>CM033711.1:31604554-32204554 GCA_019671005.1 Hibiscus mutabilis | reverse complement strand
TTTGGACCCGCTTCGCGGGGCACAGATCCCCCTTTGACCCGGTGCCAAAATGACACCGTTTCAACTCGGCCATAAATAGCCCAAGACCGAGTTAAACCGGTCATTTGCAACCCTTCCCTATCTCTCTACTTTCTCTCTATTCTCCAAACACTCTCAACTCTAACATCCTATCCCCAGAAATCAACCCTCAAAATCGATCAAAACCTTAAATTTTAGCCGTGTTCTTCACCAGTCCTTTAGTTTTCCTTCATTTGATCCACAAAACACTAAAACCCTCTTGTTTTCTTGTTTATAAAGATCAAACCTCACCTTTATTTAAAAATTCATCACCAGCTCTTCCATTTTCCTCACTTTTATCTTCATCCACAATCTCTGATCTGCTCTGGCCTATTTGCCGGAGGCGACGCCGGTCATCGATCGTCGTCTCCACTCACCTTTTTCCCCGTTCTGGTCACCTCTACAACTTCCAGTCACCCCTAACCATTTTTGTCCACCATCTAGTTCTTCTCTGATTAACCCTAACCTTTCTCCGGTCGTCGTGCTCCACTGCCGGAGTGATATCCGGTCATCGCTAAAACCCTAAAAATTCCCAAAATTCTTTTTTTTCACCCTAAACCCTAATCTAGTGCCCGATTCAGCAGAAGCACCCTTCTTCCCCGTCCTAAGCTACCTACCCGAAACCAAAAAATCTATTTTCTATTATTTTCTACTCTGCCGTGAAATCCTAAACTCTTCCGCCTCAAGCCTCAACTCCGGCAACGCTCGAAGGAGCTCAACACTCGAGATAAGCATTTGAAAACTCTCATAAAACTTTGGGTTTACTTTTCTGTTTTAAATCTAGGTTTTAAGTTTTAGATCTAGGTTTTAGGTTTTAGATTACTGTCTTTGGCTTTCTAGGGTTTTAGACACTATTTTTGTGCATTTATGGTTGAATCTGGAGCTTACTGCTTGTTTTATTACAGGAAAGCGAAATAGAGGTAGATATATACCTCTTGATAAGTGCTTCAACTCCGGTGAACTTTCGGTGATCTTCCCTGGTCTCTAACGGCAGCGGTTCGAATTCTAGGTAGCCTATTCGTTTTCATCTCTCTCCGCTCTCTTCAATTATTACTAGATGATTAATGATGTCTTGATTTGTTCATAATTGTGTTTTTCTCTCTCTTCAGCTATTTATAGCCGATCAAATGGGTGACGTCAGCTGGGGGATTAATCTTGGTGAATGGCTTGTTGACCAATCTCGGCTCGACACGTGGCACTGCTGGGCGAGAAAAAGAAACACAAATGGACCGTGTGTGTTTGTTGGCTTGTAATCTGATATAAATGGGTTTCAAAGGAACTATAATGAATTGTAAATAGATTGGGCTTTGAGTGTAAACAGGTTTTGAGATGAAAATGAGCATCTATATGTAAAATGGACATTAGAAATATATTTTGGACATTTTGGACTGTTTTATTGTATCTTTTTAGGTTTTATATTTATTATTTTTTGGTTTTATTTATATCAAATTAACTTATTATAATAACAACCCTGGGCAAAATACGGGTATTACAGTTGCCCCTCTTTGCTCATTGTTGTGGAACAGGAATAAGGCAAAGACTAAAAAGACACAAATTTTGTCTGAACCATCTGACCACCAAAGCTTGAAGTTGTTCTTTTGATTATGAAATGCTTCAATCTTCTCCTTTGCTAGCCCGTCTCTCTGTAAAGACGTCGAATAAGAAAGCTCTTCTTATTATGAACTTCCTTATTCTTCAACGGGATGGGCTCTTCCCATTAAGAACCTTGAGGTGAACACTTTCCATTAGGAGTTCTTTGACGAACTCTTCTCATTGAGAATTCTATCTTCACTAGGTAAATTATTTTCATTAACAATTCTATCTTCGCTGGGTGAATTCTTTTCATTAAGAATTCTATCTTCTCTGGGGATAAACTCTTAACATTAAGAGTTCTTCTTTGCTAGGCAAACTCTTCACATTAGGATCTCTTCTTTGCTGGACGAACTCTTCACATTAAGAGTTCTTCTTTGATGGGGATGAACTCTTCACATTAGGAGTTCTGGGGTGAACTTCTCTCATTGGGAGTTCTCCAGTCTTCTTAAAATATTGATCCTCTTTTCTGCAAAAGTGTT
This sequence comes from Hibiscus mutabilis, assembly GCA_019671005.1. Classification (NCBI taxonomy): domain Eukaryota; kingdom Viridiplantae; phylum Streptophyta; class Magnoliopsida; order Malvales; family Malvaceae; genus Hibiscus; species Hibiscus mutabilis. The sequence continues at coordinate 32,202,425 of CM033711.1, read as the reverse complement.
GAGCAAACGAGCTCTTCTCATTAGGAACCCTTCGTTCTTCTTGAGAATGTTAATAAGACCTCTATAAACAGAATGTCTTGAAATTCTTTTCTATAGACGAAATATCTTGAGATTTGACTCTACAAACAGAATGTCTTGAGATCCGCCTCTGTAAACGGAATGTCTTGAAATCCGCCTCTCTGGAAAAAGAATCGAACCTGTAAAAAAGAAATATCATCAATTAATAAGAAATCAAATTGGACTAGTATGAAACATCTTCAATTCCCATCTTGAAACACTAAGATCTTTAGAGTCATCACTTTTCTGTCAAAGGTATCTTCGTCTTTCAATCTGGTACTTGCATAAGGTCTCTTGTTTTCTCTTCCTCTGTTGATCGATCTTTCTGTAATGCTTGGAAATTATATGTGACCAATTAAACTGTGAATTTTCTTCATCTGAGCTCGAAGTTGATCTTTTTCGTGCTTCCATCCTGGTAACGTGAACCATTTTTGTTTTTCTTTTTTTCTTTTTCTCATTTTTTTTCTTTTTTTCTTTCTTTTTTTCTTCTTTTTTTTGAAGCTGAGGTCCCAAAAGATCAATATCTTTGTCAATATCATGCCTCAACTATCTTATTGTGATGCCATCCAAGAAGTTCTCATCATTTTTGAAGGTGTCGTTCTGAAGATTTTAACATCATGCCTAAGGACTTACTGATGAGCCAGAGGCTTTAGAATTGCGATGCACTTCCTTTCCTGTGCAGACAACCAATTTTTTACATCACTCCCAAGGGCGATGGCCCGAAGGACTTAACATCTTACTAATGACCCGAAGGATTTAGAATTGTAATGCATTTCCTTTTATGTGCAAATAATCACATCACTCCCGAAGATGACGGCTCAAATGACTTATCATCATGCCCGAAGGACTTAACATCATGCCTGAAGGACTTACTGATGACCCGAAAGATTTAACATCATGCCTGAAGGACTTACTGATGACCCGAAGGATTTAAGATTGCAATACACTATTTGTCTTGTACATACAATCAGAAAATCTTGTCGAAATCTACCTCTGCAAATGAACTGGTAAACTTTGTTGAGATCTGCCAAATGGGTTGATATCTTGCTAAAATCTACCTCCTCTAACGGGTTGATGTCTTGCTAAAATCTGCTTCTTTTGGCGGGTTAATGTCTTGCTTCTTTACTGAATTTACTTCTTCAATTTTCGAAGTTGTGGATTGAAATCCTAGTTTGTTATTTACTAGATCTTTGTAAATTCCTGTCAAAATATGCACAAATGTTTTCAATGAGAATTAGCATGCTCTTATCTTATGGATGTCTAACCATATAACGCATGGATTGTGACCCCTTAGGACCACTCGGATAGGCTCTAATCTTCTTTGTCATTTCGTTGAGTTTTCTGCTTCTGTTACAAAGGTATTTCATCTCTTGAGACTGCTCTTTTCAATTCTGACTTAGCTTGGTCTTCTTGATTTTTGTCTTAAGCTTTTTTTCCTTCATTCTCCAACAAACTTTACCCCAATAATTTATTGTTGAGCTATTGTTCTTCTTGAATAGATTTTGACTTCTTTAATGGTCGAACTCTTTCAAGCTCTGCATCCCTTCTTGTCTATTTTGATTTGAAATCTTATGCACTATGATGCCCCACTGATCTCTTTGTTTTCTTGTCTCATTATGTAAAATTTTCCCCTCTTTCATCATTTAGGGCAAGCAGATGTCTCAAGTCCCTGAACTATCCTCTAGTCCTTGAAGTTTATCGAATTCATTCTTTAGTTTCAATTCTAACCAAAGCTATGTGGTAGAATCTTATTTAGGTCCCTAAACTTTATGATATATGCATTCTTGTCATTGTCATTACCATGACCCCTAATAGGTGATTCTTCTTTCTGGTCAGAGAACCGCAGACTACAGATGAATGCCCCATGTTCAACCATGTTTTCGTCATGTCAGGTCGATCATTTGCTTTTTTAACTCTGAAGGAATACTAGGAAATCTTCTTCTTCTTTTCTTTCTTTTTCCTTCTTTCTTCTCTTTTTTTGAGCAAACCTTGATCAAGTCGACCACGTTATCTTGAATAATGTTAAAGTTTTGCCAAATCTACGATCCTCAAAACATTTTTTCAAATTTCCTTTCTCAATAAACATGGAGCTACGAACATTCTTATTCAATATGGGAATATGAGGGAAGATAATGACTTCAGGTGCAATAATGCTACTATGGCTCGACAAGGTTTCGGAAACATCCTCAAACTTCATAAATGGTCCAACTAAGATGCTGCCAAGTGAGTGTAGCAAATAGAATCAACGACAGAGATAGCAGTAGTGTTCCTTTGATTCACATAGGACAGAGGATGGACAAGCTCATGCAGGTCATCAACTGAAAAACCAAATTGATCCAAGAGTACATGATAATGTGTTGGCCTTGTGGTTTCAATCATCTCGACATAAGTATATAAAATAAAAAATCTTTGTTCTTCGGGTGGCAGACTTTGTTGTCAATAACAGTTCTAAGTTGCACATTGTTTAGAGATCCTTTGGGTTTCAGTTCTCGTCAAGGATATTGCAGTCCTCTATAATTTGATCCAATGTTTCATCATTATCACATTTATGTGTACTTGCTGACGTGGGATTCAACACTATCTCCGCTTTATACACTCTTCTTCAATATCCACGAGTGTTAAAGTTCACCAGTTGAGGGATCATGTTACCCCCATTGACCAAATATTGCCCCAAGCTCTCCTATATCCTCACCATGTCAGATCAATTACTTGCATTTTTAAAGTTTTCTTTGAAGAAATACAAAGGAATTTTTACTTGTAAAAAAAATGTCAATTTGTTGATCAACATTCCAATGATGGAACTTTACAAGATCTGGAAAATCATGATTCAAATATAAAGAAAGAAAATAGAATAGGATGCCCTGGATATCAAGTGCAAGAGCGGCTTAGATTCAACCCTCCCATGGGTAACATAACTTTTGAATGTTGTGTCAATTTATGAAGTTATGAAATTTTTTTCAGATCACTCGGTTCATACCCTATGATTACTGCGTTGCTTGATCCAGCCAGAAACAACTCTTTTCTATTCTCTTCATTCTTTTTCTATTCATAAATGTGTTCAAGCTTCCCGAATTTGTTTAACCAGTAGAGTGCAAAAATATCATTCTAAGAATAGAATTCTATGAGTGCATGTGTGTGCTTCTGACTGTTGCTAGTACTTATCATTATATTATTATACACATACGTTCAAAGATACATCTCTAACGCTTGGGTATTGGACAGGTGAAGCATAGTTCCTTATTAGATTTGTCGACATCCCCCACAGCTCCATCAAGATGCTCCGAGACTTATTTATTCAACAGTTTATTTCCTCACTCCTTCATTTTTTTCTCATTTCTCATTTTCTCTCTTTTTCTTCTCATTTTCTTTCTCACTGTTTTTCTTTTCTTTTCTTTTTCTTTCATTTTCTTTTTCTCTTTTTTTTCCTTTTTTTCTTTTCTCACTTTTTTCTTTTCTTCAAATTTTCTTTTTTCTCACTTTTTCTCTCATTTTCTTCTCATTATTTTTATTGCCTTTTACGGTATAGAAGGCTACGCTTAGAACTTCAATTTCAAGCAACCCTACTTGGTTAAAATCGTCTAAGTCCACTTCATTGTTTATGAATTTCAAAGATTTGTCATCGAACAATATCAAAGGAGTAGCGATATGCATTTTCTTGCTTTGTTGATCAGAATACACCAAAATAAATTTCACTTCATTATCTTCACAACATCCAATTGTTCTTTGTACCAGAATCAGTATCACATCTTGCAATTGGTATCCAAGGGCTTATAGGGGTAAGAAGAGCTTGCCCCACTCCTTTCCATTGTCTTGGCCATGTCTCTGCATCATGTTTGCCATGTCTCTTGGAAATGGCTCATATAGATTGTAACCACATGATGCAGAGACATGGCCAAGACAAACTTCTCAAAATTCCAGACAGTCTTGGAAACACTCATTCTGGCCGTTTGATTCTTCAGTTGGTATAACAGCTTGCCCCACTCCTTGCCATTGTTGAACTAGTTCTCCTGTCAAGATTCTATTACTGACTAGCTTCTTGATTTCTTCCATTAAAGGCATACACTTCTTGGTAGCATGTCCTAGTGCCCCCATGTGAAAGTCACAAACACTGTCTGGATCATAGCTATGGGCAGATGGCTTTGGCACTACCTTTATTGGCCTTGGAGTGATATGTTGTCCTTCAACAAGGTGAGGAAATAAGTCTGAAATTAATACTCCAAGGATCTCCATATTCGCACTTGCTCGAGGAATTTTCTGTGGTCGTTCTGATGAATTGGCTAGCCTCTTTCTCTTACGGCTCTGAGAACTTTGAACATTACATTCTTTTACCTCTTTCTCTTACTTTACTTCCTGATCAGCACGATCTTTAAATCTTGATTCAATTTTCCCTTGTCGGATCCTTATTTCTATTGCTTCTTCAATCGCCATGAGGTTGCTGAAACTGTTCCTTGAATTCACAAGCATTCTCTCGAAGAAAGGAGATGGAAGTGTTTGATGAAACATGAGAGATATCTCTTCCTCTGTTATGAGAGGTTGTACCTGGGCTGCTATTCTTCGCCACCTCAATGCATAGTCTTTAAAGTTTTCATTGACCTTCATACTCATGTTTTTAAAAAACTGGCAATCTGGAGCCAGGTCTATAACATATTTGTATTGCCCCAAAAATGCTTTGGCCAAATCAATCCATGATCAAATCTGCTCACAACTTAATCTATTATACCATATTGCAACATACCCAACCAGGCTATTATGGAAATAGTGAATCAACAGTTTATCATCATCCAAGTGTCCTTCCATTTTGCTACAGAACATTGCTAAATAGATTTTAGGACAGCTAGAACCATCATACTTTTCAAAATTGGGAACCTTGAATTTAGGCAGAATAACCAGATCAGAAACTAAGCAAAATTCTTTTGCATCAAATCTGGAATCACCGACTCTTTTTCCTGCCTCGATCATTTCCACAAGCCTTGCATATTTATCTTCAAAATGCTCGAGTCTTGATCTTAAGATGATAGGCATCACAGAACCTACCTCTGTATTTGGGTTAGATACCCCGGGGTAAACTGTTAAACCTGGCATAAGAGCGAGTTCTTCACATTTTGTTGATGCTTGGTCACCCATTCCTGCAATACTTCCTGAGATTGTTTAGTTCATTCCATGTCTTCATCCATGATAATAGATTTCCAAACTTCCATTGATCCCTAAATTACTAACATCGAAACCTTGATCGCTTCAGATCATGAATGTTGATGCAATGCTATTGAATAATATGTTATGTTAAATATGCAATGCATGAATGTATAAATGCAAGAGGTATTGATTCTAACAGCGATTATCATAGAACAACTTTCATTGAAATAGAAGGATTCAGTACATCAAATATTAGATACTACAAATATTGGTGAGCTCTAACTATCAGCTTTCTAACTTCCTCTAAGATCCAAGCCAGCTTTCCTTCGTGATCTAATGCCGGTTCAATATTCTAACTCAGTGCCATTGCTACATCAGCCAAGTCTGCCACTTGTTGAGCCACTTCTCGTGCTTGAATAACAACATCTTTCATGTCATTTTCTTTTTCCCGTATCTTTATTCTTGATCTTTAAAATTGAACATGCCGCTTCTCCTCACTTTCTTGGCAGTCTTTCTTGACATTATCAACAAGATCTTTGTAAATCAGTGTAAGATTGTGGTATTCATCTACCTTCTTCTTTAGTGCTTCATTTTCAGCTTGCTTGTCATTCAGCTTGGTAACAGTATCCTCATACATCTGCACGTACATTTTTACTATCTCTCGTTTAGCTTCACTAACTCTTAGATCACTCATGACAGTGTTGCGTTGAATTTTCATTGCATGTAGATCACACAAGAGTGTATTAGCTCGATCTTAATTTGCCTTACAACTCTTTTTCCAGTATTCAGCTTCACACTTCAGTTCCTTGATTCTTTTCTTTGACTGTTTAAGAGTCATACCCAAACCAGCATTCTTGGGCATTGAACGAATTTCTTGATGATCATTTTGCAAACTTTTCAATTCCTCATTCAAAATATCTCTCTCTTGCCTTAACTTGCTCATTTGAATTTCATATTCGAACTGATGCCCATTCCCTTGGGTATTTTCATCTTGAGTTCCCCATTCAACCACTGAATCAGACTGGCTTTCTATTTCAAATTTCCATTTTCCATGCTCCAAAAAAACTTGGACTCGGCGTTTGAAGGCAATACAATTTTCAATAGAATGCCCTTGATTTCTAACATGAAATTCACAGTGAACCTTAGCGTCATACCATTTTGGATACGGGGGTTGCAAAGGTGTGACAAATTGTGGGGTCACCAATCGGGCTTTCAGCAATTGAGAGTACAATTCCTTGTATGAAATTTGGATTGGGTCAAAATGAAATTTGTGATCTCTTATCTTCTGATAATCAGTTAATGGGATTCTAGAATCTGAACTTTGTCCTAGACAATTAAATGGCTTCAATGGGCTTGGGTTTTCCTTCACTTTTGCGTCTCTAGATATTTTGTTAATTGTCATGGTTTTGGGAAATTTGGGTTTTCCATCCTCAAAACTCAATATACCTCCCCTAATGATATTTTCAACTTTGATCTTCAGAGCTTCACAATTCTCAGTAGTATGGCCCAAACTTCCCTGATGGTAGTCACATACTGCCTCATAATCCTCGGTATAAGAAAATATTTTGGGCTTGGACGGAACTTGGAGTACAAAATTCTTCTCCCAAAGTACATAAAGCAGCTCTGAATATCACCTTTCTTCCCCGTCCTAAGCTACCTACTCGAAACCAAAAAATCCATTTTCTATCATTCTCTACTATGTCGTGAAATCCTAAACTCTTCTGCCTCCAACCTCAACTCGGCGATGCTCGAAGGGGCTCAACACTTGAGATAAACATTCAAAACTCTCTTAAAACTTTAGATTTACTTTTCTGTTTTAAATCTAGGTTTTAAGTTTTAGATCTAGGTTTTAGGTTTTAGATCATTGTCTTTGGCTTTCTAGTGTTTTAGACACTGTTTTTGTGCGTTTGTGGTTGAATCTGGAGCTTATTGCTTGTTTTATTGCAGGAAAAGCAAAATAGAGGTAGAAATATACCTCTTGATGTGTGCTTTTAGCTCTGGTGAGCTTCTAGTGATCTTCTCCGGTCTCCAACAGCAGTGGTTCGAATTCCAGGTAGCCTCTTCGTTTTCTCCTCTCTTCTCTCTCTTTAATTATTACCAGATGATTAATGATGTAATGATTTGTTCATAATTGTGTTTTTTTCTCTCTCTTCAGCTATTTATAGCCGGTCAAATGGGTGACGTCAGCTGGAGGATTAATCTCGGTGAATAGCTTGCTGGCCAATCTCGGCTCAACACGTGGAACTGCTGGGCGGGAAAAAGAAACACAAACATTACATGTGTGTTTGTTTGGCTTGTAATCTGATATAAATGGGTTTCAAAGGAACTATACTGAATTGTAAATAGATTGGGCTTTAAGTGTAAACGGGCTTTGAGATGAAAATTAACATCTATATGTAAAATGGACATTAGGAATATATTTTGGACATTTTGGACTGTTTTATTGTATCTTTTTGGACTTTTATCTTTATTATTATTATTTGGTTTTATTTATATCGAATTAACTTAATATAATAACAACCTCGGACAATTATGGGTATTACATAGTGCAAAAATTATGATAATCTAGCTTAATTAAAATAAATAAATCAAATTAACGAGAAATTTAACTAATTTTTACCACACTTGAAACAAAGGTATGATGTGAAGCCTTCCTTCTTCAAGTGTAATTTTTGTGTATGGAGTTCCCCTTCAATGTTGTACTTTATTGATCACTCTCCATCACACCTAAAATAAGACAATCAAGTAACTTTTGGTATCCAATTTGCTTTGGATCCATAAATGTTAGTAACACAAATTTTAGTCCCCTTAGGAATCCATTTTTCAATTTCATCCCTTTTAGTTGAAGTAATTAGTCCTTTTGGGACCCAAATACTTCTAAAATATTTTTCATTCAAATATCTAGGGGCACTAGATTGTCTTTGGTAAAAATTTGACTTTCCAAAATTGGTTTTCTTTTCAAGCTCTTTGGAAATCAAATCTTTTTCTCCTTGAACTTTATGAAGCAAATTTTGTAAATCTATACACTTTTGCTCAAACTCATTGAGTTTTGCTTCAAGTTCAATTTTGGTTTTAGAAATCAAATTATTTTGAATTTTCAAAATTGAAATCACTTTCTTATTTTTAAAATGTGATTTTTAAACTCTAAAACCAAATCATCATAGGCATCTTGTAATTCATCAAAAGAATATGAACTAAAAGTATATTAATTAGAAGTTACCCTTAAATCTTTTTCGATGGCCATAAGACAAAGGTTGGCTTGTTCATCTTCGGTGGAGTCGTCATCACTCCAAGTAGCCACATAAGCCTTATTCTTTTGGCTTGAAGAGCTTGTCCCCTTTTTCTTCATCCTTGATTCTTGTCTTAGTTCTTCCTTTTCTTTCTTCATGAATCAGATGAATTTGTTGAAGAGCTTGGCCACCTCTTCATCTTCACTTTCCACTTCACTTGAATCTACATGTTGGCATGTAGAGATTGGAAGAGAAATGACATTCACATCAATGTCTTGCTCTTTGATCTTTTTCTCATTCTCACTCTTTAAGGGGTTGAGACATCATCTCATGGGTGAGCAAAGATCCACGAGCTCGTCAAGCTTGAGCTCCTTCAAGTTCTTTGCTTCTACAATGGCTATCTTTTTGGACTCTCATGATTCGAGAAGTGAGTAGATCAACTTCTAAACGAGTTTGTCTTTCGAAATCTCCTCTCCAAGACCTTTGAGTTGATTGACGATTATGGAGAAACGGTCGAACATCCTCTTGATGTCTTCATCCGGGTCCATCTTGAAGTTCTCATACTCAAGGTTAAGAAGGCCGATCTTGGTCTCTTTTACGTCGTTGGTTCCCTCGTATGTGACTTCAAGCTTGTCCCATACTTCCTTGGCACTCTCACAAGAAGACATTTTCTCGTAGATGTCTGGGCTAAAATTACAAAAGAGAATGTGCAAAGCCTTGCAATTTAGCTTCATTTTCTTGCGATCATCTGCACTCCATTCCGCTTTGTTTCGTTGTGGCACAAACGGACCGACTTCAACAATGTCCCAAATATGATAATCCTTTGTTCTCATGAAATACATCATCTTATTATTCCAATAGGAGTAGTTGGTCCCATTAAAGAATGGTGATCGGTCAATAGATTGCACCATGGCTTCGGTTAATTATTTGTCGGTTGATGTTTGCACACTAAAGCCATCACCCAAAACCTATAACACTTGAGCATACATTGACAATTTGAGCTCACAAGTGTTTGTTTATATAAAGATGGAGAATTAAGCACCAAGACACATTTGACATCACAATGTTGTTGACAATTGAAGCATTAGTCTTCCATAGATGCTTGGAGGTTCCTTTTATACTCCCAATTGAGCTTCTAGTTGTTGAAGACAGTTGAGATTGAATTAGAGCCGTTGGGGCCTTTATTTCCCGTAATAATTGCAGTTCTGAAGCTATCCGTATCAGTACACGGGTAGCCATATCAGTACGCCCTTCTTCAGAACTAGCCGTTGTGCTCTTCACAGTTGATGCGTATCGATACGTGTAAGAGAGTATTGGTACGGCTTACAATTTAAAAGACCGTTGGAAAATAGCCATTGGGGTTTTTGCCACATAGGCGTATCGAAACACTAAGAGATGTATCGATACGGGCAAGACCTATATCAGTGCTGGTTTTGACAGTTTCAAAAAAACTGTAGTTGAAACCCTAAGGCGTATCGATACAGGGAATACCATATCGGTACGGTTACTTGAAAAACTCAGGTTTGACTACTTTAAAGACATTTAAATCATTTCAAAACCTTATGAAATCCATCAAACATATTTTCAAGTTGTTTGGACTTAAAATCATTTTTGAAATCTTTTCAATTTAGTCCAAAACATTTTTTTAATTATTATATCAAAACAAATATCCTAACAGAAATCAACCACTATACAAACAACATCAAACATTTCTAATTAGTCAATCCAAATAAAAACTAACCAACCATGGTTTCACATCTAAAAGGTGTCCAAAAATCAACCATGGTAGATCAAATACATAAAGCACTATGTGAGTATAAAAATCATATTTTACTAAGTTGTACTAGTTATATTTGTAATTTTATAGAATTATTAATTTATAATATTGAAGGACTATAAATTTATATAAGGGTCTTCCGAAAAATTATTATCTTATTAATTTATCAAAATTATTAATTTAGACATTGGGCGAAGTTGGGACCAAAAAATTATTATTTTAGAGAGGATATAAATTTATCGAATATTAATTAATAGAGATTCTACTCTATATTCTTTCATAAGTTGATAAGAATATATATAGAAAGAAAATATCATTATAATTTTTTATTTAAATTTAAACTTATATGATTTTTTGTTTACTTTCTTATTTTTAATCCAATGTCAATAAATATTTATATAATGTGTATTGTTTAATCGTTATATAAATATATATCCATATATATATATAATTTCTCATATCATTTTATAAAGGGTAATTTACCTAATAATTCTTTAATTTTATTAAATTACATCATTCAACTTTTATCATTTACAAATTATATATCACTTATATTGATATCATTAAATAAATTTAATGAAAAAATTGAAATTGACACTTTTATTGAACATATTTTTCAAATGTCATCAATAAAGAATATTTTATTGGCAATTTAAATAATTTTTTTGTTAGAATTTATAGGAAATTTAGTTATCTTTCCTTTGAATTTATTTAAGTGAAATGTTTTAGAAAAGTTTTGCAGAAATTTGTTAAAATTATCAATTAAAAATTATTTGATGATGATATCTGAAAATATGTTAAGTAAAAATATCAATTTTAGTTTTTCGTTAGAATTAGTTAACAATATTAGTATTGTAACAACGGTCCCTCCTGCGGTGGTGCTTGATGCGTTTTTACAAAAAATATTTGGGATAGAGTTGTCACCAATCTTTTTTAATTTAGGTGAGATTGGATCACCTTAAAACTCGGCTATTTTAATAAACATGTTTTTGTGTCATTTTAATAAAACAACGAGTTTTAGTCTGGGAAACCAGAAAAATAGGTTCGAGAGTCAGTTACGTATAGGAAAAGATGAGCACCCTCACAACGCCCAAAATTGGTACCTGGTCAATTACATATTGTCTAAATGATGGAAATTAAGAATTCAAATTTAATTTAAAATTTGTGATCCCTTAAAATATTTAAAATAATATTTCTTTGTATTAAAGGAATTTACACCCACACACCCAGGACATAATTTCTGTTAGATTCCCGAATGAAGGGAATCTATTTTGAAAATTATAATTTCGAATTAGAAATGATATTTTGTAATAGAGACTAACGGAAAGCGACACCCATTACACTCGAGGTAGGTTTTTCACAATAATCCCTAATAAAAAGAGGGTCATTTTTAATTTAAAATTCGATAATAAATACCAGATATATACGGATATATATAGTTATACATATATTTAAGATAAAAGTATACAAGATTATCATATTATGTGCATGCATACAGATAGTAATAAAGAAAATATTAATAGAGTATTCATATATATGTAAGAAGTATTTAAAATATATAGAATGATGTATAATATATTAGGAAATGGAGAAAAAAATTATAAGTGTATATATACGGGAATGATAACAAAGGTAAAAAAGATATATTAGTTAATGCTATTAAAATAATAAATACAATTCAAATTATACTATTTATAATATGCATATATACATATGGTAATTTTCAAATTAAAATATGTATTTATCGAATATACATATATATATAGAAAATAACAATTTTTAATTAATTAATATATATATATATGGAAAACATATACTTAGTACGTAAATATAATATATATATATATTTGGGGAACTTATATATATTTATGAATAGAATATTTTATTAACAGATAATAATAATAATAATAATAATAATAATAATAATAAATAGAAATCAAATTTAAGGACTAAATTGCAAGCAAACATGAACTAAGTGGAGAAATTATAAGAAAAAAACTGAAAAAGGATGAAATCGCAAATGGTACAGAAGTGGGAGGACCAAATCTGTAATTTTCCCATTCATTCAAAAACGTTGATTCCTTATCCGAATCATCGCGCGGGTACAAGGATGAAATGACGTCATTTTACAGAGGATATAAATATCCCATTTCAGCCCAAAAAAAATCATTTCTCCCTTTGGATTACAAAAAAATTCCTATTCTTGCTCAACTCTCTCTCGGTTCTCTGTCCTCGCCCAGTCGTCGGCCCCCTCATCCGCCATGGGCCGTCGTTTTGTCATCGCTGCCTTCGACGGTCGAAGTTTATGAAGATGATGTTATCAGTTCGGTTTTGCCTCCTGAAGCCGAATCTAGGGTTGGATTTTCTAAACTCTTATCCTAGGTGAGCAGATCTAAAATAAACCGAAGGGTTTTTCTTAATTCACATATGTTTTTTTGTTTCGATTTTTTTTCTTCTCATTTTTGTATTTTTCGTTCGATTTTCAGTCTCTAAAATGGTCTCCCCTTTTTATTTTGCAGATCGAATATCCTTTATAGGGGATCAGTTTGGGGTAAGGTGGAAAGCAAAAGGACAGGTGGAAGATGGTGGAGGCCGAGTTCAGGCGGTGGTGGCAGTTTTGGATGAGGATACAGGGTTTAAAAGGAGGGTGAGGGTGGTGTATTTGATTGGGTAATCATTTGGGTAGAAAGATTTTTTTAAGGGCTTTATCTTGGTTGTCGACAGTGGCGGCCGGTGTTGTCAAGGTCGATGGCGGTGAGGTCTTGAGCGATGGCGGCAACGGCTTGGCTTGGATGAGTGGCGGCGACTAGGGTTGTAAGGGAGGCTGGCGGCTAGAGCTTTAGGGTTTCTAATATTATGGTTAGGTTTAGGTATTAGGTCAGATTGTAATTTGCGCCGAGTGTAATTGAGCTTGAATTATAGGTTTGGGTCATGGTTATTTTAGGGTAATTAGGGCTGATTGGGTTGTTTGTTGGGCCTGGGTATGTAATGGATAATGGGTATTTAGTTTGTAATGAGTAATAGGTATTTATTTGTAAATGGGTCTGGTATGTAAATGAGTTTTTAGAAATAATAATAATAATAATAAAAGGTTTTTTGTTTAATTAATTTTAATTCTGGATTGGGTTTGGGATTTGCGCCCAGAAAAATAGGTGTTTACAAGTATAAGTGATTTAGTTTATTAATAACAAAAGTTTAATGCTATAATTTGATTAAATTAAAATTTTGTGATGTTAATGCAAGTGGATGTTAAGTTTAATGATTTAAAATGTAAATTACTCTTTTATACTCGTAAATACAACTTTGATATTGTTTGATTTCATAATAGTTGTTGGTTTTTTTTTGTTTTCGGTATTTGATTCATTGGCTGATTAATCCGGATCAAGTTTTACAGATGTCTAATATGAGGACAACCCTCCCAACTTAGTTTTTTTCATTCTAGGTGAACAGATCTAAAATAAAACCGAAGGGTTTTTCTTGTTTCACATATGTTTTTTTTTGTTTTTGGTTTCAATATTCTTTTTCCCTTTTTGTATTTTTTTGTTCGATTTCCAGTCTCTAAAAATGGCCCCTTTTTATTTTGCAGATCGAATCCCCTTTTATAGGGGATCGGTTTGGGGTGAGATGAAAAGCAAAAGGACAAGTGGAAGATGGTAGAGGTCGAGTTCAGGCGGTGGTGGCAGTTTGGATGAGGATATGTGGTTTAAAAGGAGGGTGAGGGTGGTGTATTTAACTGGGTAATCATTTGGGTAGAAAGATTTTTTAAGGGCTTTATCTTGGTTGTCGGCAGCGGCGGCCGGTGTTGGCAAGGTCGACGACGGCAACGACTTGGCTTGGATGAGTGGCGACAGCTAAGGTTGTAAGGGAGGCTGACGGCTAGAGCTTTAGGGTTTCTCTTATTAGAGTTAGGTTTAGGTATTGGGTTAGATTTTAATTTGGGCCGAGTGTAATTGAGCTTGGATTATAAGTTTGGGTCATGGTTATTTTAGGGTAATTAGGACTGATTGGGTTATTTGTTGGGCCTGGGTATGTAATGGATAATGGGTATTTAGTTTGTAATGGGTAATGGGTATTTATTTGTAAATGGGTCTGATATGTAAATAAGTTTTAAGAAATAATAATAAATGGTTTTTTTAATTAATTTTAATTTTAGATTGGGTTTGAGATTTGCGCCCAGACAAAAATAGGTGTTTACAAGTATAAGTGATTTAGTTTATTAATAACAAAAGTTTAATGCTATAATTTGATTAAATTAAAGGTTTGTGATGTTAATGCAAGTGGATGTTAAGTTTAATGATTTAAAATGTAAATTACTCTTTTATACTCGTAAGTGCAACTTTGATATTGTTTGATTTCATAATAGTTGTTGGTTTTTTTGTTTTCGGTATCTGGTTCATTAGTCGATTAATCCGGATCAAGTTTTACAGATGTCCAATATGAGGACGACCCTCCCAACTTAGTTTTCTTCATTTTCAATGTCAGGATTCGAATTTTCGACATTGCTTGAGGGATCTAGCGCCTCATCTCGCTAGACCAACTGGCTTTGGTACAATAGTTGGTTTTAATTACATGACATGTTATAACTTTTAAAGTTGTCCACGTAACGTAATTATAGACCAGTGATATAAAAATAAGGATTATAATCCACTTATACAATGTAAAACTCAATTACTTTTATACTTTTTAGACCGTTGGATGAGGATAATAAATGGCTAAGATTATTTCCTCATCTCTTTTTTTTCTGTAATAATATTCACATTTTTTATTGTTAATCTCAACCATCCATTTACCTTCATCCAATGATCCAAAAAATATGTAAAGCTTTCAAGTTTTACATAGTTTAAGAGAACCCTTATCTCTAATATGTGATGGTGGTCCTCAGAAAATTGTTCTTGTATATATATTTTTGTTTAATTATCGGTATTTGATTTATTTATCAATTAATTCGAGTTGAATCTTACAAAAATTAAATATGTAGGCGATCTTTTCAATCTAATTTTTTTCATTTATAATGTCAGGATTTAAATTTTTTATTTTACCTAAGGAATTTAACAATTCGTGCCGCTAGATGAGTTGGTTGTGCGTTGCTATTGTCCATTTTGCTACTGCAAATGGTCACTCTTTTAATTCCCTTTTCACCTTTTCTATTCGGGTTCAAGTTGCATATCTCCTCTCTCTCTCTTTCTTCTTATTCTTATGATCTTCACAGTCACTCAAGAAAAAAAAAATCTAGGCTTAAGGCAACTGAATTTTTGAAAAAAAAATAAGTTTTTGATTTTTTATATCGAATGAAATTTTTGTACTCGAGAAATTAAATCACTTAAGCTTGTGAGTTGTGAACTGATAAATTAAATCAATTAAGTCATTTGACCAATTTTAACCCTTTAGTCTTAAATATTTTTTCTCAAGATATTATCTCACATGAAACACTACAACTTTACCACATAACATTTACACATTTATAATAATAATAATAATATAGGTCCAGCGATTTAGATAGCAGTAGCGGCACCGTCTGAAACCGCGATATCCATAATCGTTATGTCTGCAATAGCATTCGTTATTTAAAAATATTCACGACTGCAATACGCCGATACCTACAGTGACCGCAATAATATATGTTATGTCTGCAACCGCAATAAACACAACGCGACCAAAAATACGATCGCAACCATAATTTAAATCCTTACTAAGGGAGAAAATATATAATGCTAGATTATAACAATATAACATGCTATCTCACTCCCACCCTTCACCACTACCACACTGTAACGAAACTAGCTTCTAACAATTTACAAGTTGTCTTGCAAAGAAGTTGGAGAAAAATGCAGCCTTCAACGGCACTGCTGCTAATGTACCACAAGTGAACCTGCAGCCTTCAACGGCACTGCTGCTAATGCACCACAAGTGAACCTGCAAACTTGGCCGAGACCCAGTATTAACCGGAATATGATGACCTGAATTTGATCTGAAACCCGAAATAAATTAAACTAAACCAAAATCAACATGAATTTTAGATGAACTAAAATGAACCCGAATCGATTTTAAGTTGAACTGAATGGACCCGAACCGAAGACAACCCGAACTAAAAAAAGATATTAAAAAAATAAAAAAAAGATGAGATGTGAACTATCGCACAACTCACCAAAAAGCCATATGTATGGGGTGTAAAAAACTGACCCGACTGGCCCAAAGGTTGACCTAAATAAAAAAACAAACCGATCTCCTATTAACCCGAACCAAAATCAACCAACTTGAAAATCAATCGACACGATAAACCTGAACCATCATAGACCTGAACTAGAATCGAACTAAACTCGAACCGAAACTGAATGTAGTCAGACCTGAAATAACCTGAACCAAAATGACTCAAACCGAACCTAACCCCAACGACCTATTTGCCACCTCTAACCACAAGTGCCACAGCTACAACCTACAGACATTCAATGCATGGCCGACCCTGGGATTTTGGTGGCCTAGGGTGAACTGAAAAATTATGCTCCTAATAATAAGTATTAAAAAATTAAATTTTAAGAGTAGACCTCTAATAACAAATATTGAAAAATGAATTTTAAGAGTAAGCCTCTAATAAAAAATATTGGGAAAATTGAATTTTATGGTAAACCCCTAATAACAAATATTGAAAAAAAACGAGCATCTAATAACAAGTTTTAAAAAAATTGGACATCAAATAACAAGTATTGGAAAAAAACTTGAACCCCTAATAACAAAAAATAAAAAAAAATGAATTTTAAAAATATGTCTCTAATAACAAATATTAGAAAAATTTGAGCCTCTAATAACAAGTATTGAAAAAATTGACCTCAAATAATAAATATTGAAAAAATTAGACATCTAATAATAAATATTAGAAAAAATTAAAATATCATTGAAATCTTAATTATAACCCTAAGAACCATTAATATATAGACTAAATAAAATTTAATTGTTCTTTATATTTAATTAAAGATGGTGAGTCACATTAATGAATAATTAAATCTTAAAAACTTCTTTATATATTTTTAATTAAGGACGGTAGGCCTTGGAGGAACGCTTTTACTGCCGTGCCTCGGGGCCGACTTTGAGTCAATGTAGCTATTTATGAATATATGTTAAAACTGTGGTGGTCTTTTTTAGCGGTCTTTAAATTCGGGTACTAGAGTTTTTAGGTACCCGAGTATCCGGGTCTAAGGTAGTAGTTCGGTCGGCCTGCGTCTCAGTCCGAGTTGGTCGGGTACCCGCAAAATTATATAATTTGATACTCGAATATAAAAATATGTATTTTTTAAATATAAAAATATATTATTAGTTTAATATAAAATATAAAAATATATATTTATTAGTTTAATATAAAAATATGTATTTATCGAATATAAAAATATATACAAATTTAAGTTGTTTTACTTTTTAATATAAAAATATATATTTATTAAATATAAAAAATTTCTGATTTTATACATTTGGATAGTCTGGTACCCCGAAAGTTTGAATTTTGTGACCCGACCCAACCTGAGAAATAGCGGGCCAGGTACTGACACGGGAATTAATTTTTTTAATAAAATTATTCGAATGTTTTAATCTAGTCGGCGGGTCAACATGCCAAGTCATTCGAATAGTGTATTTTTGAACACCCAAATCCTTCCTCGTCACTCAACTTTGTTCCAAAATTCTTCTCTTTTTTCTTTCCTTCAAGAGTTGACTCCTTGAGGTGGAAAAAATGAGAAATCATATACAAGAAATGTGGTGTTTTTGAATTTCTTTCTTCACTTTTGCAACCTTCTGTTTCGTTTGTCAACGATTTCTGAAACTTTGTGCCGTGGATTCTTCCTTCTGTGCATGTCTGCATGTTTACCCCAAAATGATCATCAAAACTGCGGAAAGCTAGAGCCAGGCACAGGTTCCACTCCAATGCAACAACTTTATGTTCAGGGACGGCGTTAGAATTGAGATTTGGGGAGACAACACAAACTTTTGAAAGTAGACGGACAAACAAATTGATCGTTTATTCAATTTTTTTATAAAAATATTAAATAATTAAAACATAAAAAAAAATATTGCTTGGGGACAAGAACCCTCCCAATTACAACATCCATTCGTCACTGCTTATGTTCCATAGAAGACCTGGCTACGCCTATGGCCAGTTGGGAATCAAAGTGTATCGTTAAGGCCAACCATTTTATTCGATAATTATAGTTGTTGTATAATTTCATTTAGAACAGATAGAAATAAACTTTGAAGATGCTTTTCGTGAGCTAGACAAGGCTATCGTGACATAGCTGGTTTATACAAACGGTGGTTAGGGGTGTGTTATTCGGTTTTAACTGAATTAACCGACCGAACTATATTTTTTCGGTTAATCGATCGGTTAATTTTAGGTAAAATCGGTTTACGGTTAAAAAATTTTAAACTTTAGTTATTGGTTAATTCGATTCGAAACCGAATAATTAACCGGAATTATTATATATTAAATATTACATATATTTATTTTTGGTCATTGAACTTTTAAAAAATTATAAAATGATCATTAAATTTTTTGATATATAATAAAATAGTCATTAAAATTTTATCAAATTAGCATAAAATGAAAGTTCAGTGACTAAAAATATCATTTTAGCATAATTTACCAAAAATTTATAAAAAAAAATTCGGTTAATTCGAAAACCGACTCAATTAACCGACTTTTTTTCGGTTCGGTTAATTTTTTTTTGAAAAAAAATTCAATTAATGGATTTTGGGTATGTTATGCGTTAACCCTTGAATGTTACTTTCACATCAAACTGTTCCGTTACTCTATATCAAATTTCAAGACATCTTCTTCCAACTTTGCTTGTCAAATACATCACTAACAATTTGGGTTTAAACTATTAAGTATCGGTTCCGGTACATATTTCACAGTTCTGCAACAGATGTGTTATTGTAACTTTTGACGTTGCAACACAAATTTTCTCCCCATTTAGTTGCAAAACTTCTTACTAAGTTCTGATACTTAACGGCAACGACCTCTTCCCGTTTCCGTGTGTTTTTTTATGGGAATCTAAATCTAATGGTCAAAATCATAAGTTTTCCCACTTGACGCTTTAACATCCCGTTGTTTATTACCCGTACACTAACTTGCCGTTCTTTAGACAGACCCTGCCCCATTTAACGTTAATTTTTGTCTTTGTTCTATATGTTTATTTAAAAAATAATTAATCATGAATATGTCCCTCCAATCTTAAATCTTGGCTCCATCTTTGCACGCGTGTCCATACTTTCCCCACAACAACTCTCTCACTCCCACCCTTTACCACCGCTAAGGGGTGTGCATTTGATTAATTCGGTTAACCGACTCAATCGAATTTCAAAAGATTGTTGCACACAAAATCTTTCCACAACTCCGTATGATTTAAAGGAACATGAGGTTAGATAACCGTCGCAACAACAAAACAATTCCTCTCGTGACTACTCTCTAAATGAGACTCTAACTCAAAAGGCATCCCCTACCAAAATCATTGCTTGCCTATTGCAAGACTTCTGAAAACAAACGACGTCTCAACTCACCTCAAGCACTTACTTTAAGTTGACATGATAACTTATATCATCAACTAAAGCAACTCCCACAACTCGGTTTACGCATGAGTCTTAAACTCCAAACTATAGCGCGTCTCGAAAACATGCCATTTGTACCACCACTCAAATCTGTCATTGCATGAAATCCTACCAAGGGATAAGGTTCCATCACAAACCTCGAATCTCATATCAAAAGGTAACATGTACACACTGTAGTGTCGTACAACCAAACCCGCAAACAAACCAAGCAGACTTTTTATGTGGATCTCACATTGCTGAAAATATCAAACGGTACCTACCAAGAAATATCATTACTCAATGAAATCCCATCGAAACTGTGCATTCACCAATCCTTTACAAGATCCATGATCATCCATTTAATTTCCACTAAGGAATATCCAAACATCGCAACAACTCTTAAGAACTCGATGTTAGACTCCCAACTGAGGGCAACTCAAACACCTATCACTATCTCAAACATACAACTTCACACTGTCAACCCAAACATACGACAAAAGTTTTGTACAAACTGTCACTCTCAGATTTCAACATACGTTGACCACAGTACCATACAAGAAGAATCCCTTGCCTTGACATATCTTTCTCTAAAACACCCACAACAAGATCTCAAGACCATCGAACCTAATCCAATCATAACATTGTGTCCCCTTAATAAATATTAGATGCTACTTCCCGTAGCTTCCAAAGCAAATCAACCATTCACTCCAAGCTTAACTAACACACGGGTACCGGTACTGACTGACCAATACCAACACCAGATGAATCGAGTATCGGTACTGTATGGAGCTAGTATCGGTACTCCCATACACAACCATCACTTGCGATCCTTGATCGCCCCACATGGGTAGCATGATACTCTAACCAGAACTAACTTTGTACCATCCATTATTTATCAAGATCAGTTTACTTAGGCAGTGATCGATCACACAATCAACAACTCTTAATTACTTTGACACGCGTCGTGGTCCAAATCTCAAATTCCTTAAAAATCAAGCACCCAAAATTCACACTGTTAAGGTGAACACAAACTTCCACCATATAGCACAAGAATACAACTTTGACAAAACAACAAAACATCCTCGAAGATCTCAAAACCTTACTTAATTTTAATCGAGTCGGCACCATTTTCACAACAAAACGGTCTCATACAGCTCAAATTTTCACCAATGTTTATAAGCTCGTTCTAAAGAAATTGTGTTATAAACAAAAGCATTACGAAGTCTCAAAACCTCGCTTCCTTAACTAATTAAACGGTAACTAACCTTTCCATATACTAGGTCATTAAGGTAATTATCTTGTCAATGCTCATATTTCTATATTCCTTATACATTCACACATGTCACGCAAAGCATCAACTTACATTCGAGAGACAACACAGTGGCCCCCACCTTATCATAGCTGAAACACCTCAAACATTATTGCAAACATCAACGTTACCATGACATACCCTAAAGAGAGAAATCTTCATTCTAAAATTCATTTTAAAACTACAAACCTCTAACGCGTTAACCGCAACCAACTTATTCTCGAACCAATCTCGAAAAAACACACAGGTACTTCACAATCGATTAAACGAGTCATCCACCTTAAGAGACACGTAACAGTCCCTCACTAATACTTGACGAGCTATCAATGGTTTAAACATTACCTTAACTAACCAACTTCTTGCTAGCGAACAAGCTTGGTTCTTCATTGAGCGAAACACTTGACAAAAAAACCTCGTTCGGGTTGCACCTTCGCAACCGAACCTTTGGCTTTCTCAACTTGGTCGATGTCCTCTAACAAGGGCAATAGGCACCGACGTCCCACTCGACCTTTCCTCAACATTCACTCTTGTCCTTGATATAGAGAAAGTCCTAACGACTCCTCCAAGAAGCATAAACAAACACTTTGGTAGTCTGAAAGGTCTTGAGCATTGAACTACACACGTTGGCATCTACCAAACCGTCAAACATAACCCACAACATCGTGGTGCCACACTTTAAGCAACCACTATAAAATTCACGGAAGAATGGCAACGGTTTAACATTCTCATTACCAAAGGTTGGGTTTCCTCGAGGTCTTAGAGCCTCAAGCCCACATTTGACATTATTGGCTAGCATCATGCTTGATCAAATAAAGCAATTTCTAAGGTGAAACAACTCCCAAGAAGGTAGCTCTTTCTAAAACCTATAGAATGTTTAACTTCGGTCACACTCTAACAAACTAGTGGATCCCAAATCTACTATCTCTGAGAAATACCATTGAGAAGGGCGATAATACTCCTCAAGTGTCAACGAGACTCCTTTTAAGTGGACAAAGAATCCCCCAACTAACCCTCAACACAAATGTTACTATGCGTAACGATGAAGATTCTTTATCACAAACTCTTATAACGCATCCAAAGCCACCAAAACGTTTACAACACGTAACGAAAACACCATTCAGGTGGCAGGAGGATGACACATCCTCAACTTTGACATCATTCAACTAACTCACATCTCAACAATCTGAGTCTACCTCGCCTTCAGAATCGCTCCCATGAACGGCTCAATACTTAACTTGACCCTCACAGCCACAGTCGTAACCATCTTAGCATTGCAACATTGGACACATCATCAGGATTCTAGACTTAAGGAGTACGAACTTAATTTAAGGGCTTGTATTCACTAGAAACATTACTAAAACATCTATACCACCCTGGGGTTTCCTAGAACCGGCTAAACCTAAGTTCTGATACCACTGTTGTAATACCCCCAACCTAGATGTCACAATTTGGGCCTCAAGCCCTAACCAAAACTATAAAATTTCTCAAACTAGGTTTAGCCCAAAGAAATTTTTTAAAATATTTAGTTCCAAGAGTTGGAAACATAGATAAACAATTTAAATCGTTATAAAAGAGCTCCACTTTAATTTAAAACATTTAAACATTCGACTTAATTTAAACAATTTCAAAAGCTCCACTTTAATTTAAAACATTTAAACATTCGACTTAATTTAAACAATTTCAAAAATAAGAAATACAGACTCAACCATGTAAGGTCCTATGAATACACAGCCAACTAAACACAAGTATCGTACTCTGAAAACCTCCACATACTAGAATCTTGTACTAATAGTGCTCCACGAACCCACGATTTGATGATCAACCTACGCATAGAAATAATGATTTCGAGCACTGAGCTTACAAAGCTAAGTGGTACACATCTACTCTACTATACTTCATGTTAATTATAAACATAAGCATGCAAGCTAATACGAGCAATAAGGAGAGATAAATAAACATGTCGCGCTACCACTAGTCGTCTAAACACATGCTCTCAATGATAGAAAAACATCATACATGGCTCACAAGGGCCAACCATACTTGGGATCTCCCGATCATCTGAGCGAAAGCACACAAGTCATACCATAAACTTGGAGTGACGCCCGCATCCACACAACATTGGGATTGTATACTCTTAGTGAGGCCCGTGTCCACACAACATCAAGATCTTACACTTCGAATAAGGCCCGCATCTATACAGTATTAGTATCCTACACTCGTAGGGATGAGGCACACATCCACACAGCATCAAGATCCTACATCCATGCTCGGGATCTCTCATTAAGCATCATCGAATGAGGCCCGCGTCCACACAGCATCGAGATCCTACATTTAAAAATCTTCAACCATGGTGTTGCAACACACTCAAACTCTCACTAGTTATTCGGATGCCATCAATCAAAGATGACTCAACTATTTAGGTGTTTATATCGACACAAAGCAAGGACAGGCCTACCACACAGCATACAACATCACACGATCTACCAAGGATCCTTACAGTTGCTATTACCATTAAGTCACCCAATTAAGTTTACCAACTTGTTAACACATAATGGAAGTGTATATTAAACATCCTCACTAATTGTCTCTATTAATCCATATTATCTTATTAGTAGTCCACGTCAATTTCTATATTTTATTAGCATAATAGATTATTCCGTTCAGTGGGTATTGGTACTCGAATATGAGTACCAATACTAATATTACTTACGAGAAATCCTAGATTTCTACAAGTACTGATACGGGTCAAACTATACCAATACAGCCTCCAATCGTGTACTAGTACAACAATTTTCTTGAATTATGATATTATGATATTACCATGCTTTATTCGATCCCAAAAGCTTATGAAATACATTAGAGTTTGTTTAATAACGCGTTCAATCAATTAATATTAATTACCGGATTCATGATCAATTATTCGAATATTACCAATTATCAGTCCACTTAGTATAATTTCCACCAAACATGTCAATTCATATTTCAAACACTCAAGCAACAGAACATGTAAATCAACCAATCAGATAATCATATGAATATTAAACAACCCTACATGGACTCTAAAGCTCATAATAGTCTCGAATATTCTCAAACTCATCATGCATCTCAATATTTATCAACTCTCATAATACCGGTCCAACACATGCTTATCTATCATCAACCTATTTTGCAACCACTAACAAGTAAGGCAATTACACTTATGATGCTCATGAAGAATTTCGGAGTTCGAGGTGTACTAACCTTAAGCCAAAATGATAAATCCTCATATAAGCTTTTCGATTACTTCTCTTGGTCTAATATTCGATCCCGAATAATCTTCATATAAAAATGAATACGAAAACACATTAATTTCATACATCATCTAATTAATTTACAAGGTCAAATGCATAAAAATAACTTATCGTGTTCGAATATGGCAAAACAGACTGTGCCAGCAGACTTAGAACGTTGAGAAACCCCTAGGTAGGATCTCCTAGAAAAAGTCAATGATTAACAGCTTGATCAACGGATCCAACCTTGCTCGACTTCGCTCAACTCAATCGACTGGTCCAGTTCGGTCAACCAGCCCTTTGGTTTGACCCACATCTGCTGTTAAGCTTGCCCACATGCAGGTGGTGGCATGTGCGGCATGCTCTAGTGGCCAGATAGAGGCGGCCAGTTGCAGATTAGCGTAAAATGCCTAGAGAGTTTAACCATGCTGCTCACTCTTGACGACGCTCGGTGGAACCTGCGGAACAAGCTTCACCAAATCTTTATTCTACTTACCCCAACGTGTGGCGGTAGTGATAACGATGGGGCGACCACCAACGGATGCGTCTCGGTGAAGCCTTTCCAATGATGTCGACAGTGTCATACACGGTTGCCTAATTGGTGGTAAATCGGGATCCAAACTCTCACACCCTTACTTTTCTCTTATTTTCTCTCTCTACCTTACAAAATATCTTGTCTCCCCTCTCTTATTTTTCACCATCCACAACCACTTTAAATTCAAATAACTCTCTCATTTCAAAACAATTAGCCCAGACTTATGTACCCATAACTTATGAGCCCAATCTTCATTCTAATCCGAATTTTGGGTCATTACAGACATTTTATTGCTCGAGTGCCAAAGAGATTTGGGACAAGCTTAAAGTCACCCATGAAGGAATAAATAAAGTAAAGGAGACCAAGATTGGTCTTCTCAACCTTTAGTACGAGAACTTCAAGATGGACCCAATGGAAGACATCAAAACTATGTCTGATCGATTCTCTACCATTGTGAATGGACTTAAAGGCTATGGAGAAGTGATTCTAGAGGATAAACTTGTGAGGAAGTTGATTTATTCACTTCCCGATTCATGAGATTCCAAGAAGACTGTAATAATTGAAGAAAAGAACTTGAAAGAGCTCAAACTTGACATGCTTATATGATCTTTGCTAACCCATGAAATGATGATATCAAAGGGGAAGAAGAAAGAAGAACAAGGCATTGAAGATTTGAATGTTGCTCTTAAATCCTCTACAAGTCAACAAGAAGTTTCAATTGGAGAAGATAGTGAAGAATAAGAGATGGCCAAGCTCTTCAAGAAGTTCACCATATTCATGAAGCAACAAAAGGAAGAACCGAGCCATGAATTGAGAATAAAGAGGATGGATCCCATAATTTGCTATGAATGCAAGAAGCTGAGGCACACCAAGTCTGGTTGTTCTCGACTCAAAAAAGGGATCAAAACAGAAGAATAATGCTTTTGTGGCTACATAGAGTGATGAAGAAGACTTCGTCGGTGATGAGGTAGCCAACATTTGTCTCATGGTCATCGAAGAAGATTCAAGGGTAACTTTTAATTCACCTACTTCAATTTCATATACGTTTTATGAATTACCAAGATGCCTATGATGATTTTGTTTTAGAGTTTAAAAATCACATTTTAAAAAATAAGAAATTGGTTTCAAATTTAAAAGTTCAAAATGATTTGATTTCTAAAACCAAAAATGAACTTGAAGCAAATCTCAAGGATTTTGAGCAAAAGAATTTTGATTTGCAAAAATTGTTTCAAAAATTTTAAAAAGTCATCAATGAGAAATATATGATCATAAGAAAGAAAAGTTTTGATCTACAAAGATTTTGAAAAGAAAATTGGAGAATGCTCCGAATCTAATTTTGTAAAATCAAACTTTTATAAAGACAATCTAGTTCTTCTAGATTTTTCAAAGGAAAAATGGTAAAGAATGTTTGGGTACCTAAGGGACTTATTTCTTCAAACAAAAAGGAAGATATTGAAAAATAGATTTCAAATGGAATTAAAATTTTTGAGACTAGTGTCAATTGATCCAAAGCAATTTGGATACCAAAATATTTGTGATTGTATTTTGTAGGTGTGCTTGAGCATTGATGAGTAAAGCCACATTATGGAAGCTCTTGACGCACAAGGGAGAAGGCACTTGAAGAATGAGAGGCTTAACATTCTACCTTGGTTCAAGTGGTAAAATTAAGTTTCATGCAATTGCTTGTTCATGTTTTCCATGTCTATTTTTCATAATGATCTAAGAATGTTTGTATGACTTCATGTTGTGCCTAATTGTATATAATTATAAGGAGTCTCAAATTGCATGAGTTACATGTTTTTGGCCTTTTATGCTCATATCTATTCTTTTGGCCTTAAACTTGTAATGTTTGGTTGAATCTTGATGAAATCATGCTTTCTATGTTTTAAGAAGTATGTTGTTAATTTTTAGCAAAAAATATCAAATTGTATCTAAGACTTAGTATAACTTTTGTTTGAACTTATAAATAAGTTTTAAGGCCTTTTAAGTTGATTTTGCTACATTTTTTACCAGTTCGTGCATTCGGTACCGGTACAACCCATACCGTACCAATATGGTCGATACCGTACTGGTACATACAACCAAAAATGATTGCTTTGTCTCTTTTTGTCATGCTTTGTGTTCTTTTTTTAAATATCTTGATAAATGACATGTTTGATTGAATTTTTTTTGCATTTATTTTGATTTCTTTGAAATTCAATTTTCTCTTGAATTGTTGGACTAACAATTTTATTGATGCTTGATTAAGGGGAGCCATTCTTTTTAATTCTTTTATGTTAAAATCTTTGATCTTTTTCTCCATTGTTATTTTGCACCAACAATTGATATTTCTATCAACATTTGGTGTCTAAAGCTTTAATATGATTTCAAACTTAGTTTTGAAATTATTTTTTCATGATATAGCTGCCGAAACCATTTTTGAACCGGCATAAAAATAGCTTGAAGATTAATTTGGTGAAATTTATGGGTTTTGCCTTTTTCTAATTCGATTTTTAAAAATCATTTTGGAGTCGCCACCGGTCACTTCGAGGTAGACTAGATACCATAAAAACAACCAAAGATTTGTTCTTTTAAAAAAATTGGGTTCGGGAGTCGGTTACCCGTGGGGAATGATTAACACCTCCACAAACGCCCGTTATCGGTACCTTTTAATTTTATGTGACATTTTGAGAATAATAATTTGAATTTAATTTAACCCCTCGTTATTAACTGAATTTAAATTCCAAATGAAGATATCTTTTTATAAGGAAATATATTTTATTCGAATATGAGATGCACCCTATTACAAGGCACCCCCATTCATATTCAACAAATATATTTCCAACATAAAAGGTTTTAATGCATGATTCGTTATTGTATTGTTTATTTTAAGTTCAAACTTAAAAATGCTCTAATTAATTAACTTGTTTAATACAATGAATATTATTAAATTTAAAGGCTTTCATAAGATAACACCTAATTACTTGGGCACCATCCATATTAAAACCCATAAATTTAAATAATAATCATTGATTTAATTTGTTATTCTAATTAATTAAAGTGATAATCCTAATTAAAGCTCTATTAATTAACTAGGTTATTTATTTAATTCTAAGTTGTAATGAATATTAAGAGTTCCTCTTAAAAGCCAATGTTGAGATAACACCCCTTGCAAGCAATGGAACCATCCAAATTTGAGCCCAAAGTTTCCACTTAACAAACATTAAATTGCTATAATGATCTTCCTAATTTAATTATTAGACCCTAATAAGAACATATGACTAAGGCTTTAATTTTGTCTTAATTAAACTAAGGTGTTTAAATTATCTAATAATTAATACTACATGCTTAATTTAAAACATGCATTATATAAATAAATATATTACATATAAAATTAAACTAAACAATTAAATTAGCGCTAAATTGAACAAATTTAAAGCTTTAAAATTGATTTTTATTGAAATTTGGGGCCAAAATGAATTACATATCAAACTTTAAAGACCAGGGGAACAATTAATCCCTTTTTTAAGAGAATTCACGGATCTTGGGTCGATCCGAATAAAAATCCGCGGATCTTGGGCCTACCCGGTGCCAAAACGGCATAGTTTTGCTTGAGTTACAAAACCCCCCAAACTGGGTTGGCTCGGTTATTTTTCACCAACCCACTTTCCCACTACCCTTTCTCCTCTCTGAAATCCTCTCAACCACAACATAAATTTCCAAGTTTTAACCCTTCATTTCGATCAAACTTACTAGTTCTACCCAAGTTCATACTAGATTCATCCATTTCCTTCATTTTAATCCACCACAAACACCAAAACTTTCTCATTTCTTGTTTCTGGAGATCAAACATTAAAATTTCCTTTAAACCCTAACCATGTTCTTCAACCTTTTTTCGTTCAATCAATCATCGCCCCCTTTACCTCTTTCGATTTGTACGCCAACTATCGCTAGTGACGCCGGCCTCCCTCTTCGATCACCTCTAACCTATCTCTAGTTGCCATCTGAACCTTCCGATCACCCTCTAACCTATCTTCGACCGCCGTCTTCTGCCGCGAGACAATTTTCGGCCACCGTGCTGGAAACCTAAAACCCTTAAAATAATCATTTTCAACTCTAATCTTCCTAAAAAGCTACCATGTTCATCATAACCTCCATCTTCACCCCTAAAAACTACCCGAAACCACCCTATTCGACTCCACAAGAACCTAAACTCTCACTGGCGACCTAACAAGATAAGTGCCCAACCTTTTTTAAACACTGTTTTTACATTTTAAAACCTAGATCTAATGTTTTCCATTGTTTATTACAGGAAATGAGAAGGTTCAAAAAGACGATTACCTTTTATCGACGAGGTTGTAATTCTGGTGATACGGTAACAACTTCGATATCAACGTTTGATCTTCTCTGGCAACTCTCCAGCTACTCTGACTACGGTTCGGATATTCAAATAGCTCTCCCTCTCTCTCTCCCTTCTTCCCTTTAACTTTGATATTAATTGTGTAATTATTAGCTCATAATTGCTCATTAATTCTCTCTCCTCCCTATTTATAGAAGTGGGTCGGCTGACATCATCAATTGATAGCTAGTGGGGGGAAGAAAACCAAGATCTGTGTCCAACAACAATTGACCAATCCAGTGGTGCCACATGGTCATTTGAGCGGGAAAAAGAAGCACACATGTGCTTGTTGGGTCATATTATCCGAATTTGGGGGGGGAACATGGATATTAAAAGGATTTTGGGTTTTTAAAACTAGAATTTGGGCTTTTGAATTGTAATATGGACATCTTGGACATTATAATAAGGATTTGGACCTTTTATCATTTATTTAGACTATTTTATTATTATTTATTTGTTATCATTATTTTTAAGAGAAAATATAATCCTCTCTACCTGGCCTAGTCGTAAGACCGGATCGAACAGGTCACGCGGGGTTTACTAAAGAAAAACCCGTGAAGGTTTGCCTCGGTAAATGACCCATTTTTTTATAAATCTTTTCTAGATGCAAAATTATTAACCTAAGTGTACATATTGGCAACAGGTGAAATTACAACTCAATCGGGCGTCGATTCGACATCCAATTACACCGATTTTAAGATTAGGGACCAATTTGCAAATTTGAAAAAATATAGGGACTTATTGAGAAATTAAAGTTACCAATATTCAATTAGTCAGGTTTCATGCCCGCATGTCGAGTTTCAACTCAAAAAGATCACTCCAACTCATTCAATTGCATTCATACATTCAAGGACTAAAACATAAAGAAGCAGAACTACAAAAAGATTCCAAGTAACCAACTTACCTAACACTGTATCGGTACACTTGGGCACTGTATCGGTACGCTCTTGATGGTTTCTAATTCCGAAATTTCTGTGGCACAAAACTGTACTGATACGGCCCTGTGTACCGATACGCCTAGCCAATTTGTCCTTGGCCCGTACTAATATGCACCAACCCGTACCGATACGATAAGCCTGTCTGGGCTTAACCATACAGATACGATGGGTCGCGTACCGATAATCCTAGACCCAAAATCACATCTTTTGCTGTTTTAATACATAATTAAGCCAAACACAACACCCTAGCATGTTTCTAAGACATGAGCAACATTTTCAAGGATCAGTTCTCAGCCACAAACATCAGAAACATCATCCATACATATCACCTTGCTTCAAAGAGGTATCTATAGGCATGCAACCTAGAAACCAAGCCAACAAGATATCAAAAACCTTACCAACGCATAAACCAAGTATAACAAAACATTTACAAGTCCAAAACAACAATATAAACTTGCTCGAACAGGGAGTTCAACAACATCTCCCAAAACCATAAGGAATTCCCCATTGCCCTTATTAAACATAGTCTACTTTGGAAACATACATTCGTATACGAAGTACTTGGGTCACCTTCACTTGCTTGCTACCTCTGTATCTTTAATTCTCTGCATTGATGGATAAGGAGAGCATAAGCACACTAGGCTTAGTGAGGAATGCTCAAAACAACACTCTGTCAATGCATTTTAAAACCGGTTTCTAAATCACATTGAAATCACTTTTCAATCCATGATTAAAACATAATTTAGAACATCATGCCTTCAAAACCATACACTTTAACCATTCAAAAACTAGCATATTAAGCCATATGCAACATGTATCATTAAACCAACAACAACTCACATTGCTAACCTCAATTTAAGCCTTCTCATGAATAACATACCATATGCAAAGCTTAAAGAGTAACATGTATAAATCCTATTATACAACACATGATACATTAACAATTATATTGGCTCACAAGTGATCATCAACAAGTTCCATTTGCAAAATATAACATCAGATATGCAGATTCATAAGTGTTCTCCCAACACTTCATACATTATCACCGCAATACAAGGTTCACACACGAGAGTATTCGGTACACAATATAAACCCCTCAACTGTTGTGACACCCATGGTGGGGTATTCGGTACGCCATATAAACCCCTCAACACCACTCATCAGTAGATGTATAACCCACTAACGAGAGTTTTTGGTACCACAAGCCCCTCAATCGTTAGGGTACTTAGACGGAGTATTCGGTACACCATATAAACCCCTCTACGTCCAAGGAAACTTATTTTATAGTGCACTCAATCCTATAGCCAGCTAACTATATCCAATTACGTTTTAAAACCATTTCCATACCATCACTTGCCAATATAATTCACAATTAGCCATGAACCTCACTATTTTTAAAGCAATCAACCAAAACATACCAAAGCAACAACCATGCTTTCATAAGTATAAATCATACTTACAAGGATCGTTCACCAATGCATCCTTCATCAATATACTGTCAAAAGCAGTAGATAACAAACTTGAAATCATGCTTTAACAGTAGGAACCATATAATTCAAAATAAGTGCATAAATCATTTCGTAAAACAAGAACAACCGAGAGAGAAAATCCTTGATACTTAATTCCAAGTTTAAAATAGCATTTCAAACTAGATTTAAACTCCCTTAAACCACCTTTTAAACCATTCCAAAGTTGGGAAACACATTCTCACTCACCGACACGCGAAACCTTGATTCGCTGACGCGCAATCAAGCGTCTGAAGCCTCCAAAGCTTCACTAGTAGCTTCTGAAATGTTCTCCCTTGTTTTAACCACATTATAACAGAGGATTAATGCATCATAATGCATTCAAAACCCCAACAAGCAATTCCTCAACAATGCCTTGCTTAAAACCATTAAAACACGTATCCGAAACAATCGAAACAACTTCGATTCACATCCAAAACTTAACCCAGCCATAACCTAACACTTCCAAACATAAATAAACATCATCTGACATCTAAAAACCATCTCATAACATCCTTATACCTACAGAAACCATTAAACACCCACAACACCTCAAAAACTCATAACTAACAACTCAAACAACTAGAGATTCATTTGATTTCGGGATTCTATTGATAAAACCAATCCATTATCATCATATGACGTCAAAATCATGATATAACCTCATCATAAACTCAGCCAAATAGATCTAAAATGAAGATCTCATAATTACCTCAATTAAATCTCAAATAAATCATTTCTCTTGAAATCCACAAAACTCGTTATAAATCATTTGTAAAGGATTAAGAACTTGGGAATTTCAATAAAGAACCATCATTAAAGGAGAAGAACAAACCTCGCCTCCAAAGATTGAAAACTCTCTCTCAATTGGATGATTTTTACACTAAAGAAACAAAGGAAAATCAATGAGATGTTGAGAAAACAAGTTGAGGAATCCATTAGAAATCATTAGCTTAAGAAAAAGTATCATTGCCTCAAATCTTTTTTGAGAAAATAGATGTTTGGCTGAAGAGATTTTGAGAGAAAAATCTAGAGAGAAAAGTCACGTCAATTTTGTTTTAAAGGAAATAACTACCTTCAATCTAATTAAACCTCTTTTAATATTTAATTAAATCACTTTAAAACAAATCCAATTAAGAGAGAAATCTGATAAAAATATTTAGGCTTAATAGCTCCTTAGAGATTCTAAGTTTTAATCCTTTTACAAAACAGTCACTAAAAATAGTTTTCACTTTTTACATTTTGGTCACTAACCCAAAATGTCCAATTTCTAAATCTTATTTTCCGAAATCAACTTTACCAAAAATCAATATATATTTAATAAAGATTATAGAGTATTTTTATATTTTTATCCCTTGTAAAAATATACGATTCTGAAATCGACTCGAATCTCTAATTTCGATCCATCGGACCCTTACACCTGCCCAAAAACTTTAGGCCTAAAACCAGGGCATTACAGAAAATATATATAGGGTAACCCAAGTAGAATTTGGGTATTACAATAACAAAAAGGGGAGAGATATGTTTGAAAAAAATCAATTTCAAAAAGAAAAATGTGGAGCTTTAATATTTTTCTAAAATATTCTCTTTTCTAAAATCATTTTTTAAGGGGGAGAAATTTCAAAAACATTTTTTCAAGTGATTTCGTTTTATCAAAAAGGGGAGATTGTTGATATATTTGATTTTGGTATAACTTAAATGAAAAATATTTTTGGACTTAAACAAATTTAAAAAAATATTTTAAAAGTCCATGAACTTGAAAAATATGTTTGAAAGGTTTTCAAAACGTTTTTGACTTGTTTAAATACTTTCAAAATAACCCAAAAGTCAAAAACAAGCTATGTGTACCGATACAGTCTTTAGTGTATCAATACCTAGTCAGCCATACCAATAGCCATTTTACCTGTATCGATACGCCCTTTTGTTTCCCCAAAACTCTAAATTCTAGTAGCTGAATAGAGTATCTATACAGCTCCAGTCGTGCCGATACACAAGGGGGTGTACCGATGACTTGTATAGTGTACTGATACTAGTGTAAAAATGCCCAACGACTCTTTCTATTTTGAGCCATGTACATATACCCTTTCACGCGTACTGATACCAACAAGCCCAAAAATATATTTAATACTGAAAATAAAGTCCCAACGGCTCGAACTCAACCCTAACAGCTAGTAACGACCACAAATTTCTTAGAGGGTTTAAAAGACCTCTTCAAGCAACCATGGAACAATAAGAAACATCCTTGCCAACATTCAATGTTAGAGAAATTGTTTTAGTGCTTAAATTGTCAATTTCTTTGTAAAAAAACTAGTGAGCCAAATCATCACATTTGCCCAAGTGTTAGGATTTTGGGCGAGTGCTTAAATTGCAAACATATTTGTCTTGTGAGGTTTTCTTTTGTTTGTCAATTTATATTTTCTCTTTGAGAGAGATAGACAAGACTTTGGGAGTATAAGTCTTGGTTTGTAAAGGTTATCTACTTGAGCCTGGAAAAAGAAAAGACAAATTAGTGAATTTGTGGAAAATCCTTAGTGTGGATAGCTAAGGTAGTGGAGGTAGACTTTTTTTAGAAAGTCGAACCATTATAAATCATTGTGTCCAATTTTTTATTTCTTAGCTTTTCATCCACCAAAGCAAAAATCCAATTCACTCTCCCGTCTTGGCATATTTGGTTAATCGGTTCGAGCATCAACAAATAACAATTTAGGCCTAAGTATCAGACAAATTTAGGTCACCTTCCTTGAATTTTTAATTTAAATACTTGATAAGTCCTTACATTTTTCAATCCAATATTTTAGCTTCTATTAATATTTGATCCTGACTCTGTCCCTAAATATAACGAGAATATATATTAAATGTTGCAATCAAACGGTTAGACTATGTATTCAATGTAATTCATATGATATTATACTCTTTTCTTTTTCTCTCTACTCTTTTATCTACTTGAATCTCTTATTTCTTCTTTTAATTTCACTTACTATTAATGACTATCTATTATTTATTTTGGAATTGTCATTTATGTTTAGGGTTTGTACACTTTTGGTCACTAATTCTTAAATTCAACCATTATGGTCACTTATATTTTTGATCTGTAAACTTTTGATCACTGGGACGTTTGTTGTCGTTAAAGGCTGATCTGGCACAATAAAAAGAATGATAAATTACCTAGATAGTCCCTAAACTATTACTTCACTCTTATTTTGACCATCAAAATAAAAATAATTTGTATAATTATACATTTAATCCTTCATATTTACAATTTTTGTATTTCTTCTCCCCTACATCATCTTCCATATTCTTCTTCATCTAATCCAATCCCTAATTTTTTACTATATTAATCTCCAATTCACACCATTCCAGTAGTTTACCCTTAATTTTATTCAATAATAAAGGATATTCATTTATTTCAAATCAATGGAGAAGTAGCGATCCAATTGGTTAGGACCACCATCCCTCTAATTTTCGAAATAAAGAACATTACCCCATGTTATTAAGAAGTGAACCGGGCCTTATAAATGGTGTATTTAAATAGTTTAAAGTAATCACAAGGATCTAATTATAAACGTAAAATTATGATGCATGATTGGAAATAAATTATCCAAACTAAGGATGAAACTACAAATGAATGTAAATTAATCGCACAAATTAAAGCAAAGTTAGATTTAAATTAACGACATAATTGAAATAAAGCAAAATTTAAAGGTTTAATTAAAAGTACATGAAATTAGATAACAAAGCAAAACAGGACTAAATTAAAAGAAAATGAAATTACAAGGAGGAAGTTAAAACAAGAAATAATATTCAATCGAAATAAGAATAATGATTAATATTTACCATCTAGTCAAAAAATATACGGTGCGAATTGGGGATTAATATAGTAGAAAATTAGGGTTTGAGTTAGATGAAGAAGAATATGGAAGATGGTGGAGGGGAAAAGAAATAAAAAATTGTAAATATGGACGATTAAAGTGTAATTATACAAATTGTTTTTATTTTGGTGGTCAAATTATGAGTGAAGTAATAATTTAGGGACTATTTAGGTAATTTATTATTCTTTTTATTGTGCCAGATCAGCCTCCCGTTAACGTTTGGCGGCAACAAACGTCTCAATGACCATAAGTTTATAGATCGAAAACATAAATGAACATTCGACTTTGAAAATCGGTGACCAAAAGTGTACAAACCCTAAACATAAATGACCATTCTAGTAGTTTACCAAATATTTAACCAAGTATGGGCTAAATTAAAGAATAATGAGTTCTTGACTTTGTGCACTCAAATTTTTGTCTAATAATAATTTAGGACTAAGTTTAAATATAAGACAAATTTAAGTCACCCTTACATTTTTTTAAAATTCAATATTTCGATTCCTCTCAATATTTAATCTTGACTCCGTCTCTCTAGCTATAACGAGAATATATATCAAATGTTGCAATCAAACGGTTGAACTATATATTCAATGTAAGTCATATGATATTTTACTTTTTTTCTCTTTATTTTTTTATCTTCTTCTTAAATCTCTTATTTCTTCGTTTAATTTCACTTGTGACATTTTATTAAGGGTAAACTATATCGATGACCACCTAACTATTTGATGATACCTATTTTGACTACTGAACTAAATAATTCGTCAAATAGATCACTAAACTTATTAAATTGACCTATTTTGATCATCGCCGTTAAAAAAACTAACAGATAAGTGACAGAGGGATTACGTGTTGCCTAGTTCAGTGGTCAAAATAAGGTATCTCTAAGTAGTTCGATGGTCACCGATGTAGTTTACCCTTTTATTAATGACCACTTATCTATTATTAATTTTTTAATGGTAAATGATCAATTTATTATTTTTAAAATCCTGATGATCATTTTATAGTTTTTTATACTTGAAAGATACGAAAAATATTTTATAATCAAGAGATTATTTGTATATTTATCCATCTAACAATTAAATCACATTGTGATAAAAATCAATTACCATCGAATTTAAATAATTTAATCATTTATTTTATATTATATATATTGCACGATATGATAT
Source organism: Hibiscus mutabilis (assembly GCA_019671005.1). Lineage (NCBI taxonomy): Eukaryota > Viridiplantae > Streptophyta > Magnoliopsida > Malvales > Malvaceae > Hibiscus > Hibiscus mutabilis. The sequence continues at coordinate 32,165,692 of CM033711.1, read as the reverse complement.
TGTCATGGGCCGCCAGTTCAGACCCGAGTCATTTGCACAATTAGCTGCCCAAGGGGTTCAGATCGAGAAATTGGGCTTGAAGAGACCACCAGACTTAGCTCGGTCCTTGGATGATTCTGGAAGATTCTGGAAGATTTGGTCAAACATTATCCATTTGAATTATTTCAAATGATTTATTTAGATAATGATTAGATAATTAGAGATTTTATAAAGATATGATGTAAATCTCGTCCGTCGATGTAAATCAGTTTTGACCGTCAGATCTAGGAGAGTTCAACTATAAATAGAGGCTCCCCACCTCATTTGTAATAATTCAATCTTTTATCTTCAGAGTAATCAAGGCATTCACTATAAAATCCTCTGTGTTGTTCTTCGTGTTTTTTATTTTCTTCTTTCAGTTACGAAGGTCATTCTTTATAGTTTGCTTCCGCTTAGAACGATCTTGCATTCTTAAGTGCCTTGGAAGGTTTGATTTTCCAAAGTGGGAATTCAGGCTTACTTAGGCGTTTGTGTGGTGAAATTCGCCTAAGGTCGCGCGGTTTGCTAGGTTGAAATTCTAGCCCCGTGATAGTTGGTAACAGAGCGAGTGTTCGTGGAAGGCACTGAATCGAGATGGCACCAAGGAAAGAAGAAAATGCTACAGCGCAAAAGGGTGCAGAGTCTCATGCTGCTAAAAGAAAACGAAGGAGTTCGAAAGATATCCTCACGTCGTTAGAGGGTAAGGTAACCTGACTTAAGGAATCGGTGAAGGGCTCGAGTGAGCGACTCGGCATGGTTGATTAACGCTTCGAGGAGCAAGATAACAAGAGGGACCATCTCAAGAGAGATATGGAGGAACTTCTGATAGATTTGTTTGAGAAGTTGGGTAACAGAGGTGATGCGTTCGAGGCCGAGTTGGAGGCTGCAAAGATGGAGATGGATGAGATGAAGGAAGACATGGCTTTATTCAAAGCTGCCTTGAAGAATGAAGCAGCGCCCACTGCATCCAAGCACGGGAAGGACATCCCAAAGCCGAAGGAGTTCAAGGGTAACAAGTTGGCCCAAGATGTTGAGAACTTCTTGTGGGGAATGAAGCAATATTTTCAGGTGATGAGCATCAAGGATGATGCGGAAAAGGTAACTTTTGCTTCTATGTATTTGACTGATGTCACTCTTTTGTGGTGGCGACGCAGCTGCTCTGAGGAAATAAGCAAGGACATTCCTATTGAGACGTGGGAAGAGTTTCAAGTTGAGTTCAAAGGTCAATTTTGTCTGACCAACGCTCAACACGAGGCTCGAGCGAAGTTGCGAAAACTTAGACATGATGGTTCCATCCCAGAGTATGTTAGAGAGTTCATCGAGCTCAAGCTACAGATTCCAAACTTGAGTGAAGCCGAGGGCTTCTTTACTTTTATGAGTGGACTCCAGCGATGGGCCCAAATGGAGTTAGAGCGGAGGGGAGTTGAAGAACTTTCCAAAGCATTGACTACAGCCGAATTCATAGCATGGTATGAAGTTGGGAAATCCAAGTCTTCCAAGCCCAGTGGCAAGGGCAATGGTGAGGGAGATAGAGATGATCATCGTTCCAGTGATGGTGACGAAAAACCCAATTGGTTCGTCAAACCATTGGAGAAGAAGGAACGAGGACCCGTAAGGTGCTACTCTTGTGGTGGTCCACACTTAGTGAAAGATTGTCCCAAGAAGAAGAGCCACCTCGATGCCAGCGCCAATAGAGACAACAAACAAGATGAAGAGGAATGTAAACTTGGTGCGATTGCGAGTGTCAAAGCAATTGAGCCAAGAGTAGAAGGGAAGCAATTGAAGTGTTACCAACGCAATGGGCCTTATTTGGTGGAAGAGTGCCCAGATCGAGTCAAACCATCCAAGGAGGATGACAAGCCTGGGGACAGTAAGGCTTTAAAGCTTGGTTCGATGTTGTTGAGTTCTACAAAGACGAGAAAGGGCCAGAAGCAGAAAGGGTTGATGTACTTAGACATCAACGTGGCAAGTCAAAGGAGAAGTGCTCTTGTGGACACGGGAGCATCTCATCTGTTTATGTCAAAGAAAGCTACCGACAAGCTTGGTTTGAAGGTTGAAGAGTAAACCGGGGTAATCAAGACTGTCAATTCTAGAGGAGGTGTTTCGACCGTAGGAATGACACGATGTACGGAGTTACAAATTGGAGAATGGAAAGGCAAGGAAAACTTTAAGGTAATTCACTTGGATGACTATGATTTTGTCATCGGTTTAAATTTCCTTGACCGGATTAATGCACTCCTTGTCCCTTTTTCCGATTGTGTTTGCATTTTGGATTCTCGCAAACAATGTATCGTCCCGGTTCATCGAGACGCGAGGGTGGATTCCAGGGTGCTGAATGCTGCTGAGCTAACCAAGAATGCAAACTTGGTTGTTGTCACTAAGGAGTCAACCTTGGAAAGGCTAGTGGAGCCGAAGCCTTCCGTTGACATGGGATCCGTTGAGTGTCCACCAGTGAATAAGGTGGATGGGGCATTGAGCTTCGCAGATAAAGAAGTGTCAGTGCAAGCCGAGGGGTCGGACTTCAAGATTGAGGAAGTGTCGATGTTGTCGATGAGCGACGAGTTTCCGATAGGCGATGGTGCATCAGACTTCGCGATGAAGGAAGTGTTGATGCGAGTTAGAGTGAATGTCAACCGGAGTAGTCCGAATGAGGTATATCTCGAACACAATTATGTTGTTTTACAGTTTAATTTGCCTGGTTTGTTGGGTGTAGGAAGGGGAAAAGCTAACCCATCAGACGGAGTTGCCAAGACTTGGTGAGAACACAAACAACCTTTTAGAGTTCTGAGAGTCCGTTTAGTGTTCAATGTTGTGGTGTCCAAGTGTTTACGCAAGGATCGAGATGATCTAAGTAGGGGCAAGTTGCGACTGGTAGGAAGAAGTTCCTACGATCGAGATGTACGAGGTGAGGCGACGGAAGATGTTATATGGCAGAGAGTGCCGAAGCGAGCAGTCCTTATAGGGGACAACAGAGTCAGATTCGAGTGCTCTTTATGGGGAGAGCAGTCCTTATGGGGGGGACAACCAAGCCCGATTCTGAGTTGGAAGCAAGCCAAGGTGCGGAAGCAATTCCAGGATCACCGAGACTAGTTTTGTTTCGAGTGCGCGATGAAGGCGTCGCCAAGTTTGGTAGGGGATATTGTCAGGGGCCGCCAGTTTAGACCTGAGTCATTTACACAATTAGCTGCCCAAAGGGGTTCATATCGAGACATTGGGCTTGAATAGACCACCAGACTTAACCCGGTCCCTGGATGATTCTGGAAGATTTGGTCAAACATTATCCATTTGAATTATTTCAAATGATTTATTTAGATAATGTTTAGTTAATTAGAAATTTTATAAAGATGTGATGTAAATCTTGTTCGTCGATGTAAATCAGTTTTGACCGTCAGATCTAGGGGATTTAACTATAAATAGAGGCTCACCACCTCACTTGTAATCATTCAATCTTTTATCTTTAGAGTAATCAAGGCATTCACTCTAAAATACTCTGTGTTGCTCTTCTTGTTCTTGATTTTCTTCTTTCAGTTACGAAGGCTATTCTTTATAGTTTGCTTTCGCTTAGAACGATCTTGAGTTCTTAAGCGCCTTAGAAGTTTTGATCTTTCAGACTGGAAATTCAGGCTTACTTAGGCGTTTGTGTGGTGAAATTCATCTAAGGCCGCACGATTTGTTAAGTTGAAATTCTAGCCCGAGACATTATGATATATATAATTTAAGTAAATTTAATTTTCTATTATTTTTAGCAATTTTCATGAATAATAACAATTAATTAACAAGATAAAGAGTATTCAAGCGTAAGAGCTCTTCGAAGATTTTAGCCAAAACTGATTTATGCAGAGGTACTCTTGCTATGGCCTCTGATAATTAGCAGTCGAGTAGATTTAAATTAAAAAAAAAAGTTTTTATTTTTTTGTTTCATCAACCAAACGGTAAGGGAATTAGGGTTTCAAATCTGGCTTGGGTGATTAGAGATTGAGCTCAGATCCCCTCCATTTTTTTTCAATTCATGTCATTGTAGTTCTATCAGGTACGTTTGATCCATTCTTATTCTCATAGCAATCTAATTACAATGCGATCTAATCTTTTCCTTGATCGGATCTTCAAAATGGATCTCTCTGTATATCATTCATAATTTGTTGTATTCTGGATTTTTTTCACATTATATTAACAGAGTTATGTAGTTTCCGTTCGATTCACGAGAAAATGGAACGGAAAATAATTTAATTTGCGTTTCTTAAAATTTGTACGCCAAGCAGAATAGCTAATCAGTTGCTTGTAGGTCTCAGATTATTCTTCCCCTTTGTTGCGGAATTCGTGTGCTCGGCAAAGTAATGTATAATTTCATATTTCCTATGCATTTTGCAGGATCATACATTGTCAAGGAATTTCATAAAAGATAAATGAAAACAGTTTAGATGCAATGTTGCAGTCCAGGTTTTCTTTCTTTAGAGGTCGGGGATCAGATAAAGGTAATTCTGAGGAAGGTGGTAAAAAGGGGTTGAATCCGACGCTAAAACTGCAGACAGAAAGGGATGTATATAGACCTGGAGATTCTATTTATGTTACAATTGAGATCTGCAATCCTCGTACCAGTGACTATTCTGGCAGCATTGCGCCTTCGCTTTTGATTGAAAAGCTTGGCCTCGAAATCAAAGGGATCGAGAAGTTGGACACTCAATGGTTTGCCACCCAAAAATCAGTGTCCGGAACAAAGCAAAGGAGAGGTTAGTGTACTGCATGTGTGCTGAACTAAATGTAATCATTGTTCATTTAGTTTGTCAATTACGTGAATTTCCGTTATAATTTTATTGGATAGTAAAGAGAATTGAGGAATGTAAGTAATTTTTTTGTTTTACATGGTATGTACTATGTAATGTATATTAAATAGATTGAATTCAAAATTCTTATGTTTCCACGAGGACAATGGAGTCAAATCAGTATAAAGGAGTATGTCGAAATTTCTAACATTTCATTTTTTTCTCAACTTTTAGCATTCATGTAATTTAATATTTGTATATTTATATTCATATTATTGTTCTCAATCTTTTTTCAGGTGAACATGTTTTTTTGGACTGTTCAACACAATCAATGATTTCAAATCAGATTGTGCCCTCTGGCTCTGCAAAAACTTGTTAGTCTATTTCCTTCCTTTGTCTAATTGGTTGGTTGGTTTATGCAAGTGCAGGGTTGTAAGCTTTTTAATCACAATATGTAAATATGCTATTGATGAGTGTTTCTGTATGCTGGCATTGCTGTCTCAATGACTGCATGCCATCATGTTTTGGTCAAAGCCTAATTTGCTCAATGAAAATTGTTGGTTGAAATTACCATCTGGACTAATACTTAATTTAGTTCATTGACTTGTTAGAGAGAGGATAATAACTAGAAGGATGAATTTTGTCTAAGAGAAAAGAGAGAAAAGCTGAAAAAAGTATATGTGCCAAGTATATTATCAGCAAAAGAGGCTAAATATGGAGATGTGATTTCCAAAATGAAATCTAAGTTACATTATTGATAACTGTTAGCATAACTAATTGTGTGATAGTGCCCGTACAGTCATGCATGTTTTGAATTGAATACTGGTGTTTTTTTGGCTAATAGTATTTTGTTAACCCTTGCTATTGTTAAATGTTGCTTCTTGCCACCATACTATTTTTTATTAGTCCGATTCAACAATATTCATTTCTGTAACTGACTTTTGACACTAATCTGCAGATCTGGTACGGGCTGTGCTTCCAAACGTTATACCACCATCTTACAAGGGTTCTACCATTCGTTATTTATATTATATAAAGAGTACACTGTTTGTTCGATGGCTGAGACTGGAAAATGGTCACTCCAGCAAGGATTCAGGAGGAGATCTTACTGAAGTGGTTGGTTTTTCTTAATCTTCATTGTTTTTATTATGGATCCCCAAATCATCTTCTGCTATTGTCTTTCAGAATTAGACATGTTTGACTTGCTGATGTGCGTAGTGCTCCTGACAATAGGAATTCTGTTAAATTTCAGGCTTTTATGTTTTTTTACATTGTTCGTGCACTTGTATGTAACATTGAAGACAATTTACTATCTTGTCCTGTTATATCTGGCTTATTATTGAATATGTAAACCCATAACTATGCGCAAATGGACATTTTGGCACATCTATGCATGTGTTTCTTTGCATTTGTTCTAAATGCAAGAGATGGTATTTTGGCACATCTTGGAATTGGATAGAACTTTTTGATATCATAGTCCAGTTCACCAAACTGCATAGTGCATGCACTGTCAAGAGATGATATTTATGAACTTTGAATCCCAGCAGGAGGCTCGTGTTCCTTTGCAAGTATGGGTAACTGTGAAAGGAAACGGTTTGGTAATGGAAGATGGTCAAAGTGATGGTAAGTTGCCATATTTCAAGTTTACCATCATTGTTACTACCTCCTCCTTTCACTTTTTATAAGATGGTTATGTTTTTGGCAGTCAATAATTTTCACTAAGTTTTGGGATATAAATGTAATAACTTGAACAATAAAGCAGGAAGACACGGTTATGTATGAACTTATATCTTAAGAAAAAGTGGATGTGTTCTTATCATTGTTAGAGCCTAAACTCTTTACCGTGATATGCTATGCCATGCCATTCCCCTGTCATAAAGCCAACTTTAGTGTTGTAAACATTTTATTCTTTAATTCTATGTTAACTTGACTTGGGGTGAGTGTTGGATACAGGAACGTGTCCTGTACGGTTACACTCTACCTTTTTCTGAGTTTTATTTATATTTGGAGGATCACACCGCTACCCATGTCAATATGTGTCAGTATAAGTATCTGACGTGTACTTTAGGAAAATGAACATTCCAGTTAACATAGCTTGGATTTGGTATAGGAAGAAATTGAATAAATCTAAACTGAATTTGTTGAAGTAACAGTGACTTAAATTTTGAAGCACAGTTGAAAAGTCATGTTTTTTACTTCTCAAATATAGCTTGTGATGGGAGTTGGTATACTCTGCATATCAGAATATAGCATGATGACTATGTTTTCTTTTTTGATGATTCAGGTATTGTTCCTGCTACAACCATCCAAATGGATATATACTGGAAAGATATTGATGGAGATTCAGAATGGGTAAGGCTGTTAGTAATGCTGCTAAGTGCTAATGCTTTTGACTTACCCTTTTAGTTGAAAGGTTACTGAAAAAAGTGATATTTGTTGCAGGCTAGAGTGAGTGAACTGTATGATGGTATTGAGGACGGATGTGAAAGCTCAAGGGATGAAATATCTTCCGTTTCATCCTTTAATCTTTCAAAGGAACATCTTTATAAAACCTTGAGTTCCCTATCGCTGCAATCGTCCGCAGCCAGATCTTCAAATAGAGATGGTCTGTATCACGATGGAGACCTTTTGAGTTTATCTTCAAATGTAGGGCTTCCACGATTATCGATAGCAGAGGTCTTGCATGATTCTCGAGCTGGTAATTGCGTTATACTTTATTACATGGCGCCACTATGTGTTCTGAATTTGTTTCCCTCCTTTTGTCATTATACTTGCATGCTTTTGTTTTCTGTTAGATTCTTGCGGTAACATTTAAGTTTTTCAGCAGATCTGCAGAAGTAATGTTAATCATTTGATCCAAAATATATTTTCTGGTCCTTAGAATGCCTTTTGAAGTAGATTTTTTCATGCAGACATATCAGCAGCCATATCTCCAAGACAGCCACGGACTTCCTCAAGATCACTGGCTGGAAATGATATAACAGGAGTATATTCTGCACTCAGCCCAGGAGCTACCGAACCTTTAGCATGTAAAGCACCAGACCTGCCCCCATGTTTATTTTTTGTTTCTTGCTGTCTCATATGCGGATCCTTATAAACTTATTTGTTACCAATATTTTCTGCAGCAGAAGGCTTTATTCGAGGAAGGTCATATAATATCAGGATGGACGACCAAGTTTTGCTAAGATTTTCCCCTAAGAACTCTGAGTCCACTTATTACTTCAGTGATATGGTAAAATCAGTTTTAGGCTGTAGTTTCTGTCTCGTTGATGAATTTGCATCCGTTGTTTCACTTGTTCGTATTATATGTTCCAATAACAGATAGGCGGAACTCTTACTTTCTTTCATGAAGGTGCTAGAAGATGCCTTGAGGTACTGCAGATTATGACCAAAGCAAGTGAAGAAACCATGATCTATTGAACGATGGATCTTGTAATTTACTGGAATTATTTCCATTTTGTAGGTTTCAGTCACACTGGAAACTTCTGAGACAATAAGTCGGCGTTTTGTTCATCCTTCTAGAAGGAATTCTCCAACAATTACCAGGGTGTGTCTTCCCAAAATTTTGATTCTGCTATTACATTGGTGAAATCAAGAATTAGAATATTAATTTCCGTAGATTAAACTCAATTACATGCTTGGTCTGTTTTGGCGTTCGTGAAATCTGAGATAACTTGTCCTTTTTTTCTATTTTTAGTTAGTGTTCATAATCCCAAGAGCTTTCATTTTCCTAGTAGTTTTTACTCATTTATACTTCAGAAAAGCTCATTGATTAATCCCTTTATGATTTTAATAAAACCATTCCTAAGAAACAAGATATAAACTTGAGAGTAAAATAATGGTTTTTTCAAATTATATTTCATATAATTCTATTTCAATACGCATTGCGTAGAATACACCATTTGTATCAGGCTTAGCAGTTTCAAACCGTTTCTTTTTCTGCATATTCTTGTAGGTCCAGAGTGATCATCATGAGGTTGTTGCTGATTTGATACAGACAAGTTTTCTTTTTTCTATTCCCATGGATGGCCCCATGTCGTTTTCCACTCCTCGTGTCTCGGTGCAGTGGGTTCTAAGATTTGAATTCTTCACTGCCCCCAAGAATGTAGACTGGACAAGGTATGACCATGTGGTACTCCAATAGAGTTACTATCTTATCAAAAGAGTTTATTTCTAATGGTCGAAGTTTATCAAATGGCTGTATGCTTGTAAGCTATACGCATATGCTATTTACAATACTCCGACAAAGTACTAGCAAAACAAATCGATAATCCTAGAAGTTCTTTTTCTTACCTTTATACGTAATCATGGTAACTTTCCGACAACTGGGTATACATATTTGGAAACTTCTTTCGATTGAATTCTGTGTAGATTGTTATCTGAATATGGAAACTTCTTTCGATAGAGGTTATATTTTGACTCAGAAGTTGCAATGGCTTACAATTAGTGTAATCTATGCTTTAAGTTTTATTGAAATTTATAATATTTATGCACGATGCCAAATATGACTATTCTTATGAATTCAGATATGAGCATCCTCTTCTAACAGAAGGCCGAGACAAATGTGAATGGGTTCTTCCTATAACAGTGCACGCACCTGCGGCCGGTTAGTACCCAAGTGGATTCATAGTTGAAGACCAACTTGTTTCGACTCGGTTAGTGGCTGCATTTCTGCAGTAAGATATCTTTTCTCGGATCTCTGAAATAGAGAACCGAATACCTCGATCATTTACTTAGAATCGTTTGGAAGGCACAAACAGCTTCGAATGCGGCCCGGAATTACTTCGTAACTATCCAGTCTCGTAACTATGCAGTCTCCAGCTACGTACACCGTCGCAACGACATGAATGTTACATAATAACTCATGGGAAGTTCTCCGGGAGTTTTGAACTCAGTTCCTCATTTCAATTCAGTAACCGTTGTAAAAGATTGTTGATATTCGGCTTGTCACCCGAAATGGCTTATTTTGGTGTAGCTGGTATAGAGTCCTTTTATTGTTGGGAAGCAAGTGAGAAAGAACATAAAACTTTTTAAGGATGTTTTCTTTAATTAATATTAAATATTTTTTTTGTTGTACTCAGTTTTTTAGGGCTTTACCCTGAATAATCATAGTCGATTTGCGTCAAATACTTGAGTTTGGTGGGTGAGTAGTCTCAGGAATAGACTGAAGGGGGTTGGAGGGGCGGTCGCCCCTTAAAAATTTGAAATTTTCATATAATTTAAATTTTTTAAAGAAATTTTCTATGTATTTTTTATTGAAGTTTTATTTCCGTCCTCTATGATTTTACAGGTTCGTCTTCTAACATAATCCTATGTCCAACCCTGGTGAGTTTTCTAGCGAAATTTTTTTGTATACACAAGGCGTTAAACTCGAGACTTACATAAATGATATCAAATTGTTTACCATTTGTCATTTGAACCAACTCGTTAGTAATATTAACTATTTTTTAATCAGAGTAAAAATATATTCCCATTAATTATTAGGAATCCAATAATAGAAACAAACACACAAAATTGTAGTTTTAATTCCAAGATAACCATAGGTTCATTGACATAAATCAAATCCCATTATTCTATTGTCCTAAACATAACCAAATACCACTCTCTAAATAATACCGGCCAAGATAACCATCAACGAAGTGTTCAGTCAAGACATTCAATTATTGTTCTTTGAGGTAAACTTGAAGCTCCGATTCATGTCGCCTGATTAAGTTCACCTTCAGGCCATGCTTCATGTACATTGTCAAGGCGAGTTTCGGTGCAACAACGTGACCTTTCACCACCTTCACACGGTACCGATACAGGATGGAGGCGGCGACGAATTTCATCTGATAATAAGCAAAATCCTTCCCTAAACAAAGCCGAGGACCACCGTTGAAGGCGGTGAATTTGTAGGCCGACTCGCTCATATACCGGCCGTCTCTTAGCCATCTCTCCGGTTTATATTCTCGGCAGTCTTTTCCCCATATGGCTTCCATTCTACCCATCGCATAGATTGCATATATAACTTTTGTTCCTTTCTTTAGCACTGTTCCATCTGGAAACACATTGTCTTCAACAACCTGAAAGAACACAATAATGAGCAATGAAATCACTGTAACTGATCAATTCGATTTGATTTGATACCGAATGAGGTTAAAATATAGATAAACGAATTACCTCCTTGTGATCAACAGGAACCGAAGGGTACAATCTTAGAGCCTCAGATAATGAAGCCTGCAAATAATCCATCTTCTTTATCTCCTCTGGTCTAAATATCAATGGATTCTTTAATTCTCCACCGTTTTTCGAACCATCTCTTTCATTAACAATTCTACATATCTCTGCAAGAATCTTTTCCTCGACCACCGGATTCTTTCCGAGCAGCCAGAAAAACCAGCTCAACGCCACCGAAGAAGTGTCCCTTCCGGCAAGTATGAAGTTGACACAGATATCACGCAGGAACTTGTCTGAAAATGGGTTGCCTTGTTCATCTTTCAATCTCATGAACACCGTCAACAAATCCGATCTCTGCTTCTCGTCTTCCGTTTGTAACGACAGTTCCTTTTTCCTTGTCCTGATAACTTCTCTGGCGAATTCGTCGACACCCTTTATCGATGTTTTCAGCTTCTTTTCGGTCCCTAAATCAAGGCATCTCATGGCTTTCCATACACATGTCGGGGTAACGAAACGTAGCAACGTCGCCTCGGTGGCGTCTTCGAACGCTTTGGCGAACCGTATTTCGGGTAATCCGGGACGGAGACACCCCGGGTCGACACCGAAGGCGATCATGCAAACGTTATCGAACGTTAATCTGAAAAGAACATCTTGGAGATCGACGGAGGTGGATTTGTTCACTGCATTTTCGAACACGGGTAATAGCCTGGTGTGGACGAGTTCCAGCAACGACTCCGTCGTCAATCGCCGGAACTTCGCTGAGTGGAACTCGATGCTCGCTGTTTTCCTCTGTCGTTGCCATGTCTCGTCGTCGGCGTTGAAGATCCCGTCTCCGAGAAGATCGCGAACGGTGTCACGAAAATAAGGCCCTTTGGGGAAAACAGAGAATTTGGTCTTGAGAAGATGTTCGAGGTTCCTTGGATCGGAGGTAACCACGCAATTGAGACTACTAAACCATGGACCTTTGAACTTGAATGTCCCGTTTTGCTGGCAAAGTATGTCCGAAATCCACTCGTACATGTCGGACCGGAGACCGGTCACTAACGACGGTAACATTCCGAGTAACGGCCAAACAGGGAGACCATAACGTTGTTTTTGCCTCAACGAATGTATAACAACAAAGACCAAAACAGAAAGCATTAGCTCAAGAACCCGGAGATATTGTAAGAAAAACAGCCGCCTAGAAACAAAGTTTCCGACGAGACGGTCATCGGAAAACGAGGGAGAGGAAGTTAGATTGGCAGTAGGGTAGATCATTGTTTTGGTATGACAAAAGAAAGGCTAATTTTGCATGGGGGATTTGTTTAGTGGGAAATCCGTTATTATATATAATAGCTTCCAAAGCGTTTCTTGGCGTGAATGTTTTGGCCCTAATTGGTTAGATTTGGTGAGCTGAAATTTGTGCGTGTAAATGCATTTCACTTCTCGGAAATGGTAGCTTTTGAGACAAAATTATGGGATGCCGGAGAAGTTTCACTCAATTAAGAAATGTTTCGCCAACAGTGGTGAGGAATCCTCGACCGTTTGGTGTCTTTGTTTACGTTTCCGTATTAAAAAATATAGTTTAGAGTTTAAGTTTAAGATTTAAGGTTAGAGTTTAAGGAATTAGTGGTAGAGCATATCTTTAGTGTTTAGGATTTAAATTTAAAATTTAAGATTAAAGCTTAAAATTTAATTTTCCTACTGTTGGGGCATGAAATATGGCACCGAAAAAGGATAGATGATTTTTATTCGTCAAATATTTGTAGAATTGTTCACCTTGAACAAAAATCCTTTGCCCCTTTTTGGTGCCCCTTTCTTATACGACTAATATTAAAAAATTAAATTTTAAGCCTTAGCCGTAAATTCTAAACTCTGAACCCTAAAAATATATTCTACCCCAATTCCCTATACCTAATCCTAAACTCTAACTTTAAGCCTTAATTCTAAACCCTAAACTTAATTTTTTTTAATATAGGACATAAACATTGGCACCAAAATAGATATAAGATTTCTATTGACTTTGCTTACTCTATCTATTGCAGAACTCAACGTAAAATCGGATAATTAAAAAGTCATTCTAATATCCCTAGTCATAAGATCATTATCATACTAATGTGTCACTAATTTTATAACTTCAGACTTTCCATTTTCATTTTGATGTAAAATTAATGTCTTTACTTCTCTAGAGTATGACATCGGACGTAATTTTATGTTACGAATATAAACTTTTATTCTTAATGAGAAGTAAATTATTGATACAAAATAGCAAAAATTCAATTAAATCATGTAAAAATTAAAATTTTAAAAGGTGTGATATGCTCCTTTATTTATCTATGTGAACAATGATGTTTGATTTGAGTGTTGAAGGGATGTTTCTAGGAATAGAGTATTTGCCGATGTGGGATGAGGAGTGGGTGGGCGACGGATAACCTAAGTCCGACCGTTTCTTTATTGCAATTCCTTGTTGTTTTTGTTTTTAAGGTTGTTGTTTCTGCAGGTTGACTATCAAGGATTTTGAAGAAGTGTAGAAATTGGAATAAAATATTGTGTGGTACCGGTAATCTGGTATGATGGCTTTTCACCTACGCCTAGCTTTATAATAATTCCACTTGGCAATTCTTAGCAAAGTTGAGGTCTTAGTCTTGCCATATTGAATATTGATCCAGATGTGTATAATAATATTAAGTATAGATTATCAGTTTTCTGGTCTAAATTTCGTTATACGTACGCTTTATTCCAATTTTATTTTTTTGGTTGCTAAAACGATTTCAGGGCTTTATCTGATTAATTTAAATCAATTCACGTCACACACTTGATTTTGGGGGATAAATCTTTCAATAGAGGTTTTCTGTATATACAAAGTTTCGAATTCGAGATATACTTAAACGATACCAAATTGTTTACTACTTAGGCTAACCCTGTTAATTATTCCAATTTTATTTTTAATTGAAATTTGCATATATATTATAATAAAAAAATTGATACACAAATTTATGTAAATTTTTTAATTTACACAACCTTGTTAGATTCTTCGAGAAGTTTATGTCTTAGTCTTATCATATTGAATATTGATCCAGAGGTCTGAGTTTTATTATGGATAAATTGTACTATTAGATATAGGTTATCAGTTTTTGATCTATTCTGGTCTCAATTTCGTTATATGTACGTTTTATTCCGATTTTATTTTATTTGAAGTTTAAATATATTTTAATTAGGATTATATTTTGAAATATAATGTGTATATTTTTTCATATTCAAAACAAACAATTTAAAATTCTATTAGAAAACACACAATTTAAAATTTAAATCTCTAATCCTAAACTTTGAACCATAAACTCTAATCATAAATCTTAATTTTAAACCTACAACATAAACTCTAAACCCTAAATTTGAAAAACTTGAGTACACTAAAATTTACACAGACTTGTATACCAAAGCTTTTCTCTTTCAGTTAATGATTGATTACAATTGTAGTTTTTATACACGTATATTAATTATAATTATAATTATAATTTTGTTTGTGCATTGTACTAATTTACAATATTTGTAGTGATGAATCTATAAAAATATCATCTATTGTATCAATATAAATAGAACAAAAAAATTATCGAACATAACACATATGTTGCTTTGAAAATTTAAAATTTTTTTAGGGTAAAATACCTAAAAAATTAGTCAATTTTGCTCTGTGACGCTATTTTGGTCACTAAACTTTCAAAATGATCAATTTACTCACTAAACTTTACTTTTTGATCTATTTTCATCGCTCTGAATTATTTTATTAATATTTCGGTATGACTTAGTATATTTTATTATTACTAAATATAAAAAATAATTTAAAATAAAAATAAAATATATTTTATTATTATAAAATAAAAAATAATTTAAAATAAAACTCCCCAAACACTCAAATCCCTAAACTACTTTAGAGTTAACAGCTCTCTTACGCCTCGTATGACCAGCTTTAGGCGCCTCAGGAACAGAAACAAAGCTTCATTTTTCAACTCCACCTAGGGATGTAAAAACATGTAATCATATGGGTTTCAGGTCGAGTTTTGTCAGGTCGGGTCAAATCAAATATAGGTCATTTCAGGTCGATTTGATGTTTTGACTCGATTCGGATCAGATGCGAGTCAGTTTTAGGTCGAGTTCATTTTAGGTCAGGTTCATTTCAAGTCGAGTCAAAACAGTTCGGGTTCGAATCAGATAATTGATGGGTTAATTCAAGTTCGGGTAGACTTCAGGTCGGGTTCATTTCAAGTCGGGTTCATTTCAGGTCGGGTTCATTTCAGGCCGATTTCATTTCAGGTCAGGTTAATTCGGGTTTCGAATTCGTATTAAGTTTGAGTTTGGTACAAATAGTCGATAGACTTTAGGTTGGTCATTCATTTCGAGTTAATTATTGAACGCCTTTCACGAACACGAATCACATTAAAAATAAATATTATGCACTAGAATGAACAAAAATATCAGCAAATGATTCATATCTAAAATATTAGGGTAAATTACAAAAATTATAAATTAATAAGGGTCAATTTTGGTGAAAAATAAAATTTTAGGGACTAACATGAATAAAAATATCATCATATTTAAAACACTTTGACTAAATTACAAAAAATGAATAGGGGTTAATTTAGAATAAGAATATAGTTTTAGCCTTTTAGGGACTATAATGAACAAAAATATTACATTAAAATTATAAACATTGGACTAAATTACAAAAAATTGAATAGGGTCAAATTGGGCTAAAAATAAAGTATATGTATGTATCATGTATGTAAGTTTTACTATATGTATGTGTGTATATATATATATATATATACATATGTATATATAAAGTATATATATGTATGTAAGTTTTACTATATGTAAATGTATAATGTGTGTATATATATATATAATTATATATGTATGTATGTATATATACATACATATATATGTATGTAAGTTTTAGTATGTATATGTATGTATATATACATATATATATATGTATGTAAGTTTTAGTATGTATATGTATATATATATGTATATTAGATACATACATATATGTATATATATATGTATATGTATAATGTATGTATACATATACATTTATGTATATATACATTAATACGTATACATATATATACATTAATACATTAATACATATATACATTGGACTAAACTCATATACACATATATACATATACATATACATATACATATACATATACATATACATATACATAGGACTAAAGTCATATACAATTATACATATATATACATTAATACATATATATACATATACATTAATACATATACATATATATACATACATATACATAGGACTAAAGTCATATACAATTATACATATATATACATTAATACATATATATACATATACATTAATACATATACATATATATACATACATATATATATATATTAATACATATATGTACATATACATATAGATACATACATATACATTAATACATATACATACATATACATATACATATATATATATACACACATATACATTAATACATATACGTATATATATACATATACATTCATACATATAATTGATCTAAATTAAAACCTAGAAGCATAAATTAATACATAATTCATATACATATATATACATTGGACTAAATGTATATGGGTCAATTTCGACTAAAAATAAAGTTTTAAGGACTAGAATGAACAGAAATATCATCATATTAAAAACATTGGACTAGATTACAAAAATTTAAAATAAATAGGGATCAATTTCGGTTAAAAATTATCTAATTGATCTAAATTAAAACCTAGAAGCATAAATTACATACCTAATTAAAATAACTCTAACATTAAAATATGAATCTCAATTAAATTAACCTAAATTAGGATTCAACTGAATTAAACTAAAACCTAAATGTGAACATTAAGGGCTTAAATGAAAAACATCTAAAGTTAGAAGGGCTAAAAAAGTAATTTTTCCAACCCATAAATTTGGGCGGGTTCTTTCCCTCCTAATTAAAAAAAAGAAAAAAATTGGTTTAAAAAAAAGGGGGAATAAGAGAATTTTGGAGGGAAATGTGGGGCTATTTTTTTTGTTAGAGATTAATTACCTTTTAAGTCTTTTTGTGTTTAAAATGTTGTATTTTAGTCTTAATATTCACTTTTAAGCTTTAATTTATTCAATTTAATCACAAGTATTCTCACAGTTTGGACTTCTGATATAGCAATCCTCTCCCCATAGTGATATTTAGTCTTTAAAAATTTACTTTTATATGAAATTGAACCCTATTTATTTCAAAATTTTATAATTTAGTCTAATAATTTCAATATACTTTAAATTGATTTAAAAAATTAATAGTTTACCTTTATCAACACTTTAAATTGATTATATATATATATATATATATTCTTATATATAATTTTAATAAATTAATAGTCAATAATTGAATTATTTAACAAAACGATTTTAAATACAAAAATTAATAATTTAAAAGGTGAAAATTAGTTTATCATATTATAATATAATAAATTTATATTTCTCAAATACTTTATTTTTCCGTTGAAAATCATCAAATCATAGATTTCCTAATTACATGTTAGGTAAATATCAAACCAGGTCAATATCAGTTCAGGTCAACAACAGCTCGGGTTCAAAACAAGTCGGTTCAATTAACAAGTCGAGTTCAAAACAGGTCGGGTAAAATCGCATCTCGGGTCGATTCAGTCGGGTAATATCGGTTATCTGCCATGTCAGTCTCGGGTTCGAGTTCGTTTCAGTCGGGTACAGGTCGGGTTTTGGGTCTATAGTAATAGGTCCAATTCGGGTTCGGGTCAACAACAGTCGGTTACAAATCAAGTTTGGGTCATCGAATTCTCGGGTTAAACCAGGTTCTGACTCGAGCAAGTTTCATTCGAATTTTCAGGTCGGGTCAGCTTTATACATCCCTAACTCCACCAATGTTCTTCTTCTCACACCATGAACTAGAAGATGCTTCCCCTCCCATTTTAACGTTGCGATTTTACCATTTTTCAGAATTGGATTGGCTATAATTTCCACCTTTTTCTTCTCCTCCTTCTTGATGAACGCAGTTCCCAGATTGAATTAAATGGGAGTTTTTTTCACGAAGGATGGGTCGTTCAATAACATGGATTGGACACAAATGTTCTTATTTGAGTACCCAAACTATCCATTACAAGAACAAGGCAAGGGCAGTCCGAATAAACCCAGAATTTTTGAAGCCAAATAAGCAACCGCTGATCCTCAAAGCAATATATAAGCTCTGAAAAGATTAAGGAAAGCACCCAGTAGGCCAATGAATATCCATGAATTTATGGCTCCGCATGCCAACGATTACAAACAAGAAAGGAGAGCGTTTTTCAATCTGGGTAGCTCACCCTCCGCCAGGAATGAGTGGGTGACGCCGGTAAAAGTGACACCGATGAATGGGCGGGTGACATCGACATCGACATCGACGCTAGCGAATGGGTGGATGAGGCCGGTGAGGGTGAAAGTAATTTAGGGATTTGATTGCTAGGGGGTTTATTTAAAATTACTTTTTTATTTAATAATAATAAAATATATTTTATTTTAATTTTATATTATTTTTTATATTTAATAATAATAAAATATACCAAGCCATACTAAAATGTTAATAAAATAAATTGCAGTGATCAAAATAAGTCAAAAAAGTTCAGTGAGTAAATTGATCGTTTTGGAAGTTCAGTTACAAAAATAGGCCACAGAACAAAGTTGAGTGATGATTTAGGTATTTTACCCTTTTTTTATTATCTACATATTTATTAAAATAAAATCAAAGTATTTCCATTAAATAATTTTTAATTTTTATCTATAACTTAATTAATTTGTCTAAAAATAAGCCATATAAATGTGAACCTAAATTTTTTTATTTATGAGTAAATTATACCAAATACTACTGAACTTTAGGCGGTGTATCGGTTTATATCACTGAACTATCAATTTGTTCATTTATAGTACTAAACTTTGGTTTTGGTTTCAATTATATCATTGGGTCGTTAACTCGATAACGATGTGATGATGTGGACGACGATTGTCGACGTGGCCAGAATGACATTGTTTTAGACACCGAGCTTTAAGGGTGTATCGAGTTTGACACTAAACTTTAAACCCATTCTATTTTTTTGTCAATGTGCATTCTTACCACTGTTGTCGGCCAATCGTCGTTTGTCATTGATCACCATTTGTAACAAGATCGATATTAAAACGTCTGTACTTCACTCCTCTTTCTTCTTCTCGGATTGATTTTCCAAAAAAATCCACTCAAAATCGACAAAAATCCATCAAAAAGTCCTACGTGTACTCCAATCTACTCTGACAGTCGTCTGATGAGGCTAGTTTCAAGATATGTTGTTCGTTTTCTCAAAAGAATGCTTCTCACTGTTGGACTTTCGAATAAACACCTCAAATTCGAGAAAGCACCCAAACCCTAAAAAATCATTATTTTTTGTTTAATTTCATCGGTATGGAATGGATTTCTTAGAAAATCAATCCGATGAGAAGAAAAAGAAGTGAAATACGAATATTTTGATACCGATCTTGTTGCGAATGGTGATTGCCGATGGGTGGTGATTGGCAACAACGACAGTTAGAATATGCAGTGATAAAAATAGAATCGTTTTAAAGTTTAGTGGAAAATTCGATATACCCTTATAGTTCAATGCCTAAAAGGGCATCGTTTTGGGCATCAATAGTTACATAAACGACGTCATTTTGACTATCACGTCATTTTCGAGTTAAAGGTCTAGTCGTATTATTGAAGCTAAAATTGAAGTTTATTATTATAATTGAACAAATTGAAAGTTCAGTGGTATAAACGATATAACGCTTAAAATTCAGTGGTATCTGGTGTAGCTTATCTTGTTCTTTTTATTGTCCTCCCGATTCTCCAGAGCTTTGTCTTAACTAATCTAGACCGACTCGCGTCGCACATATGACTTTAGTGAGTGGGTCTCCAACGACAATTTATTTAAATATTAATTTCTCAAACTAGTTTTAATTAAAATAATTGTGAAATAAATTTCTTTTTGGTGAAATAAGAGAAATAAGAGGATGACTGCTCCTAAAACAACAGAACTACTAACTAACCGGAAACAATCCCGTGAAGGAGATTAGGGTTGGGTGTTCGATCGACTAGAGTCGAGTCGAGTCAAAAAGTTTCGAGTTATTCGAGTCTGTAAGTCATATTTTACGATTCAAACTTTATTTGAAATTTTTTCGAATCGAGTCGAGTTTTCACGATTTTGTACAAATATATTTCTATATGCATATACGTAGCGGTGCACATATATATTTCTATATGCATATACTTAGGGTTGCGCGGTTCACATATTGATCCAATTTTAACGGCTTTCTATATGCATATGTAATATACATATATATTTCTTCATATTCTTATATGTGTTATACATAATATATCATGCAAAATTGACAAACTCGACTTGAATATGAAAACTGATAAACTAATTACTAAAAATTTTAAGTTATTCGAATTTTCACTTCATAACTCAAACTTTATTTGAAATTTTTTCGAGTCGAGTCAAAACAATTCGGTTTTTTTTGCCTCGAGTAGAGTCGAGTAATTCGATTTTTCCGAGTCGAGTTTTGCCCACCGCTAAAGGAGATGAATATTTTCAGCCGGTGGAGATGAGTTATAAGCTTTTTATTAAAGTTTTTATTTATTTATTTTGGTTTTGGTTTTGATTTTAATTTATTATTTGTATTTTATTACCATTATATACTAGAGGAAAACCCAACAATACTTGAGGAATTGATTTTTTAAAAAATAATTAATTAATATTGAAAATTATTTTTAAATTATTTTTATTAAAGAATAAATATATATTATTTGTAAAATGTTAAAAATATTATTAATATATAATATTTAATTAATTAATTTTTTTTTTGTTTTTTCTGATTTATGATTAAACATAGTGTTGTAGACATCACAAACAACCTATATTTTTTTTCTTTTTTTCTTTTTATATTTCTCAAATTTTATTTTTTGAGCTTATACAGGACCTAAAAACCAAATTACACTTTTATATTAGGTCAACTCTATTTTATACTTATCCAAAATTTAACGTATACTATTATATATGAGATAATTCTACGTTAAATGTCATGCACAATGTACTACTATTCATATGTACCGTAATATACCATTAATTGTTTTAATCAGTTTTAAAATTCTAAGGACCAAAAGTGTTATTATCCTCTTTTAGGATAAAATCATAAAAAATAATTTTTTATATTATTTTTTACAACTTTCATTTATTTTTTTATTTCAAAAATGGTCACTAAACTTTGATGAATTATTAAATTTGGTAACCAAACTTCTAATTGCTTTAATATTACCATTAAACTTTTAGTTTTGTTTCAATTTGGCCACTGACTTGTTAACAACGGTTAAAAAGGTGATGTGACTATTAAAATATTTTGTATAATAACACATTTAGTCCTCCACATTTACACATTCAAATAATTTAGTACTAATTCAAAAAAAATAATAAATTTAACTCTCATTTTTTCAATTTGATCATCTTTTTAATTAGAGATAATTTATTATTTTATTTTGATCCCTCAATTATAACTTCATATTTAAGCAAAAGCGAGTAGGATTCTTGTGGGTGCGCAAGAAAATATATTGTTTGAGCAACTTTCTCTAGACATTCCTTGCCCTGCAACCATTTATTTCATATATAGTTATTATGCTATCAAAATTTTCTCTAAACACAAACTCATGTGAAATGCAGTAAACAGTTGTCCCCGTTTAGATATATGCTCGACGAGATAATGAGAAAAATATATAGTATATAGCAACCGATGCTCTAACCCTAAGCGTCCCATGTTAGACCAAATTAGTGATTTACATACCATCTTGTGATAGAAATGTGTCTAAACTTCACGTTTCTCCGTAAGCGTCCCTCAATTCCTGTGGGTTTTGTCCGTATGATTGGGATTGAAAGGAACAAGATAACGTTAGTTATAATTGAGGTATTAAAATAAAATATTAAATTATTTCTAATTAAAATTGGGGTTAAATTGAAATAATGAAGGTTAATTTTATTATTTCTTTTGAATTAGGACTAAATTGTTTGAATGTGTAAACGTGTATGACTAAATGTGTTATTATTCCAAATATTTTAACGGCTACGTCACCCTTTTAACAGTTGTTAATGGGTCAGTGGTCAAATTGAAACAAAACTAAAAGTTTAATAGTAACATTGAAATAATTGGAAATTTGGTTACAAATTGAATAATTGATCAAAGTTTAGTGACCATTTGTGAACTTTACCCTTAAATTAAAGTGAATGTAGGAATTATTATAGTAATAAAATTTTAATTATTTTCTTAATTAAAAAAATAAAAGAAAGTCATAAAAAATAATTTTTACGATTTTATTTTAAAAGAAAATAATAGCACTTTCGGTCTTTAATATTTTAAAATAATTAATAGCACATTGCACTGCATATAAATAGTGATACATTGCGATACATGACATTTAAGGTAGAATTATCCATATATATATATATATATGCGCGCGCGTGTGAAATAGGTTGGCCAAAAAAATTATATATGAAATAGAGGACGGATGTAAGATGCATATTTTTCCGACATAAAATAAGACATGGTCTAGATAGGGCTAGGCAAGTATTCACTACTGCATATGAAATTGTAATTAGAATTATAACTTCATAAAAATACGAATATCGGAATACGAAGAAAATAATGACTTTAGTCACTAAAATTTATTTGATAATAAATAAAAATATTGAAATATATAGTTAATTATTTCATGTAAAATAAATTGTCGATTTATCTTAAAAGGTAAATAAATTTATTTCATACTAATAAAATTTAATATATATATATATATATATATTTAAAAGGTTGATATTTTCAATTTTACATTTATACAAAAAATAATAAATTTGATATGATTTGCATTAATATAAAATTGAGTTAATGAATATATATTTCAAGAATTTTATTTTTGGTTTGCCCTGACTAATCTAAACCAACTCGTGTCGCACACTTAATTTTGGTAGATAAGTCTCCCAACAAGATATTTTACATATATAAATCTTCGAACTCGAAACTTGCTAAAAAAATTTATTTATTTGTGAAGTATATCATAATATGATCAAATGCTCATGAACAACTACAATTTACATGTAATACTCATGATGGGAAATAACGGCACTATATATAAGAAGGTTAAGGCCAAACGCAAATCAAGCTCAATTGGTCAAATATCAATGGAGGAAATGACGCATCTTTATAACTAACTTGACAGGATACCATCACCTGCTCAAAACCACAATGCATTTTGCTTGAAGAAATAAATTGATTTGGCCAGATTTGGCCAAATCAAATTGGATCGATCGGTTGAATTGAAAATCAACGGTTTGGTCGATTAATTCGATTTGTAGTATAAAATAAGGTATAGAATAAATGATCTTGAATCAATAAAAAAAACTGTTTCAATCGGTTGAATTAATATATTACTTTTTTTACCAACAAGTGTTGAGTGTAGTGATACGGTACATTGCACCCTCGATGATATTATTAGAAGCAATCATAACCCCGAATATTTTTCGTAAAATGGACATGATGTTGGAAAATGTGAGGAAATTGGTTATTTTGAGCCATATTTCGAATGGGTAAAGGTGAAGTTTTGAATAAGGATTCGGTTGGGTCTTATTCTATTCCATGAGACATTTACAACGGTATCTCATATGCTCAAAATGGTTGAGTAATGAATGAGAAATTGATGCTCAAAGTGGGCTTGTGAATTGAGTTAAGGAAAAGGGAAAAACTTATCTCTCATTGATGGGTTACCAAGGGTATGAGATGTTTATATACAAGACTCTACTTGGTGGTTATTGAATAACTTAAGCTTAAATGATATGGGTAACGTAAATGTCTGGACTAGTTGAGCCTTACGTGAGCTTGTGGATATTTTAACCCATTACGAGATAATTTTCCTTAAATTTGAATATTATTTTTTGAATATTTTAGAATTAAAAGGATAAATATTTGATAAGATATTATCTTTTAATTCAAATATTATTGTGATAATGTTATTTGATAAATGAATTTTATTTTAAATAAAATTCAAATAATTCACAAGTTTTATTTTCGATGAAACTCCTACCCCTATAAATAGCGTGTAAACCTTCTAGGTTTTACACAATTCAAAACGTTTTCTCTCCAAAACTTGCATAGTTTTTTCTAGTGATAGTCGAAGGCTCTAGCACGTTCGTGATTTCTCAGTGGTGCTGCTGAAGATAATCATCCGTTGTTGTATCCTAGGAGACCGACGACCGACGAACTCTAGCACCGAAGAGTGGTCGAATCTGTCTTAAGGAAACTGCGTTCTTAGCAGGCCTCAACAATCATATTTTCGGTTATTTCGAACTTCTTTTATGTTATTTCGATTATTATTTTTATTCGTACAATTTCTGATTTTTTTCCTGTTTAAAATTAAATTATTTAGAATTTAACCCTTTTTGTCCAACAATCTTAAGATAGATTCTCTATTTTCAAAAGGCGATTCGAGATAAGTGTGCGAGTCAAGCAAATAAATTGGTTTCAGGAATTATCCTGCCGTTTTAACGGGTTTGCTTAGATCTGAAAAATAAACGAGACAAATATGTGTTATAGAAATTGTCGCTGAGAGTAATCGAGGTTACAAATTTTGTGAAAAATCAAAATTAGGAATAAAAGAAATTTAAATTTTGATTTATTGGTATGTATCACGAGGATACACTTTTGATTTAATACCTTCGCTTTTAGCAATGATTAAAATCATATGTAAATACTTGTTTGCATGTATTGTAGAACCTTTATCATGTGAGTAAAAGGTTTAAGGCAAGATTATCTATTGGTGGAAACTAACGAGCCAATATGGCATGGAAAAGGAATGTCCTTTCCTTGGGAAATAATAATTATTGAGATAATTATTATTTGTGTTTGGAAACACTTTAGATTATTATTTCAACCAATAATTTTCCATGAAAAAAGTGTAGGATAACCATGAGAAATTTCGTGATTTGTTTGGAAACAAAGATGTCGTAAATAATTCGTTTCGAGATTTAATTCTCGCCATTTTAACGGGTTTACGTGATATTCCAAACAAGAATCAGGGAAATTAAAATCAAATGACTATTTCCTTTTGATCGAGTTGCTTTGATATCTCTGTTTTGGGTTTTAGTTCTACTAATCCCAACGTTTAACAGAAGATATGATGGGAATAAAATTTATTTCTTCATTAGAATCTTGCGTTGATTCTAATTTTTGGAAAAGAAGATAAATTATTAAATTTATTTTCAAGCGAATCAAGTATGATTCAATTTTGTAAAAGGAAATAAATCATTAAATTTATTTCTATGCTAGAATCATGCGTTGATTCTAATTTGTTAAGGGAAATAAATCGTTGGATTTAATTTCGTAGGAATATAGAATGATTCAATCTTAAAATAAATTGTGAATTTATTTTGGAAAGAGAAATAACTAAAGTTATTATTTCTTAAAGAATCAAGTATGATTCTATGTTAGAAATAAATCGGTGAATTTATTTCTTAAAGAATTTAATTTATTTCAAAAATTAAATTCTTAAAGCCTATTCTGGTGCATGCTATGAAGTGCACAATGTTTAAAAAATGACTAAAGAATTATGACGGTCGTTGGACCATAAATATAAGATGGAAACAACTAGTGAAATTCATTAGAAAGAATTTCAAATGTGACAACAAAAGCTATTGCATAATTGACCATGATAAACTTGGTCAAAGATTTGAAGGATGATCCTCCTATGATTAGAGAGGATAAGGTAAATATTGTTACCACCTTCAAATGTTACTAAGGTAAATATTGCTAAGAAAAATATTACCATGACAAACGTAGTGGGAGCCAAAAAGGACGTCAAATCGCAAATTAGGCGATATGTTCAAGAAGCAAAATTTCATGGGAAATGCTTCAATTACCATAAGATGAGGAACAAGTCCTCGGACTATAGACTTCCAAACGAGGTCAATGTTAGTGGCGTAACAATTGACATGGAAATTGTTGTTCAGAGGTTTTGTATCCACTGGGAAGCGGTTGCATAAGAAAGATTTAACTCCGAATCGCTAAGTATGTCTCATTGAGACCTATCAGGAACTGGAAGAGCCTCTGCTGAATCATGTGCTTGAGGTTTTGTAGCGACCTTTAAAGTAATATAAGTTCGGCTACGGGGTATCCCCACATTTTTGGAAAATAATGAATTTTAGGGGGATTTCTTTTGAAAAATTGTTTTTCCTTTGGAAAATAATGAAGACTTGAAAAATTGATTTTATTTGAAAATGAGACTTCGAGTTGCCACCGGCCACTTGGATAAGGTAGGCCGGACACCAGAAAACCAGAGATTCGATTTTAAAGGGTCCGGGAGTTGATTATGTGTGGGGAAGGATTAGCACCCCCATCACGTCCGAAAATCGGTACCAAAATATTTTTTCTTTTAAAAAGATGGAAATTGTTGAAATTTAAATTGAATTTAATTTGGCGTCCTTAAATAAAAATTGACCTTAATTGAACGAGCTTTATCAAATCGGTGGGTTCAAATTAATTGGACATTTAATTAATAAGGATGACGATACATCAGACCATAGATTAAACCGACATCATATAAGCCTGACTGCCGTGTTAATTTATGGTTCGAATCTCGTACGTCACCTTTATGCATGGTGCAAACAGTTAAGATATGATGTGATGATTTGTCAATTTTTAATTGATATTTACCTTCATACGGTAAGAATTAATTCAAATATTCGGTCAACATTCATTGAGCCAGGACTGTTACGACACAAATATCAGAATTAATGGATACCTCTTTCTCATAAGATTAATTAACACGATAAATAATGAAATTAAAAGGTTAAATGAATGACAAATATGATGTACATCACAAAAATAAAGAAATAACAAAACAAAATAAATATCATAAAGAAAAATCTGGAAAGGGACCGGATCGAACAAAGAAACGCGTAAAATAAATGTGAGAAATTAAAGGCAGAAATTAAAAATGGAAATTAAATGTTAGGAGTTAGATGTTTGGGGTTAATTAACTACACTAAACTGACCATAATAATACGGATCATACCCCATTGCGGGTCACCGTAGGACCGATCGAACGAGAAATAAAAAACGAGAAAACAATAAGGAAATAAATAAATAAGTAGTAAATATATATACATATAAAATAAGGTAATATTATGACATAAATATATAAACCACATATATAATATAAAATAGTAATACTATGATATATAATATATATAATAAAAATATAAAGTATAAACTATATATAACATATAGTATAATATTATAAAAGTAACATAATATATATAACATATAATATGCACAAATATATGGTACTATACATAATATATACATGTAAACTATATAGTATAATATAAAATATATAAACATATATATACATAAACTATACTGTACGTATAATATGTATAACTATAGTATAAACTATATAATATAACATATATGAATATAAATAGAATAATATATAAATCAAAAAAACAAGACAAAATCGGGGATGAAATTGAGCGTTTTAACAAACATCAAGGATCGCGGCGGTAATAAAAAAGGCGGAAGGGCTTGCGGGATAATTAACAAAACGCGGAGGGGCTTAAAAACAAATAACCTATTTTGTTTTGTAGCCGGTATAAAAGCTAAAAAATAAATAAAAAAACATTTATTATCAGTTAAAAAAAACTAAAAAATTCTCTTCCTCCTTTATTTCCAGAAATCTGTGGCCCTAAGCGGCGGCTGGCGAACCAAAAAGCGCCATCAAACAAACTTTCTTTCCCTCTGAACCCGAATCTGATCACCGATTGCCCAAAAAACAAACGAACCCCCTTAGATCTATAAGAGAACGAATCCAAACTCCCCCTTTTAAAAAAACTGAACCCAAAACCCTTGATGAAATGGTGAAAGATGAAGAGACGAGACACCAGCGGCCTCGGTCACTGAAGGTAACGAATGCCCGGGTGAATACGAACGGTAAACCCTCATTTATTTTCTCTTCTTTTTTATTTATTTACGTTCGAACTAAAAAAGATAGAAATAGAGAAAGAAGAATTGGAAGGATACCCTCTGTTGAAATCTTTTTGATTGTATTGATCCCAAGAAAAAAATCCTCCTCTTACACTAATGTTGGTTCGGGCTTTTTATAGTCATTTTTACAGATTTAAAAGAAAAAGAGAAAATGAAATTACATAAACTTGATTGGTTGTCATTTGTATTACATTTGATTTCTAAAATTTTTGTCCCTTATTTGTTTATGCATGTGAGGGCGTTGTACAAAGGGAGGAGACTAGTCCCACGTGGAGCTGGTGAGGGATGTACAACGCTGACGTGGTGGAGAGTGGTTGGTCTCGGCCGGTGATGTGGTGATGACATGGAATGTTGTTGGTGGGAGCTAAAGGGGTATAGTGAGCGGCGGCTAGGGTTTGTGGCTGTTGGCATTCAACCAAAGTTGGTTGTGGGCTTAGTGGGTTTAGGGTTTAATTGGGCTTAGTGGGCTTAGGGTTTAATTGGGCTTAGGGTTATAAAGATCCTGATATATATATCATATACATATATTTTTTGTTGGGCTCTTAAAATTGCAAATGGACTACTATATATATATATAGACTGTTTAATAAATTTTTGGGTTTTATACAATGTAAATGGACAATATATATATATAAACTTTGAGCTTTTATTTATTAATATTAACTGGTGTGTATATATGAAGTTTTGGGTTTAATTTAATCAGATAATAAATCGGATGAAAAATGAATATTACAGCTGCCCCTCGTTGCTCATTATTGTGGAACAACAATAGAGCAAAGATTAAAAGATAGCCATTTTGTTCGGGTAAACTGGAATACCCTTCATGGCAGGTTTTTTCTTTCAACTCTAACTGAACTATCTTCCGAATTCTGGAGGAATAGATCTCCTATATCGATCCGCTACACTGTCAACAGTGAGTCAAGATCTGGTCGAATTATCTATTTCATCTCATTTTCCGGAAGGATAGAACCTACAAGAGTAAAAGGGAATTGTTTCAGATTGAGTATCCATTTAAAACTATGAAATTGAAAGAGACAGGGTAGAGAGGTGTTTAAGTATGGGTGATCTGCTACGCCATCAACGGCGAGGCAAGATTGGGAAGTTAGATTGGATCAAGCTACGACTCTGACAAAGAGGCATGACCGGTGGTGAAGGGTGATCAAGCTACAACTCTGATGAAAAGACATATAGGAAGATGAGAGGCGATCAAGCTACAACTCTGACGAAGAGGCATGATCGGAGATCCGCTACGCCATCAACAGCAAGACAAGATCGGGAGATTGGATTGGATCAAGCTATGACTCTGACGAAGAGGTATGATCCGGTGATGAAGGGCGATCAAGCTACAACTCTGACGAAGAGACATGATCGGAGATTCGCTGCTCCATCAACAGCGAGACAAGATCAGGAAATCTTCATCAGCTTCACCACTGACGATGTGTCGAAAACTGAAGATGGGTTTGATGACCTAAAAAGAAGTAAACAAAAATTAGTGTTTGTTCAGTAGGAGTTTTAAGGTTAGGCTTGGCTTTCTTTGAGGTTTCAATCTCCTTTGTTGATCTGGTTTTCCTTCGTGGTCGAGGGCTTGCCAATTTGTTACTATTTTTCATGATCAAGGCTCGAACCTGTTTATTTTATGTGTGAATGAAACAGATGCACTTAGCATGAATGCATCTAATTTGATGTATGATGTAGGTATTTGATGTAAATGCATGATGAGTGGAATGATGTTGATAGCATGCAATGCAATTGGCCATGATGTCGACTTTAAAGGGGATGCCCCATGACTTTCTGGCCTTATTGGTGGATCGATCTTGTTTTTTGTCCTATTTGCGTCTTGTAGACTGAATGGGTTGTTGACTCTGATGCCCCAACATCTTGTGGGTTAGACCAACTTCTTCTGAAATGTTATCTCGCTAGGCGTAGGTCAACTTGTGAATGTTTTCCTTAGTGGGAACAACGATTTGAGGGCCTTTTGCTGTAGGTCCCTATATTTTTAAACTCCTTTTTGAGTAATGCAGAGAAAATTTTTTGTTTCAAATCTGGGGTTACATGTCCTGATTTCAATATAAGATGCTTATTTAAAAATTGGGTTTTTCTTTTTAGATTGTGAACATATTAAGCTAGATTGAATGACCCGAACATCAAGTGCATGGGCAACATTGAAAATGACTTACCGGGGATTGCCCCAAGCAAATTATTCGTCTAGGAGACCTCGAAAGCTGAATTGATGCTTGAAGATGTGAAGTGCATTTTTAAGCTCCTTCAGTGCTTGACTACATTGCCTTTGGCGTATTTATTTTTGTCTTATTTTTGTTTGGGGAATTCAATTCATAACATCCATTTGGCTCGAAATAAATGATAGAGCAAACAACAAATTCTTGAATTACTCGGTATTGTCATGATTTTAAAAATATACATATATATTTTTTGTTGGGCTCTTAAAATTGCAAATGGACTACTATATATATATATATAGACTGTTTAATAAATTTTTGGGTTTTATACAATATAAATGGACAATATATATAAACTTTGGGCTTTTATTCATTAATATTATCTGGCATGTATATATGACGATTTGAGTTTAATTTAATCAGATAATAAACCCGGACGAAAAATAGATATTACAGATTTTGTTTAGAAATCTCACCGTTGTAAGTAGTGAATGGAATGAGAGTATAATATTCATCCCACAACAATTTAAGATGAGTAAAATAAGAAGAAACAGTCATCTCACCCTGACGCAACGTTGCGATCTCATGATGAAGAAAATAAACCCTAAAGCCATCCACTTTGTCAAATCTCTCCTTGAGGTCCTTCCAGACAAGCGACGTACTCGATGCAAAGACGATTCCGGCCGAGAGCTCCTTGCTTACAGAATTGCGGATCCACGATAACACTATAGCATTGCAGCGCTCCCACTGCGATTCTAACGATTCAACATAAATTTCTTTCTTGAATCTCCAACAATGAAGCCGAGTTTGTTCTTGACAAGGAGTGTGATTCGCATCGAACGACTCCACACACTGTAATTGTCAATTCCCACATGCTGATGAGAGACCAAGAAGACTCTAAGAGTATCGGATGAATGAAGAAACAATAGATGATTTAGATCAACAACTCTTTCCATGATTACAGAGAAAACGAGAACAATTTTGGAAGAAAAAGAAAAAAACCTAGATCGAAAAAATTGGGGAAGATTTCGGAGAAGAACGTGCCAAATAGATAAGATTTGGATAGAGTAATGCCAAAGCCCAAAAAATGGCCCAATCTAGAGAGAAACGCAGGCTCTTGAGAAAAATAATGTTTAAAGAATCCATCCGTATGATTATAATTGAATTGTACATGGGTTTATATACAAGTAATGAAAAATAATTAGTTAACAGTAACCACCTACTAACCAACAAACTGCTTATTAACAAACTATCAACTAACTAACTATTTATAATTTCATCAATATAATATATGTGTTTTCTTTTTGACCAAATTTATATCTATATGTGACAGATATTAACTATTTCGTACAAGAATTAAATCAAATGTCAAATATTAAAAAATATGATATGAATTCCGTGTCACAAGTTGTTACATTAAAATGAATTAAATAATTTAATTTAAAATTAATTTACTTATTAATTTTGTGTTATATTAATGGAACATCGCATGTTTGATAAACACGAGTCTTAAATGTGTAACGTTTGACAAATGAATGAATGAT
Source organism: Hibiscus mutabilis (assembly GCA_019671005.1). Classification (NCBI taxonomy): domain Eukaryota; kingdom Viridiplantae; phylum Streptophyta; class Magnoliopsida; order Malvales; family Malvaceae; genus Hibiscus; species Hibiscus mutabilis. The sequence goes on along the minus strand of CM033711.1, from coordinate 32,133,918 downwards.
ACTAAACTGGTTTAAAGAAAAACATGAATACCACATTTCAAAAAAAAATGAAGAAATTTATATACGAAATAATATATTAAGGTAAAAAAAAAACTTGAAGCGAAACATTAAAGCAAAAAGGCTTAATAGTAAAAAATGTGTCTAATTTATAGTTTTTTTGGTGTCTAACATTTTTTTCGGGTCATTTTAGTGTTTAATGTTTTATTCCGTAACTCAAATTAAGTTTTTCTCTCAACGACTGTTAAAATTTTTCCGTTATTCAATTATAACATGACACGTGGCCTTTTTTATTTATTTAATTTTTAAATTTCTTTAATAATATGAACTTCTTAAAAATCTCAAAGTTTTAATTTCTTTCAATCAAATCCTCAAATCACATATCCCTCACCGTTTAGCATCCCCCACCCTTTAACCGTCGGTTAAAAGCCAATCAGTCTATTTCTTCATTTTTGGATGTTCATTGACAAAGTAATCAACAGTTTAGTTGCCGGATTTCAACGACGGGATGATGGGGCTTTTAGTAGTGGGGGCAGACGAAGATAAAGGTGGCTGGTGGTAGTTGAATCGGTGATGGGAGGGAAGGAATTTAAGGATTTAGGATTTGGGTTTGGGGGTTTTAGAGAAATTAAAGATTTGGGTTTTTTTTAATAAAATTAAAGTTTTTTTTTATTTTTTAAAGAAATAAAAATTAAAGAAATATGTCACGTGTCGTGTTTTTATTAGATAACGAAAGATTTTAACACCCGTCACGGAAAAATCTGATTTAAATTACAGAATAAAACGTTAAGCACTAAAATAGCCCGAAAAAAATGTTAGACGTCAAACTAAAAAAAATATGAATTAAACATATTTCTTACTGTTAAGCCAAGCAAAAATGACAAAATAAGAAATAATAACAAAAGCGTAGTATTATTGTACCAAACAGAGTTAAAGTAGCAAGCAAGGGAGTCTCACGAGACATAGGGAGTAGGGCACGGCCCGTGCTTAGAGCTGCTAACTGAGTTGAATAGTAGTTCTAGTTCGATTCGATTAAAATTCAGTTAATATTCGATTCAAAATAATTTGACTTAATTTTAAATTCGACTCGAGATCTTAACGAGTCGAATCAAGCAAGACTCAACTCAATTCGATGAGTTCGCGAGCAATTTATAAATTTATTTTATATAATACGTTAATTTGGTGTATTTGTGAATTGTTACTTTGAAGTTTAGATTTTAAAATCCCTCCTTACACTATTTTGAATTTTTGTATTAAACTTGTAAATTTATGTTTGTATTAAGCTCTATATAGTATTACTACCTTTTATTTATGTTAAAGAAAAACAAGGTAAAAATTAACAATAAAATTTTTAATGAGCACGAATCGAATAAAATTTTATCAAATTTATTAAATATCTAATTGAGCACAAATCAAACAGTTTTTGAGTTGAATCAGGCACTCCTCAACTTGTGTTAGACTCGCTTACTAAGCACCCTTAACCCGTGCTCCTTGTTACCATTTCCAAATCTTTTAACCTTCCTGGGTGGGGTTGTAAACTTGTTAAATTCCTTTTCCAAATTTAAGATTCGGTTTGTATTGATTTTAAAAATGTTTAATTTTGATCCCACACATTGTATTTTTTGAAGTTTCAGGATTTAGTCGATTTGTTGCTATTTACAATAATTTAATTCCTCTTATTTAAAAGTTAAATTACAATTGAATATGTGATATTTTAAAATTCAAAAGTATTGGGACTATAGGGTAGAGGTGGCAAACGTGTCATTTAGTTCGGTTTTATTTCGGGTCTGATTACATTCGATTTAAATTTGGTTCGAGTCTGGTTAAATTTTAGTTCGGGTATATGGTAATTTCGGTTCATGTATCGAGTCAGGACAACAGATCGGTTGATTTCAGGTCGATTAATTTCAGTTTGGGTCAATATCGGATTAATAGGAGATTGATCGATTTTAGTCGAGTTTCCAGGTCGAGTTAAGTTTTTCCACCCTATATATGACTTTATATAGCATGTATATTTGACTTTTTGGTGAGTTGTGCGACAATTCACGTCTTATCTTTATTTATTTATTTTAATATATTTTCTTTATTTCGGGTTACCTTCGATTCAGGTTACTTTCGGTTCGGGTTAAATCGGTTCAGGTCCATTCAGTTCGGTTGAAAATCAGTCTAGGTTCATTTTTTTGTTCAACTGAAATTCGGTTCGGTTTATTTCGGGTTTCAGATCGAATTCGGGTCATCGTGTTCGGGTCGATTTCAGGTCTCGGTTCGGTTCTCGAGTCAAGTTTGCCAGGTCTACTCTAGGGGAAGGAAGAAGAGTGATCCTAGTAGGTCTAGAACCCATAACCTACGAAAATATGAGGAACAAAGATGAGTAACTTGGCTAACCGGCTAAACGTGCTTTCTCGTTGATAACACATATTCAAATGTATGGGAACTTAGTTAATAGTTATCAATTGGATTTTAATTTCTATCTAGACAAGAGAAGGGACCAAATTCCTAGAATTCAAAGAGGAGGGATTAACTTTTGAAAGCTCAAAGTATATGGACTGAGAACTATAGCGAAGGTCTTTTTTCTTAAACATCGCTAAAATAAAAACGATGGGGTTTTCGAAATGTTTTTGAAAGGTGTTTGCGATTTTTTTAAAAATATTTATTCCGTGGGGTTTACAAAAACCTTATAAAAATGGAGTCGCCACCGGCCACTTAGGTAGGCCGGACACCACAAAAACCAGAGATTCAAAAGACAGGGTTCGGGAGTCGGTTACGGATGGGGAAGGATTAGCACCCCCACACCGCCCAAAATTGGTATTTTAATAATTACCGCTTTATTAATGTTATATTTTCCGGATTAAAGTGACGATTATTTTAAATTTTGGTCATAATTGCGAATATATTTTAAGGGTCCCGTTATCCGAGAATAAACGCCCAACCACTATCACTACGCTTGATACTGGCCCCGTTTACGCTCGGATAAAAGGACTCCGCATTAACAAGTTATATCTCGATATGCAATCTTAGTGGCAAAAACGTAAAACATGGCAAAATATTTAGCATAATAAATATTGGCATACCAGAACACTAATTTAACATGAATGATATTTTAGACTAAAACATGTATATATATATATACATATTATTCTAAATAATAGATAAAAAACAATTATAATATGTCAAAATAACAAGGCAGGAATAAGTATATATAGGTGAACAGATATTAAAAAATGCATACTAGTAATAAAACATATTTCAACATATACGGGTCAACATGTCGTATAAAAGGGTAAATATACTAACATGTAACCCTAAAAAAATAAGAAAGCACACACATATAAAAATACAAAATCCCCATGTACGAATCAATCAAAACATAACATGCTTAATATGAATAACCGGATAAAAAAACGAATATCATACTTGACACATATATATACATATAAACATAAAACGAGTCATATACGAGAGACATAAAATAAAATAATATCAACATATACGATTATAATACGAACAATAATATTTACAAAGAAAACAGGACTGAAATGAAAGGAAAACGAAAGTCAATGGCAGAAATTAAAGAGCAATAATATGTAATTTGGGGACGAAATTGCGAAACAAACAAAACCTAAAAGGACCAGAATTGTAATTAGACCAAGGGGCAGACCCAAAGTGAAAAATCCAAAAACGCGGGATGATTAAGGACGTAATTTTACCAATTAGAAACTGATTCGGTGTAATTTAGGGACTAAATTGTAACCTTTTGAAAAATCAGGGGGACTGGGACTGTGATTATACCATGCGGCAAGACAAAAATGAAAATATTGAAAACGCGGTGGGATTAAGTGTGTAATTTACCCATTTCAAAAATAATAATAACTATAAAAGGCCCATTTTTAGACCGAAACCCATTTTTCTCTTCTTTGTTTCATTTTTCGGTTTTTTCAGAGTTTTTGTTCTTCGTTTTCTCTCAAATGTTCTTGAAAAACCCAGAATCCGGCGGACGGCTGTCGTATTCTCCGCCGCTAACCGGCGCCGGTAGGCTCACAAAATACACCAAAACATTCCCCTTGTCGTCCTCAATACGAATCCGTGGTTGGATTCAGAGGATACCCTTTCTTTTACTCTAGATCTAAGAAATACGAACCCAAAAAAAATATTTTTTAGACCGAAATACAACTACAAAGGGTCTTCTCTTCCCTTTAGTTCACCAGATCTGGCTTGTAGAAGCCGAGAGGTTTGTCACCGAGAGAAGGAAGACCCACAGACAACGCCGGTAAGACTACTTTTTTTTTTTTTTTTTTTTATTTCATTTCAGATATGCATGTAAAGAAACAAGTAAGAAAAAGAGATAAGTGTTTACCAATAGATCCTTTTTTTGATTATCTCGACTGGTTACAAGTTTTGGTTTTACAAGCTCTCTGTTCTTTTTTTGTTACTACTCTCTCTGTTTTTTTTGCTAATCTTTTTTGCTCGCCCCTTCAAAATTCTCCCGTTACAACAACAGCCCGTTTCATATATATTATCGCCTCTGCTTTTGTTGCAACTTGTATCTTCTTTTCCGGATCGACATTTGCTTGTTGTCTTTGGCATAATCAACGCGAGGATCAATATCGGCGCGGTGGCGGTGTGGGTCATTCGCCAGAGGCGGACGCGCGATTTCGGCCGTTAGATCGATCCGATCTAACGGTCGAGATGGCTTGAAAACGATCGGCCCGGATGAAGCCTCGATCCGATGAGACGGCTTGAGATTTCGCCACGTGGAGCTCCGCAATGAGGAGTCGAACGCATGGATCTTACGCGCGTGGGATATTAAAGCGTCCGCGCGTGGACCACACGCCGCGGCGTGGCACTCGAAACGGTCCATACGTGTGGAGCACGCGCTGGCGCGATATTTTTGACCTTGGTTGCATCGTGGCCGTTGGATCGGATCTTGATCCAACGGCCCACAGTTACCTGCACATTGTAATTAAATGGGATTCAGATTTGGGCCAAACGGGCCTTGTAATTGGATTTGTAATTGGACTGTAATTTTTTATTTGGGTTTAATGTATTTAATTTTTTCATTTTGTCAGCCCAATAATAGTATAATTATAACAACAATACATATACATACGAAAATATATACTTATATTATACGATCATTAATTAATATAATATTCTAGTATACGTACGTATAATCATACATATAATTAACATAACATCTATATACGCTTATACCCTAGATACATACGTGACATACATACACCCCTAATACGTATACATAGCTTATACATGCACACATCACCTTATATTAGTAACATTCATATAATAAATATACATGCAATATTAATATATTTACAAGTAAAAATGAGTGATTACAGTTGCCCCTCTTTGCTTGTTCTCATGGAATGGGAAACAAAGCAAAGATTCATAAGCACTCATTTTTATCAGACTTCCCTGTTTGTAGCCTTGGAAAAACGAATTCTTTTGGACATCTCCGCTTTTCCTTGACTGAATCTTCAGGCTCGTAAGTTCTTCCTATATAGAGCTTCGTCACCCTCCGATCTTGGAGCTATAGAACCCTTCGCTCTCATTTTTATCAGACTTCCCTGTTTGTAGCCTTGGAAAAACGAATTTTTTTGGACATTTCCGCTTTTCCTTGACTGAATCTTCAGGCTCGTAAGTTCTTCCTATATAGAGCTTCGTCACCTTCCGATCTTGGAGCTACAGGATCTTTCGACATAGAACCCTTCGCTCTCATTTTTATCAGGCTTCCCTGTTTGTAGCCTTGGAAAAATGAATTCTTTTGGACATCTCCGCTCTTCCTTGACTGAATCTTCAGGCTCGTAAGTTCTTCCTATATAGAGCTTCGTCACCTTCCGATCTTGGAGCTACAGGATCTTTCGACATAGAACCCTTCGCTCTCATTTTTATCAGACTCCCCTGTTTGTAGCCTTGGAAAAACGAATTTTTTTGGACATTTCCGCTCTTCCTTGACTGAATCTTCAGGCTCGTAAGTTCTTCCTATATAGAGCTTCGTCACCTTCCGATCTTGGAGCTACAGGATCTTTCGACATAGAACCCTTCGCTCTCATTTTTATCGACTTCCTGTTTGTAGCCTTGGAAAACGAATTCTTTTGGACATCTCCGCTCTTCCTTGATCAATCTTCGTGCTCGTAAGTTCTTCCTATACAGAGCTTCGTCACCTTCCGATCTTGGAGCTACAGGATCTTTCGACATAGAACCCTTCGCTCTCATTTTTATCAGACTTCCCTGCTTGTAGCCTTGGAAAAATGAATTTTTTTGGACATTTCCGCTCTTCCTTGACTGAATCTTTAGGCTCGTAAGTTCTTCCTATATAGAGCTTCGTCACCTTCCGATCTTGGAGCTACATGATCTTTCGACATAGAACCCTTCGCTCTCATTTTTATCAGACTTCCCTGCTTGTAGCCTTGGAAAAACGAATTTTTTTGGACATTTCCGCTCTTCCTTGGCTGAATCTTCAGGCTCGTAAGTTCTTCCTATATAGAACCTTTCACCCTAAGACAATGAAGCTCAGAGCCTTTCCTATATAAGACTCTTTGCTATCGACACAACAGGTTTCCTATATAACCCTGTGTCATAGGTGAATTTCTTTGACCGGGAGTTCTTCCTATATAGAACTGCGAGTCTTCACCTTGGAGCCGTCGGTCCTTCCTGAGCTACAGGTTCTTCCTATATAGAACCTTTTACTCTAAGACAATAAAGCTCGGAGCCTTTCCTATATAGAACTCTTCGCTTTCGACACAGCAATATTTCCTATATAATCTTGCGTGTCATGGGTGAATTGCTTTGACTGGGAGCCCTTCCTATATAGAACTGCGAGTCTTCACCCTGGAGCTGTCAGTCCTTCGTATATAGAACTTTCAGCTTCTGAAACCTCAGAGAGGAGGGTTCTTCCTATATAGAACCTCTCTCTAGAGCTTAAAAACATGTGTCTTTGCATGTAAAAACATTGTTTTCTCCTTGGGATTCACACCGTGACGGTCTTCGATGTCTCTTTGGATCTGCAGATACCTGTCTGAGACGAAAACAAAATGTCATGACAAATGAATGAATTGACATGCTCCTAATTCTAGTGATGCTTGACTATTCATGATGCATGAGAGTCAATCTCTGGGTGGGCTTGTTTTGGTCCTTATTTGATCTTGACGTCCGTTTTCTTCTTTTTTACAGGCATCGATACTCCGCTTCACTGTCAGGTTCAACCATCCCAACCTTTCTTTTTCTCCAATTATGATTTGGAATTTTTTTTAAAGCGCCCTTTCGGGTTTTCACTTTAAAGAGTTTTTTTTTGCCCTTCTAGTTTTCACCCAAGAGATCTCTTTTGTTATCTCGTGTGCCTTCCTTGGATAAATGTGCCATTGGTCATCCTACCTAGTTGTTTAAAGCTTCTCACCTTCCCTAGCCATTATGTAGGGAACTGGACGGCGGAGTTAACATCGTTTTCTTTGATCACCTGCAATTTTCAAGGTTAAATCATAGTAATGCTCCGAAATATCTTGTTTCATTATAAGCCTATGTTATCTTATTTGACTAAAATTGACAAGAAGGCCAGGAATGGATGCTCAAAAACACGGCTTTATTACGATTAAGGGCTTCGAGATATCTTGAAAAGAAAGGTATGACACACATGAGTTTAAGTATGAAAATACAAGATCTCTCATTATCTTGGATATGAATGATACATGACCTTGTCAACCGACGTAGAATTTTTTGCCTGAAGCTTTCTCTTCACAATGTTCATGAAGATGCCCTTCTCTTCGGATATTCGACTTTTCAACTTACCCGAGCCGCCCTTTGCGGGTTTTCAACTCGAGTCTTTCCTTTGCTTTATGACGCCCGGTTTCGAGTTTTCGTCCTGAGCTCTCCAATTTTTTTTTAGAGATAATATTTCTTGACGACATCAGAATTTACTGGATTTTTCAGCTCGTCCCCGTCCATTTCTGTTAGGATCAGGGCTCCTCCCGAGAAGGCCTTTTTTACGACGTACGGCCCTTCCCAGTTGGGCGTCTATTTTCCCCGAGAATCTTTCTGGATAGGGAGGATTCTCTTGAGTACCAGATCCCCTTCTTTGAATTCTCTTGGGCGCACCTTTTTGTTGTAAGCCTGTACCATCCGCTTTTGTACATACATCGACCATGACAAATGGCCTTGATCTTTTTCGTCAATGAGATTTAGCTGGTCGAATCTGGGTCCGCACCCATTCAGCTTCTTCCAATTTTACTTCGTTTAAGACCGGAGGGACGGAATCTCTACCTCAATTGGGAGTACTTTGCCGGGTACCATATACCAAGGAGTAGGCGTTGCCCCGTTGATGTGCGAATGGGCGTCCCTATAGGCGAAAAGGGCAAAAGGCAACTTCTCATGCCAATCCTTGTAGGTATCCGTAGTCTTTGCTATGATCTTCTTTATATTCTTGTTTGCCGCTTCCTTTGCCCATTCATTTTAGGACGATAGACTGTGGAATTATGGTGTGTTATCTTGAATTGAGTGCACACATCCTTCATCATCTTGTTGTTCGATTAGGCGTTGTCGGTGATGATCCTCTCCGGCAATCCGTATCGACAAATAATTTCCTTCTTTAAGAACTTACAAACTGTAGTCCTGGTGATATTGGCGTAAGACGCTGTCTCTACCCATTTAGTGAAGTAGTCTATGGCGACCAAAATGAAACGGTGCCCATTGGAGGCTTTCGGGTGAATCGCCGATGACGTCCATGCCCCATCTTTGCGAAAGACCACGGAGAATTCATGGTGTGTAGAGGTGATGGGGTGCATGAATCTTGTCAGTAGAATTTGGCATTTGTGGCATTTTCTCGGCGTAATCGATGCAATCTCCTCCATGGTCAACCGTAAGTAACCGTATCTCATAATTTTTCGGGCTATAGACAGCCCGTTGGCGTCGTTCCACGAGATCCCATCATGTACTTCAGCTAAGATTTCCTTCGCCTCTCGGGCATCCACACATCTCAAAGAATGTTTGATCATGACTTTTCCTATATAGGATTTCCCCATCTAGGATATATTTTGTTGCCATTTTTTCGAGCGTTTTTCATTGTTGTTGTTTGCCCTTCTAGATACTTTGAAGCTTGACATATTGCGGGATGTCATAGTACCATGGATTTCCGTCAATCTCTTCCTCATATATTACAACAATGAGCAGGTTTTTCAAACGTCTGCATCTCAATGGGTTTCATTTACGCCCATTGTTTGTTTTAAACATGGATGCCAAGGTTGCCAATGCATCCGCCATCCGATTTTCTTCTCGGGGTAGGTAATTGAAGTGACCTTTTCGAACTCTTTGACGAGCTCTTGGATCCATTCGTGATACTTGACCAACTTCGGTCTCTCGGTTTCCCACTCCTGCGCAATTGGTAAATGACTAGGGACGAATCTCCGAACACTCGAAGTTCCTTAACCTTTCTTTTGATGGCTGAGTTTAGTCCCATGATGCAAGCTTCGTATTCAGATATATTGTTTGAGCAGAAGAATTCCAATCTGCTGGTGAAAGGATAATACACGTCCTCAGGTGAGATTAGCATCGCCCTATCCCATGTCCGAGGGCATTGGAGGCTCCATCAAGTAAAGTTTCCATGACATATCATCTCAAATCTCTTCTTCGTTGTGATGCACATTAAGTCTTCGTCTCGAGAAACTAAAGTTCAATGCCTCATAGTCATCTGAAGCACGACTAGCCAGAAATCTGCTCTGACACACTCCCTTTTACAGCTTTTTACGATTAACATATACGATGTCGAATTCGGATAAGAGCATCGCCATCGGGCCATCCTTCCCGTTAGTGCTTTGGTGCTTCCATTAAGAACTTTAATGGGTCTAGCTTGGATATCAACCAGGTAGTATGGTACAACATGTACTTGTCGAGCCGCTTGGTAGCCCAAACTAGAGCACAACACACCTTTCAGATCAAGGGTACCGTGTTTCGCAATCATTGAATTTCCTGCTCGGTAATAGATGGCTTGCTCCTTTTTTTCTTAACTCATCGTGTTGCCCAAAGACACATCCCATTGAATTCTCAAGACCGTTAAGTAGAGAATTAGTGGTCGACCAGTCTTCGTGCGACTAAAAATTGGAGCATTTGTCAGGTACTTTTTGATCTTTTCTAGGGCTTTTCTGACATTCTTCATCCCACACGCCAGGATTATTCTTTCTAAGAAGTCTGAAGACCGGGTCGCATTGATTGGTTAATTGGGAAATGAAACGAGAGATATAATTCAGCCTCCCCAGGAAACCGCGGACTTCCTTTTGTGTGAGGGGTGGTGAAAGGTCCTGGATGGCTTTCACTTTATCGGGATCAATTTCAATCCCTCTTCTGCTTACTACGAACCCTAGGAGTTTTCCGGAAGTAACGACGAAGGTACATTTGGCAGGATTGAGCCTCAGTTGGTACTTCCGTAGTCTTTGGAATAGTTTTCTCAAGTTACGTGAGGTGCTCTCCCTCTGCTCGGGATTTGGCAATCATATCATCCACGTATACTTCTATTTCTTTGTGCATCATATCATGGAAAAGAGTCACCATCGCTCTTTGGTATGTTGCCCCTGCGTTCTTTAGTCCAAATGGCATCATCTGATAACAAAAAGTACCCCACATGGTTATGAATGTGCTTTTCTCCATGTCGTTAGGATCCATCTTTATCCGTTGTACCACGAGAAGCCGTCCATGAAGGAAAACCATGAATGTCTGCGGTGTTGTCAACCAGCGTGTCAATATGTGGCAAAGGGAAGTTGTCTTTAGGGCTAGCTCGATTGCATCCCTATAATCTACACACATACGAACTTTCCCGTCTTTCTTTGGTACTGGTACAATGTTTGCAACCCACTCGGGTATTTGGCTACCTCAAGAATCCAAAGATCAAATTGCTTCTTCACTTCTTCTCGGATCTTTAACAACATATCTGGCCTCATTCTCCGAAGTTTTTGCTGTACTGGTTTGCACTCCGATTTTGTTGGCAATTTGTGCACCACTATGTCGGTGTTCAATCCCGGCATATCTTGATAAGTCCAGGTGAAGACATCCTTGAATTCCTGAAGCAGGGCTATCAGTTCATGCTTGGTTTTTGAGGAAATCGTCGTTCCTATTTTTATTTCTTTCCTCGCTTCTTCAGTCCCCAAGTTGACAATTTCTGTTTCTTCTTGGTGGGGCATAATCTGCCTTTCTTCATCGTCCACCACTCTCTTTAACTCTTTCGGGACCTCAATTTCTATTTCATCATATCCTCCCTCAATTTCCTCTGAGACCTCAGGGCATTCGAAATTTACTCCAGGATCGGATCCGGTATCATTCATATCGTCAATCATGAGCGACCTGCATTAAAGGAGAACGAATTGTATTGGGAAAGAGACAGTTTTACATGAAGGGAATGAATATGAAGAATGCATGAATGGAATAAATGAGACTTTGGTCATTTTTAAGAAAGTGGGGATATTTTCATTTCAATCAAAAAGTTAACATAAGTGCCCCATACAAGAGATCCCCATTGTCTATGGGCAAAAACAAAAGGTTGATTCGGAGCATTACTCTGATCTATTCCTAAAAACTACAGGTAGATCAATGCAGCTCCAGTTATCAAGTGTTTCCCCGGGATGGCAAGGGCGGATGTTGGTCAACATTTTGCTACCTCGGTCCTTTTCAGCTATCATGTTGATGTACATCCCTTCAAATGTTTTACTGAGTATTTCCTCCTGGTTAAATTCATCATTTTTCATCATTGCCTCTCCAATATCTTGACCTTGCTTTGTAGAACCCTCCGAGATGAAAGTGGCTTTTCGGACTAGGAAAGGTCATCGACCTCCACGGAATGTCTTCTCCTTTAGATCCGGCTTTTCTTTGCTCCTCCTTTCTCTTATATTCCTCTTTCTTACATTGGACACTTGGTTGATAACCCAGCCCGAAACGATCCTTCTTGGTTGTGATATTCTTGGGTCTCGTGTTTCCTTATAATTTCTTCCCACCCCTTTTCCTATTTTGGCTCCTCGGCCCGAGTTTTCTGCGACGGTCATCTTGGTACAATTAGATAACCTGGGGTAAGGGATCCGGCTTCCCTCTCAAAACGAATGTGGCATTTACTAGTTCTAATGCTCTAACGAGCATTCTGCAAATCTTCATCATTTTGAATGTAGGGGTGTCCGATGTCACGGAATCAACAAATTCATGCTCGCTTCTCGGTGACCAATTTGCCTTCAACTACAAATTTTAATTTCTGATGCAATAATGATGGGACAACTCTTGCGGAGTGGATCCACGGTCTTCCCAATAAGCAGCTGTAAGATGGTTTTATGTCCATCACCACAAAATCGATCACATATTCGGTTGGTCCGATCAATAGGGGCACCTCAATTTTCCCAATCGTTCCTTTTTGCGTACCATCAAAGGCTCTTACCGAGTTGTAGCAAGGCTTTAGGTGCGAACCATCTATTGGCAATTTTTGCAGGGTTACCATAGGCAAGACATTCAATGCTGACCCGTTGTCGATCAGTACGCTTGGTAATACATACCCTTTGCAATGGGTAGTGATGTTAAGGGCTTTGGTAGACCACATTCCTCCCTCTGGGATCTCACCATCACTGAACGTGATATGATTATAGGCAGTAATATGCCCTACTATCCTGTCCAGGTTTGTTACAGAAATGTCCTGGGGCACAAAAGTTTGATTCAACACTTTCAATAGCGTCTCCCGATGCTTCTCTCGAACTCAAGAGTAATTCCAAAGATCTGTGATCCTGGCCGTTGTTTCCGTAGTTGTTCCACTACGCTGTACTCGCTATGCCTCAAGAACTTTAGAAATTCTTTGGCCTGGGCCTCAGTTACCGGTTCATTTATCTTTTGGGGAGGTTCTTCTCCGAATATCTGCGTAGGGCTAACTGCTGTATTCTTCCCCATATCTTTTTCAGCTGCTCTCAAAGCCTCGGAGGAATAACACCGGCCGCTCCTTGTGAAATGGCCTGCTTCACCAACGTTCACATTGTTCTGGCTTTGTTGGTCTTCCAGCATAGGCTCTTTTACCTGTTTATGTTCTGATTCTTCTGGCATGGTCACATTCGCGGCATAATTCCAGGGAATTTGTCGCATGTCTTTGAATGGGAATGGAGATTGTGCTGAAATGACGATCTTGGGATTCATCTTGTTGGTTTCTCCTTGGGAGACACCTGCATTCCCTATCCTGGGAGAGATAATAAAAGGTCTATCCTTCCCGTATCTAATTTTGGGGCTATCTGTCATGTGCACGTCTGATCCCTTCCCCATGGGTTCCTCGAAGAATTCAATTTGTTTTTCATTCATCAATTTCTGCACCAATTTCTTGAACTCTTCGCATTCTTGGATATCATGCTCTTCAGTCTGATGGAATTCGCAATACTTTCCACATTCCTTCTGCCTTATTATCATGCCTTTGTTGATCACACGAGCCATGCATAATTGTTGAAATACCCACCGTAAAGGAGACTTGATTTCTGACACGTCATCCTTTATCCTCCTGGTAAAGCATTCTTCTATGGCGTTTACCCCTATGCTCCCATGATTGGGCAGCGGGTTGTTGGCTACGCTTGGCTCTTCAAACTTCAATATCCCAGAATCGATTAGGTTTTGTACGAGCTTTTTGAAGACAAGACAGTTCTCAGTGGGATGTCCAGGGGTACCGCCGTGATAGTCGCAATACGCGCTTGGATTATACCAAGGCGGGAAGGGTGGATTGACAGGATTAACGATGTATGGTCGGACCAAGTCCGCTTCATACAATTGGGAATAAAGCTCTGAGTATGAAACAGGTAGGAGAGTGAAAGTTCTCATCTCTTTATCCTTTCTGGTGACTCTCTCATCTCTTTGATTTGAATTTTGTGTTTTTCCTACGTGTGCTTGTGGCTGTGAGACTGTGAAGTTCTTCGGGGCGGTATAGGTATTGGTGATGTTTACTTCATTTCTCTTGTTATACTTTCGAGACCCTTCCCCACCATCTATTCTGCCGCTCTTGATTGCCAGTTCGAGAGACTCCCCAGTCCTGATTAAGTCGGCAAAACACTGTGTTCTGTTATTAATGAGGCGGTCAAAGAGTGCCCCCTTTCAGAGTATTGACAAATAATGGCGTGATTTCATGCTCCGGGATAGGTAGCTGGATTTGGGCGGCCACTTCTCTCCACCTCTGGGCATATTGTCGCAGGCTTTCATTGGACTTTTGCCCCATATTTTCTAACATGATTCTGCTAGGGATCATGTCTGTTACATGTTTGTATTGCTCGAAAAATGCTTTAGACAAATCTTTCCATGTCTTGACATTTGCTTTGCTTAACTGAGTATACCAACGTAGCGCTGCTCCAGTTAGACTATCCTGGAAACAATGGATCAGCAGTTTTTCATCTTTTTCTACAATACATCGTTATGTGTGCAGAAGGACATGTGGTTCCGTCATATTTATCGAACTCTGGTGTTTTGAATTTTGGCGGCAGGACAAGATCTGACACCAGACTTAGGTCGCTAGCGTCGTTTCCTGATTCTTCATTTGATTGTAACGCTTTAAATTTTTCTTCCATGAGGCGAAATCTTTCTTCCCATTTTTTCTCTACCTCATTCCTAATTCTTTCGACCATATTCAGGTCCGGCACTTCTTCCTCATAAAGTGCTTCAGTATCGATGGGTTGAGTCTCAGGAGCCCCTATTTGGAAGCTGGAAGACATTCCTGCAGGGTCAATATACACCTTCCTAGCCTGGTTTGGTGCAGTTGGTTGAACCTTGAAGTGAGCCGGGGTACCTTCCGGTTCTTGAATATTTTCTCCTTCTACTCGTTTTCCCAGACTTCTTGCCAGTAATGCGGTTATGTCAGAAACTATAGACGTTTGTGATCACAAGCAATCGATCACTAAGGCTCCTCTGGGCCTCTTCAAGCCTTGTCTCTAGCTCTCTTTGCCCTCTTTCTAGACTGAATATTCTTTCTTCCATGAGCTTTCTTTGTAGCCGGGTAAAGTATAGGTGATGAATGATTGCGGGTTAACTACATACAATGCCACAATATTCATATTGTTAATATGGTTGTAAAAAATAAATGCATGTACAGTGATGCAAATGTTATGATGCAAATGCAAGAATGCATGCAGATGAGGTACTGATTCCGCTGGTAATCACCCTTTTGAATTACTTCCACGGGAATTAAAGGGTCCTGATTACAACAAAATTCGTGTTACAAAGTAAAGATCCATAGTACAAAAGATCTAATCATAACACAGAGTCCTATAGATAGACTCTAGCTCTATCTCCTAACTTTCCAATTGCCTTGAGCAGCTTGAGGAACCTAGGAGCTTCTTCCATTCCCGAGGCTATAAAAGGTCGGATTGTCTCAGCCTCGACAGCTAAATCATTTACATGTCTGGCGACCCGTTGTATGTCCACTATTAGGTTTGCGTAGTACTGGTCTCTGTCCTGTACCATTCGAGCAGCGTCGCGTAATCTCTTCTGCCAATAAGTGTCTCCTCCGGCTGCAGCCTCCTCGAATACATTAATTCTTTCCTTGTAATCCTCCACAACTGCTTCGAGGGACCCGATTCGTGCTTGTAACACATCCACTTCGCGTTCTCTTTCTTGCAGCTCCGGGAAGTTATTCCTGCGGCAGTACATTCGAAGTGAGTGTTCGACTTCCTCCATCTTTCCTTTTAATTCATCATTTTGACTTTGGCTTTGCCCCAATTTTTGAACAGTGTCATCGTACAGTTTCTGCATCTCTAACAGTCTATTTCGACTACTCACGGATTTTCTTTTCCATGCTGCGACACTTTCTCTTTCATGATGAACAGCCTGTTTTCCCTTGCTGATTTCTTTTCTGAATCTTTCTTTCTCTTGATCAATGGCCTTCTTGGCGGACCGTTTTTCTTCTTCCATAGCGAAACGGTAGCTTTCAATCTCTTTCTCGATCGCTCTTTTGTTAATTTCTCGTTCTTCTTCCACCAAACGGATGTCGTTCATTCTTTCTCTTTCCACAGCTATGAACTGACTCCGGCCGGCCTTTTGTATTTTTGCCTGTAATAGGAGGGCATCTTTTTGATAAAGAGTATTTTTGTCACTCAAATCTGCATTTAATTTCTTCAGTTGCCTGATGATTCCATCCCGCTCGTCAACTTCTAAGCTTGCTTTATAGAGCTCGCTCGCATGTTGGGTCTGTTGGATGTCCATTTTCTTTTTAACTTCCTCGAGTTCACTTCTTAAGATATCGGCTTCGGACGGTACCACCCTTGTAAGCTCTTCGAGTGACACTGCTGGTCCTTGATCAGATTCAGGAATCACATTATTAACCCTCAAACGTCTCCAGAGATCGTAATCTGGGGTAGTCATGTGCTCGGTATCTCCTTCCACCCTGATCCGATAACAATGATCCCAGGCCCTCATGATGGTCTGTATTTTTCCTTTGAACTCTCCTTTGAAAAGAAATTCAGTTTTGATTAATCTGGCGGTATTGGGAATGAACTGTCGTGATCCGAACTGCCGAGACACTAAAAGTGGAGCACAAGCGATCCCTCCATGCAATCCCAACATCATCAGCCAGTTGAAGTCACCACAACTGTATAGAAAATAATTAACTTTACCGAGCCATGAGACCCTCCATGCTATGTCTTCATCTTGAATGTTCCTGAAGAAACTGGTCCACATTTTTGTTTTCAAATCTTCTCGCCATTCCTTTGCTAAGTATTCTCGTAACGACGAAAAACCTTGGAAGGATATCCCCGGCAGGACCCGCGTCGGCGTCTTCCACATGTGACTCTGGATCCATACTTGCAATAGCTGTGTGCAGCCTCGAAAACGTCCTTCTTCATGTTTCCGGCTAGCGTTTAAGGAAATGAAAGTCTCGACCAAGATTGCTGGTACCGGGTTTGCTTTCCGTTTCACTCACTCAAACAAATCCAGAATGGCTATGTCAATGTTCCCGAGTACTCTGGGAAAGATCACCAAGCCATATATTCCTAAAGCGAATAAGTCCATTTTCTTTGCCTCGTCTGGATGTGTTGATATGATGTCCCGAATACTTTCCCATGCAAAGATCAGATTATCTCCTCGGTTTGAAGGAGGCCACTAACCCAATCGCCACTCATTCCCGCAAAGGTTTTGAGTTTAGCAAAGTAATTGATTCCTTAGAGGCTTCGCGTAGATCCAATCTTCCCGGATATTTCTCTGGTTAAGTAAAGCGTGTATTCTTCTACCGTAGGCATCATGTCCTGCCCATTAAAGGTGAAGCGAAGAAAAAGCGATTCCGTAAATCGGGATTATAGCTCGGGTAGGGGCTGGTTAATCCGAACATATAATAGCTGCGCGATGTCGCCATAACTATCACTAAATAAGTCTTGTAGCCTTCGGTCCCATCTTTCCCAAATGCTTTGAAGATCCCACAAGTCGCTACATTGGAGACTCACATAGGTGTATCCAGCTATTACGCGTTAGTTAGGCGTGTCGTTCCCTTGGATTTTCTCGGTTGACCTCGACCAATGTCCGATCGACAAATTAAGCTCTTCTTTCCTAAGACACCTTTTTCCATGGTGAAAGACTTTACGATCAGGCAAACCACTTGATCCAAGACCTTTATGTGATGCAAATGCAATGATGTATGAAAAAAGAACAAAAGCGAAAAGAAAACAAGTCAGATGCAGATAAAATTGATAAATATATAAATAAAATGACAAAATTAAATGAAATAAACACACAAAACAACCCTATTTATCCCGTCTAAAACCTAAGGTTATCCGCATGGCTCTAACAGGTGGGTTTCTATGTTCTCTACATGCAGTTTTGGTTCTAGGAGGTACCCGAACTGTCCTTGCTGTCCCCTACTAAGGGTAGCAAGGCCCCGATCATCACCCATTATAGGCTCCTTTCAACCGGGTTCAATTCGGGGGACCCATTCGCTATGCCCGTCATTTAAGGAACAATATCCTTACGAAAGCATAAGGTACTCGAGCCCCAAAGGTACTTGCTAGGCCCATACGGGAGAACGATATCTCCACGAAAGCATTAGTGTTTTCCCCCCACTTAAAAAGACGGGTTTATATGCCATATTTTAAATGCGTTAAAATAAACGCGCAATTATGACCGAATGTTAATTTAATAGTCACTTTAATCCGGAACTTCCAATATTAGTAAAGCGGTAATTATTTTAAAAGCTTGACTCTCATTTGTTTTTTTTTTAAAAAAAACAAAAAATTTCCCCAGCGGAGTCGCCATCTGTAGCGAAGGTCTTTTTTCTTAAACATCGCTAAAATAAAAACGATGGGGTTTTCGAAATGTTTTTGAAAGGTGTTTGCGATTTTTTTAAAAATATTTATTCCGTGGGGTTTACAAAACCTTATAAAAATGGAGTCGCCACCGCCACTTAGGTAGGCCTGACACCACAAAAACCGAGATTCAAAAGACAGGTTCGGGAGTTTTCTGGATGGGGGATGATTAGCACCCCCACACCGTCCAAAATTGGTACTTTAATAATTACCGCTTTATTAATGTTAGATTTTCCGGATTAAAGTGGCAATTATTTTAAATTTCGGTCATAATTGCGAATATATTTTAAGGGTCCCGTTATCCGAGAATAAACGCCCAACCACTATCACTACGCTTGATATCTGGCCCGCTTACGCTCGGATAAAAGGACTCGCATTAACAAGTTATATCTCGATATGCAATCTTAGTGGCAAAAACGTAAAACATGGCAAAATATTTAGCATAATAAATATTGGCATACCAGAACACTAATTTAACATGAATGATATTTTAGACTAAAACATGTATATATATATATATTATTCTAAATAATAGATAAAAAACAATTATAATATGTCAAAATAACAAGGCAGAATAAGTATATATAGGTGAATGAGATATTAAAAATGCATACTAGTAATAAAACATATTTCAACATATACGGGTCAACATGTCGTATAAAAGGGTAAATATACTAACATGTAGCCCTAAAAAAATAAGAAAGCACACACATATAAAAATACAAAATCCCCATGTACGAATCAATCAAAACATAACATGCTTAATATGAATAACCGGATAAAAAAACGAATATCATACTTGACACATATATATACATATAAACATAAAACGAGTCATATACGAGAGACATAAAATAAAATAATATCAACATATACGATTATAATACGAACAATAATATTTACAAAGAAAATAGGACTGAAATGAAAGGAAAACGAAAGTCAGTGGCAGAAATTAAAGAGCAATAATATGTAATTTGGGGACGAAATTGCGAAACAAACAAAACCTAAAAGGACCAGAATTGTAATTAGACCAAGGGGCAGACCCAAAGTGAAAAATCCAAAAACGCGGGATGATTAAGGACGTAATTTTACCAGTTAGAAACTGATTCGGTGTAATTTAGGGACTAAATTGTAACCTTTTGAAAAATCAGGGGGACTGGGACTGTGATTATACCATGCGGCAAGACAAAAATGAAAATATTGAAAACGCGGTGGGATTAAGTGTGTAATTTACCCATTTCAAAAATAATAATAACTATAAAAGGCCCATTTTTAGACCGAAACCCATTTTTTCTCTTCTTTGTTTCATTTTTTTCGGTTTTTTCGAGTTTTTGTTCTTCGCTTTTCTCAAATGTTCTTGAGAAACCTGAATCCGGCGGCGGGCTGCGTATTCTCCGCCGCTAACCGGCGCCTGTGAGGCTCACAAAATACACCAAAACATTCCCCTTGTCGTCCTCAATACGAATCCGTGGTTGGATTCAGAGGATATCCTTTCTTTTACTCTAGATCTAAGAAATACGAACCCAAAAAAATATTTTTAGACCAAATACAACTACAAAGGGTCTTCTTTCCCTTTAGTTCACTGGATCCGGCTTGTAGAAGCCGAGAGGTTTGTCACCGGAGAAGTAAGACCCACGCACAACGCCTAGGTAAGACTACTTCTTTTTTTTTTTCGCTTTTTATTTTACTTTTAGATATGCATGTAAAGAAACAAGTAAGAAAAAGAGATAAGTGTTTACCAATGGACCCTTTTTTTGATTATCTCGACTGGTTACAAGTTTTGGTTTTACAAGCTCTCTGTTCTTTTTTTACTACTACTCTCTTTTTTTTTTGCTAATCTTTTTGCTCGCTCTTTCAAAAATTCTCCCGTTACAACAGCCCGTTTCATATATATTATCGCCTCTTGCTTTTGTTGCAACTTGTATCTTCTTTTCCAGATCGACATTTGCTTGTTGTCTTTGGCATAATCAACGCGGGGGATCAATATCGGCGCGGTGGCGGGGTGGTCATTCGCGCGAGGCGGGCGCATTTTCGGTAGTTAGATCGGATCCGATCTAACGGTCGAGATGGCTTGAAGAATGATCGGCCGGATGAAGCCTCGATCGATGAGACGGCGAGATTTTGCCACGTGGAGCTCCGCAATGGAGAGTCGAACGCGTGGATCTTGCGCGCGTGGGATATTAAAGCGTCCGCGCGTGGACCACACGCGCGCGTGCACTCGAACGGTCCATACGTGCGAGCACGCACGCGCTGGCGTATATTTTTTTGACCTTGGTTGCATCG
This sequence comes from Hibiscus mutabilis, assembly GCA_019671005.1. Lineage (NCBI taxonomy): Eukaryota > Viridiplantae > Streptophyta > Magnoliopsida > Malvales > Malvaceae > Hibiscus > Hibiscus mutabilis. The sequence continues at coordinate 32,113,366 of CM033711.1, read as the reverse complement.
TGGCGTTGGATCGGATCTTGATCCAACGGCCCACGCTACCGCATTTGTAATTAAATAAGATTGATTTGGGCCAAACGGGCCTTGTAATTGGATTGTAAATGGACCGTAATTTTTTATTTGGGTTTAATGTATTTAATTTTTTCATTTTGTCAGCCCAATAATAGTATAATTATAACAACAATACATATACATACGAAAATATATACTTATATTATACGATCATTAATTAATATAATATTCTAGTAAACGTACGTATAATCATACATATAATTAACATAACATCTATATACGCTTATACCCTAGATACATACGTGACATACATACACCCCTAATACGTATACATAGCTTATACATGCACACATCACCTTATATTAGTAACATTTATATAATAAATATACATGCAATATTAATATATTTACAAGTAAAAATGAGTGATTACAAGAACATAATTAAATTATTTGAATACCCACAAAAAATTAATATTATATATTTTATTATGTTTTGTTAGATAATATTCCTAAGGCAAGCGTTAAGAATCGGACCACACAAGTGGTGAAACGAATGAACATCTATGATCACTAATATTAGGTTTTCATTATAAGTTATATTTTGATATATAATGAATAAAAAAATTACACAATCCTTTTAATTTACCCAAAATCTTATACTTTAAACCTTAAAACTTGAATTTTAAATACCAAACCCCAAAATTAATAAGTTTGTATAAATTTTTATTTACACGAATATATGTACCAAAATATTATAATGAAATTTATATGAAATAAATTATACCTCCCTACTAGTACACTCAATTTAACTCAATTTATTGATTGACTATCCAAATTGAATTGTAGATGTTCATATCTTAACTCAATTTCCTTATTTCACAAATTCAAATATTTTTAATCTTATTCAACTTAATAGGTGAAATTTATAAAAATAATTACATTATTGGATTGGCTAGTTGTATTTGCTCCTTATATATATATATATATATATATATATATATATATATGAAACAAAGGCCACTCCATTTTCCATTGTCTTCAACAAAGTACCTTATTCCCCTTGCAACCGGTGAATTTCCAAATGGCAAAGCTAAGCCCCTGTCTCTTCCTCCTCTGCTGCTTTCTCTTCATTCACATCCCCACCCTGACCCAAAGCAGACAACCCCACGGCCAAGAACAAGCAGCTCTACTACAACAACAAGAAGCCGACAGAGTGACGGACTTGCCCGGGCAGCCGCCGGCGAAGTTCCGGCACTATGCCGGGTACGTTAAGCTCCGGCCGCTAGACTCGAAAGCGTTGTTCTACTGGTTTTTTGAAGCCCAGGACGGAGTTTCCCGCAAGCCTCTTGTTCTCTGGCTTAATGGAGGTTCGACATACTAATTATCTCTTCAATTACTGCTTACCATTTTTGATTTCCTTCATTATTTTGATTAAAAGGGTAAATATACATTTTGGTACCTGAACTTAGCTTCAAGATTCAATTTAATCCCTGAATTTCATTTGTTTTAGGTACTAAATTAAACTTTAAACCCAAGTTCAAACACTAATATATATATTTACACTTAGTGAGTTTCAAACATTGATGATAGCAAATAGTCAAAGAAGAAACAGATTTCAAAGTACATTTGTCTCTAAAAAGACTCTGATAGGAGCAGAGAAGATGATGAATGAAGTGCTCAGAAAACTTTTTTTCCACAGTAAAACAGGGGAATATTTGTAAGAAAATATTTCGTACACGGGAAATTTTACAAATAAATTTAAGTTTTAGCACTTAAAGTTTATTTATATTTAGAGTATAAATTTTAAATTTTAATTTTTAAAACAAAATTAAACATTTTTGAGTATTTTTTTTCTCATTGTCATTACATATAATAATATCCCATATTATAATAGGTTTATATTTACCTTTCAGAAAAATTACTTGGCCAAATTATGCTTTAGAACTTACGCTAATAGCAGGTTTTATCGTATAAATCTTAAATTATAATTTCATATATAAATTCTAACTATAATTCATTAATTTTAAACCACTGAATTTATATTTATAATCTTAACATTTAATCATAAACTTTAAAAATAAAACATTTATAATTTTTTCTTTGTGTTCACCGTTTATATATTAAATAATAGCGCATAATAAAATTATAAAATTAAAAGATAAAGATTGTGGAGAACATAATAATTGTACAGTGTGCAGCTACAGTGTTTCTTCCAAGAATAATCATTCATTCATTTGTCTGCCTATAAACTTGAAAAATATATTTTATTTACATCCACCAGGCTTTTCCTTTACTTATAAGTTTTCTCCTATTTTTGGATTTTCATTCCATCTATGTTATTTCCATGTACAATTTTTCTGCAACTATTCTATCTTAATTGCTTATTCTTAAGTATTCATTTGATTAATTGAAATTGTGTTTTTAAGGCATGGTTTTCTTAATTAGTTAAACCATTTCAATTTCATTATCAATTATTAAAATCATATAAAAAACCATTAACTATCGATTGGTCTAGCGGAAAAATGTATAAATCTTTTAACTAAAGTTATATATTTGAATTCTAGTATTGTGAATGAAAAAAATTAAATTATGAGTATTATCTTATAATGATTATTTATAATATTTGATTCGGATTAATTGACTGATAGATAATTATACTAAAAATAAAAATAAAAAGAATAGATAGAGAAGGGAATTGTTTAAGATTGAACTTAGAATCTAGTGTCACGTAAATTTATAAATATTATAGTATTTATGATTATTTTATTTAGGTAAATAATTACTAGAATAATTTATAGTGTTAGAATTTTGTGAGTTTCAAAAATAATTATAAAAGAAATTAATAATATAAAATATTTATAAAATATTAATAATAAAATATAAAAATATATATTATATTATGATATTTTGATATTTTATAATAAAATCAATATATTAAATAAAATAAACTAAAAAAAATTATATTGTTCAAACTCATATTACCTCATAGAAAAAACATTAGTAGAATCGCAAAATAGATTTTGAAGTATAGTACATTTTTTGGAACAAAAATATATAGTAATTTTTTAATTATATAGAGATATTATATTTTTATACTGATATTTGAATTTATATAAAATTAGATAATGCTAACATTTTTAATAACGAATAACGGGGGATTAATAGTGGGTCCCATGTTTAGTGGCAACATGTGACTAACAAATCTCTTCCGTAAAAATTGTGGGTTTGGGACCACCTGCACCTGCACCTGCTCCTCCAATTCCAATGAATTAGCCTTTACCAAATTCCCCCCTACTATTTACAAAAGCATACATTTCTTCTCTTTTTTGGTTGGTAAGAAGCATCTCTGTGCTTTTATTTATATTTCAATTAATTCAAATCGAGTACATTTCTATTTTGAATATTTCGTCATTTTGACATAAATTATTTAGGATTTAAATTTTAAACTCGAGTTAATTTAAATCTAAATCATTTTGAAGTCCCATTATTTCTAGTTAAAACGAGTAAATAAATTTTGGTTCGAGTTCGGATAGTATAATTTTAAGGTTAAAATGAAATACATGAATTGTAATCTATAACATGCCATAGTTTACATGTAATTACGTAAATATTACATATAAAATGGGGACAAAAACCCTCGGCCTTTTTTCGGTGCATCTTTGTATGTTACAACGCTAAAAATTTTCAATTATAAACTTTAATAATAAATTCTAAAGCATAAACCTTAAAACCTAAAAGTTACACCATGCCTAAAATTCTTTAAATTTAAATTTTTAACGTGAGAGCACCGAAAAGAGGATTTCTATTAGATAAAATGGTTATTGGTTTACATATATCGACTAAATTGACAATGTTTTAGGACCCGGTTGCTCATCGGTGGCCTACGGAGCAGCACAAGAGCTTGGTCCTTTCCTCATTCGTAGCAATGACACTCGTCTTACTTTTAACAAATTCTCTTGGAACAAAGGTACCATTCGAATAAAAACTGATATATTCGATGCCCCGGCGGTGCATAATTCTATACACTATCGGTGAATCGAATTTTTATGGTTATTTAGTGGCAAATATGCTGTTTCTGGAGGCACCAGTTGGAGTGGGATTTTCGTACACCAACAATTCCAAAGATTTACATGAACTCGGTGATGAAATTACAGCAGCAGACTCTTATAATTTCTTGATTAATTGGTTAAAAAGGTTCCCAAACTTCAAATCCCATGATTTTTACATTGCAGGAGAGAGCTATGCCGGTATGTTTTTACTTTTACCATCTTCAATTATTACCGCTTCCTGTGCCAAATGATATATGTCCACTAGGGGTGTAAACCAGCAGAGTCGAGTCTATGACCGAGTCGGACTCAAATAGCTCGCGATTTGTATCGTCTCATTTACTGGCCTAAGGTCCCCTCTTTCTTCTTTTGTCTGCATCAAGGTCATTATGTTCCCCAGCTGGCTCAACTCATTTATGACAGAAACAAAGCTTCGAGTCCGGATTCCTACATTAACTTCAAAGGATTCATGGTATGTAACAGAGTCTAAACGAGCGGGATCGATGATTCGATTTTTAACTTAACCTGCAGCGTTTGTTCTTGTGGTTTGTAATAATCCAGATAGGAAACGCCGCCATCAACGAACCGACGGACACCTTGGGGCTTTTCGATTACGCATGGAGTCACGCGATTATTTCGGACCAACTCTACGATAAGATCAACAAGGAATGTGACTTTAAACAGAGCACCGGTAACATAACGGTCCAATGCGCCGATCATATGAAAGGTTTCATGGAAGCTTACGCCAACATCGACATGTACAGCATCTACACTCCTGTTTGCGCTAATTCTCTCGGAACAAGAACATACCCCAAACTCACTGTCGCTCCTCGTCTCTTCAATCAACATGTAAATCCTTAAATAACTGTGTATGTATTTATGTATGCATGCATGCATGTTTACTGCTTTGCTAACTTGGTTTCGATTAGAATCTTTGGCATAAGCTACCATCCGGGTACGATCCATGCACGGAAGATTATGTCGAGAAGTACTTCAACAGAGAAGATGTTCAGAGGGCATTGCATGCTAATCTCACAAAGCTTCCATATCCCTACACTACATGCAGGTAAAAAAAACCCATACGAACCTATGTTTTGTTTTTCTTTGTACTAAACTCTGGTTTTACAGATTCTTAATTTGCTAAGATCTGGTGCAAGAAAATTAGGCATAGAATCCTGGAACTTTCGAGCATTTAATGAGAGCATGTGTCTGATCATCGAAATAGAGCTTTCTTTCTGTTTTAACACTGACACATGAAATTAATGAATGAGAGGGACAACATAGTTGTTCTATGCCAGACTATAGTGTTACATTTCAACCACTCATGTTCGATATCTGTATCCGATACATTCATATAAAATATATTTATATTCGACACGTATCACAGCTGTGTAATCAAGGGTTGGAATGACTCCCCCGATTCTGTGTTGCCCGTCATTCAGAAACTCCTCGAGGCTGGCCTACGTATTTGGATTTACAGGTACATTCATGTTTACATATGTACGTTTATATACGTACACGTAAAGTCGTAAATACGGAATAATTAACCGTTGTTGTTGTTGTTGCAGTGGAGATACGGACGGGAGAGTGCCGGTGACATCGACGAGGTACAGCATAAAGAAGATGGGATTGAAAGTGAAGGAAGAATGGAGGGCATGGTTCCACAAGAGTCAAGTGGGTGGATGGGTGGAGGTGTACGAAGGGGGACTGACGTTCGCCACGGTGCGCGGTGCCGGCCACCAAGTCCCGGTCTTCGCGCCTCGTCAGTCCCTTAATCTCTTCACCCATTTTCTCACTGCCAACACCTTGCCATCTTCACGTTTCTAGCTGAACTATCCGACATTTATGTTCGGACGAACTTAATTTAGACATTTAATTTCTATCACAATAGTTTTAGAAACGTTTACAATGATAGCGTTATTGCAATTCTAGTTATAATTATGATTCATAAGTTTCAAAACCGTACTTAATTGAATCGAATTTATTTCTGTTTTATTTAGTTTATAATTATTTCAGTTTTTACAATATAAATGATATTTTATATTTGAAAACGCGAAAAAGAAAACTTAAAATACTATATAACTTATACTTTTATCGAATGTCTAATTAAAATTAATGTCACGTTAATTCGATACTAATTCAGTTGGAAATATCTTTATTTTAAAGAAAAATAAATATTCTTGTAAGTGTGATTTTTGTCGTTTCATACTTTTATACAAATTTTTAATAAAAAATAACAAAATACGCTTGAGACTCAAACCTAGAACTCATGACATATGTTTACAATTTTTTATAGCTTCATTTGTGATCATTTATTAATATAATATTCTATAACCTAATATTTTTACTTGACATATTTCGTAAATATTTTTAAAGTGTTTAATTGATTTTTGTATTATTGATGACTCTAATTCAGTTATGCGTAAAAATAATAATCTATTTTTGTACTAATAAATAATTAATTTTGTAAAAACATGTTTTTAATTTTAATTAAACTGTGTATTAAAAACTATTTTAAATAAATCACTTTGTCTACAAGGTGTATGTGCATTGTCAAAAGATTAAGAATATATATGAAAAGATATTACCTTGTAATCACCTTTAGACTATTCAAAAAAAATATGGAAAATGTTCAAAAAAAAACTAATTGTCGTGAATAAAGTAAAGAGCAAGAAAAAAATAGATGAACAAGAACAAGAACAAGAACAAAATGAGAGACAAAGAGAGAGACTTGTATTATATTCTCAAAGTAGAGTTGTTTATAATGCTTTTTCCAAACTCTATATAAGCATAAGATGAAAACCCTAATTATAGGTATTAAACCCTAATAATAAAGTACATTAAAGTCTCGTTTAATATATGAATATTCACTATAAATAAAGATATTCATAACACTCCTCCTTGAATATCCATGAAGATAATGTGCCTCGTTAAAACCTTACTAAGATAAAAACCCTGCGGAAAAAAAGTCTTAGTGAAGGAAAAAGAGTAAACATATCTTGATACACATAACATGTTGCCTCATTAAAAACCTTACCAAGAAAACTCATTGAGACAAAACCTCGATTAAGGGAAAAACAGTGTAACACATATTTACTCCCCCTCATGAAAATATCACATAAGATCTTTGAATTTTCATAATTCAATCTTGAATATAATATTCAAATGTTGAAGTAGACTATGCACTACTTAATAGATCTTCCAAACTACTGTTTGAAAGGATTCATCAAACATTATCCTTCTAAAGATCATAAGGGACGAAACTTTGAAGAAATACATTTCGTTTTTTCATATTTGATGTATCCACCTTTTAATTGAGATATAAATTTTGTATTATCTCTACACAAGATAGCTTGCATCTTATCTTGTGAAAGCAATTCTCATATATTCTAGATATGTTTATGTTGCAACCCTTTTTTAGAGAGCTCGACGCTTTATAAAAATGAAACAACAACGGAGTCGCCACCAATCTTTTAAAAAAGGTGTGATTGGACCACCTAAAAGCGGGTCATTTTAATAAAAACATTTTATTTTATTAAAACAACACTTTGGTCTGCGAAAACAAAAATGGGTTCGAAGTCGTTTACGCGCGGGGAATGATTAGCACCCCCACAACGCCCAAAATTGGTATATAGCCGATTATAAAATGTTTTAATGTCGGAATTTGCAAGTTCGTGTAGAATTCAACTCATTGTCCACTTATGAATGAGATCTCATTTTAACGGCCCTGATATCCAGAAAGTGAATTGCAATCATTGCCAACATTTCTAGCGCTAACCCCTCACTTTCCTTCAATAGGACACCACATTAATTAAATTCCACTTTTTATCAGACAAGCAAGGAAAGAATTAGTGTGTTGAGACTTTTAATTATTCTAAGTTAGTAATTATTAACCTAAAATATTGCCTAAGTGAATTTTACCTATTAGGGTTAAAATATGGTTAAGTGTATCTTATGATATTAAATGTGAAGAAGACTTTTATTTTTTAACTTTAAAGGCTCTAACTAAGGTAATTTAGTACCTAACCCTAGGGGCTATATTTAACCTAACAAGTTAATTGAAACACTAAAGCTTAGGTATTTTAGGAAAGAATCTAATTAATAAAAAACATGGAAACTAAATCTAAACAATTATATTTACAAGATTTAAATGAATGCAAAAATCTTAAACAAATTAAAAAGGGAATAAGTAAAAGGATTTTTTTAAAAAAGGAATGTGTATCCTTCCCTAAAGAGGGTTAACACAATGTACGAATTGAATTTTTCTTTAAAAATGCATATGTGCAAATTAGAATTTAATTTAAAAATTTACAAAAAGGGTTAAATTACATTAAAAAAAGCTAAGTTGAAAAACAATGGTTTAAAAAACTTGAAAAATTAAAGGATCCATAGAGATGGTGAATTGGATGTAAATAACTCAATTAAAAAAACACTCTTTGCAAATTCCTTTTAAAGAGAATAGATCAAGCATCAATTTTTATTTTTTTTAAACATGAATAAAAAATCATACACTCGAACAAGAAGAACATAACAAAAAAATAATTAAATACCTCAAAAGATGCTTCAAACTCTTATTTCAACTGCGAATCCAAGTACAAAAGCTCAAGCATAAACTGTGTAGAATTCTCCCAAAAACTCTCAAAACTCTCTGAACTCAACTGTGTTTCTCTCAAGTGAACTGTGTGATTCTCAAGAATAAACTGTGTGTGTTTTCAATTACAAAGGCTTGAACCCCTTTATATAGGTATTTTTGACCTAAAATTCCAAAATCGGAATAAAAAAGACCTATTTTTGGGTGATATTCCCCTTTTTCCATTTAATATAGATATGATATGATTTGGAGCTGATTTGATTCGAATTTTTGGGGCAGCTTTGGGCTAATTCTTTCCCATTTCCTTCAATGCAAATTCAGATACGATTTGAAGAATATTTGATTTGACTTTTGATTTAAATCTAATCTGACTCTTTTCATATTCGAATTAAGAGAGACCCTAACCCTAACCCTAATATCTTTTTTCCTTTTGCCTTGCAAGGTTCCGGCCAGAGGGGGAGAGCGGCGGCGGCAACACGGCTTGAGGCTCAGTGGCAGATGCTCGATGATGGCCGTTGACGGTACAACAGTAGCGCGAGGAGGCTGCGCGGAAGCAAAGTCAAAAAGATCCCTTATTACCCCGAGCCTAAGTCAAAAAGGGTTGGTTTTGAGAATTACTCTGTAAATGATTTAAAGAATACAAGAATATCTTCAGCAGTCTAATTGTTAAGCTCAGAGCAGGGGCGGATCATAGATAAGTACTTGTTTCCTTCATCCTTGTCTATTATAGCGTTGATGCTCAGACCCCCAAAAATCTCAATCAGGCCACTCTTTCCTTTCTCCTCCTCAATATTAGGGTTCACGAAACCTCCAAATCTAAAATTTTCTTTCTCAAAGAGTTCAAGGTATTTGCTATCCATCTTAGTCCGACCAAATTGTCTAAACTCGGACAAAAACAAATCTCATGTTCTCCTTCCCCGTGGTACTCACAAGAAAGTTCATCATCACATGTCGCACTTTGGATTTCTTCCTTTAGTATTTTGGCCTCAACCATTTTGGCCTATATCTATCTCAAGGGTGCCTTGACTTCCGAGATACACTTCTTAACCAATCTACTCCAGCCTTCTGGTGATTTGGTAAGGGATTCCCCTTTTCCTTTATTGCTTCAAATGACAACATCCCTGATTTCCACAAATCCTCCATTACTCTTTTGAAACAAAGATAATTTTTCATAGTATGTCCCCTATTTCCAGTGTGATATTCACATTGCGCTTTTTCATCATACCATGGTGGGTATAGGGGTGTGAAAGGAGGAATGTGTTGTGGTAACACTACTCGTGCTTCATCCCGTTTCGAGAATAGTTCTACATAGGTCATAGAGATTAGGAAGAAGTGAACCTTCTGATTCCCTTGATATCTTCATTCATCTTTAGGTGGGTTTGAGGCCATTGAATTTGTGGTTGAGACGTTAGGCTTACCGAGGACTAACTCCTTCGAGTAGCTGGGGTTGTAGACACTTGTCATGCCGACCTCACTATCTTTATTCTTATACGACTTCTTCATATAACCACTATCAAGTTTCCCACTCTTGACACCTGTCAAGATCTGCTCTCTATTCATCAGCATGCCTGCAAAGCTCTTAGTCGCGTGGTGTATCATCCAGTCATAGAAAGCGTCTTTCAAGGTTTCTACGAACATAGGGGTAATCTTATTTTCTAGCAGTGGCGGCTGAACTTGAGCAGCCACATCCTGCCATCTTTGTGCATATTGACGGAAGCTTTCATTATGTTTTTGCTCTATTCCTTGTAGGACGAGCCGGTTCAGGACCATATCAGTGACATGCTTGTACTGCTCATTGAACGCCCTCGATAAATCTCTCTATGTTCGTATATTTGCCCAACTTAGTTGTATGTACCAACGACACGCAGATTCTGTCAGACTATCCTAAAAAGTGTGAATCAAGTGCTTCTCATTATCCAGATACAATGACATCCTTCGACAGTACATGGCCAGATATGCCGTAGGGCAAGTTGTTCCATAATATTGGTCGAAGTTAGGGGTTTTAGACTTCGTCAGAATCACCAAATTAGTTAACAAGCTCAAGTCTCTAGAGTCCATTCCACCATGGATGTTTCCTTCTTGGAAGGCCCTAACGATCCGCTCCAACTTGTCACAATAGTCCTCCAACTTTTTGTTTGGCTTGGCCTTATCATCAATTTCATCAAGGTCAGGCACCTTCATCTCTTGAGCCCCCTCATTAACTTCCAACTTATTCATTATACGGATGGAAGGTTCCCCTGAATGAAGCAAGAATTTAGCTTGGGATACGGTTGTTCCTTTTGAGCTCCCGGGTGGACATGGGCAATCTCAAGAAGATGGGATAGGGTATTAACGTCTTCTACTACCTTACCACTATATGGGTTCTTAAATCCTAACATGGCTGCAATCTGGCTGACAGTTTTCTGGTGGACTAGTTCGATCTCTTGCTTCAGGTCATTTTCTATCTTGTCTATCCTATCCTAGGTGCTTTGGTGGTTGACTTCTAAGGTCGTCAATCTACCCTCCATGTCCATTACTTTGGTTTGGGCACAAGTACTGTACTTGTGTGAAGTTTTAGCTATTTTGAAAGTTCTATCATGTAATTTACCTTAGTTAATTTCGTGTGGATGTATGCAATGGGATTGGTTATGCTAATGCAAAGAAGACAAACAAGATAACGAAGGGCAAAATAAAGATGCATGAATGCAAGCGAAGGGAATTGATCACACGAGTCTTTGCTCTAGAAATACTCTTTATTGGATATCAAAGGTCTTTATTACATAAAATGTCTACTTTTCTACGAGTACATCTCAGCCTGAACACCCAGCTTTCTTATTTCTTCAATTAGCCACATGAGTCTTGGTCCCACCTCTCCTACTGGCTTGATGTACTGGCGAAGGGTTATGGCTTCCATCGCTAACATCATCACGTGCTTAGCCACTTCCTGAACCTGGCCCATAACGATCTCGTCAAACTGTCTCGCTCCTGGAACCTTTCAGCATTATCCTTAAGCCGAGTGAACCAGTAGTCGTTGCCTCGCTCATTGACATCTTCGAGGACTAAAATCTTCATCCTATACTCTTGAATTATGGTCTTTATATATGCTACTTGATTTTTAGCACCATATTATCACTTTGATTGGCCTGGAACTCTGTATAGGTGTAGTGATTCTAGAGTTTGTACAACAAATGACTCACGTCTGCCATCTTGGCCTGTAACTCAACAACAAAGGCCTGGATCAGCTCTAGCTTTTCATTGGCTGTGTCGTACATGCTCTGTAGCTCGCACACACGAATCTTGTTGTCATGGGCCTTCCTCTTCCATGAGTCACATTTTCTTTTTTTTTGAGGGATTGCTTGACCCCTCGTTCCTTTTTCTTCTTTTCATTTGTCAGCATCTGCTTGTACTTTGTAATGTCTCTTTTTTCAGTGCTCCCTCTCCCTCCCTATGGTTTCTCAATTTCTTACTTCCACTAATCAGCCATCTTTCAGTAAATATACATTTCAGATCAAGTTGCACTAAACTTGAGGAAATCATCTCTCTAAACCTTGAACTTCTCTTATAGGCTCATGTATAATTTCATGACCCTGTCTGTCTCCCCTTGTATTTTCCCTTTCTAGATTTGCCTCAGTACAAGTCTCTCTCATGCTGTTCCTATATAGACTTTATCTTATCCTTGTCCTTTTTGGCTCGACCCTCAAAATGTCACTTCCGATGGAACCACCCTCAAATACTCTTCAACAGGCTTAGTCTGCCCAGTCGATGGTAGAACTTTATCATTCACCCTCACATGCCTCTACACATCATAATCAGGGATGACCATGCACTCACGGTAGTGTTCTATCATCATAATATAGCAATGATTCCAAGAATCATTGATAGTTTGGACCTTCTCCTTGAATTCCCCTTGGAATGCAAACTATGACAAACCAAGGCCCGTAGTAAAAGGGATGAATTGTCGAGAGCCATACTACCGAGACACAAGTAAAGTAGCACAACCAATTCCTCCCCATAGGACCAACATCATCAAGTAATTGTAATCTCCACACCTGTATAAGACCTTGGTGTGACCCATCCAAAGAGCTCTCCATACAATATCCTGATCACGGTGATCCCTAAAAATGTTGATCCATTTGCCCTTCTTGGCAGTCGACCACTCTTTTGCCAAAAACTCCTAGAGCGGTGAGAAATTTAGGGAGAACACATTGGGCAAAGTCAAAGTCTAACACCTCCAGAAATGACTAAGGGCCCAGACTTGGAGCAAATGGGGCACACCCTCCGAAACACACACCTTCTATCTTTCGGCAATCATTTAAAGCGATGCATGTTTCTGCTAGTACTGTTGGCACCGGGTTAACTTCTCTATTCAACTGCTCAAAGAAGTCTAGTAGGGCCACATCGATATTACCCAAGACCTTAGGAAATATGACCAAGCTGTAGACTGCTATAGCTAAAAAATCCACTATCTTCTCCTTGTCCGAATGAACAGGGATTATTTTCTGGATGCTTAACCAAGAGAAAGAAAAGCTACCCCCTCTATTCTGTATCAAGCCTTTGACCTATTAAATCGCCCATTCTAGCAAAAAAAGAGTTGAGCCTTAAGTGAACATTCTTGCTTTTATGAGGTTTAGCATATACCCAATTCTTCTTCACCTTGCGTAGGTTGAACAGGGCCAGATATTCCTCAAATGTAGGCATCATGTCTTCCCCATTGAAGGTAAAGCAGCAATATCCTGGGTTCCAAAACTAGATCAAGGCCTTAAGGAAGGGCTCTCGTCTATGTTCACATATAGCAAGTAAGCTATATAGCCATAGGTCTCATAGAATAATCTGTTTACGTCGCATAGTCAAAACGTTCCCATATCTCTTGAAGCTCCTGTAAATTATTTTGTATGACACTTATGTAGGCATACTCTAATGTCTCTATCTCATGACCAGCTGCCAAACTGTCTCCAAGTGCTCGCTGGTTAACCTCAGACCAGTGACATACATCTGCATTATCTTCCTCCTTTTTCAAGTACCTCTTATCCATGGCTAAAACTATTTTCTATTTGAGCAAGTATCTCAAGATCCAAACCCTTCTAAATATGGAATGATGATGCATGCAAAATAGAATATAAAGAAGGAAAAAAGATTAGAACATCGAATAAAAAATAAAAACTTAAAAGGTTCAAAGCAATTTCATTGTAATGAAGAATACTGGGTAGCATATTCCAACACTTGTGGACATGTCTCCACAGACTATTCTTACGAAATGGTTTTGACCCAATTCTAGTTCCTAAAGCTTTCCACATGGCTCTAATAGGGTGAGCTTCTAGATTCTCATACGTGGTTTGGTTCTAGAAAGGTACCCAAGCTGTCCTTGATGTCCTCTACTAAGGGTAGCAATGCCCCTGGTTCTTACCCATTATAGGTTTCGAGCGAATCAAGTTCAACTCAGGAGGACTCACCTCTCATGTCTTCATGAAGGATCAATATCCTTACGAAGACATAGGGCACATGAATCCTGAATGTACTTGCTAGGCTCATACGGAGAATCAGTATTCTTACATGAGCAAAGCGTTTTCCTCTTACTTAAACAACTGGGTCAAAGCTCGGGTGCAGCACTTCATTAAGCTTTAAATGCACAAAACCAGATCATATTCAAAATGGACAATTGAGTAGAATTTTACATGAACTTAGCAAATTTCAATAGTAAAACAAAATGTAATCAACTTGTGGCTTGACTCTTTTTTTTGTGAAAACAAAAACGTTTTCCCCAGCGGAGTCGCCAAGCTGTCGCAACGCTTTTTCAGAGAGCTCGATATTTTATAAAAACAAAAGAACAACGGATTCGCCACCAATATTTTAAAAAGGTGTGATTGGATCACCTAAAAGCGGGTCGTTTAATAAAAACATTTTATTTTATTAAAACAACATTTTGGTCTGCGAAAACAAAAACAGGTTCGGAGTCGGTTACGCGTGGAGAAGGATTAACACCCCCACAACCAAAATTGATACCTATCCGATTACAAAATATTTTAATGTTTGAATTTGCAAGTTCGTGTAGAATTCAACTCGTTGTCCACTTATGAATGTGATCTCATTTTAACGGCCCCGATATCCAAAAAGTGAATTGCAATCATTGCCAACATTTCTAGCGCTAACCCGTCACTTTCCTTTAATAGGACACCACATTAATTAAATTCCACTTTTTATCAGACAAGCAAGGAAAGAATTAGTTTGTTGAGACTTTTAATTATTCTAAGTTAGTAATTATTAACCTAACATATTGTCTAAGTGAATTTTACCTATTATGGTTAAAACATGGTTAAGTGTATCTTATGAATATTAAATGTGAAGAAGACTTTTATTTTTTTAACTTTAAAGGCTTTAAATAAGGTAATTTAGTACCTAACCCTAGGGGCTTTATTTAACCTAACAAGTTAATTGAAACACTAAAGCTTAGGTATTTTAGGAAAGAATCTAATTAATAAAAAACATGAAAACTAAATTTAAACAATTATATTTACAAGATTTAAATGAATACAAAAATCTTAAATAAATTAAAAAATGAATAAGTAAAAGGATTTTTTTAAAAAGAATGTGTATCCTTCCCTAAAGAGGGTTAACACAATGTACGGATTGAATTTTTCTTTAAAAATGCATATGTGCAAATTAGAATTTATTTTAAAAATTTACAAAATGGGTTAAATTACATTAAAAAAATAAGTTGAAAAACAATGGTTTAAAAAACTTGAAAATTAAAGTATCCATGGAGATGGTGAATTGGATGTAAATAACTCAATTAAAAAAACACTCTTTACAAATTCCTTTTAAAGAGAATAGATCAAACATCAATTTTTATTTTTTTTTAAACATGAATAAAAAATCATACACTCGAACAAGAAGAACAAACAAAAAATAATTAAATACCTCAAAAGATGCTTCAAACTCTTATTTCAATCAAGTGAATCCAAGTACAAAAGCTCAAGCATAAACTGTGTAGAATTCTCCCAAAAACTCTCAAAACTCTCTCAAGACTCAATTGTGTTTCTCTCAAGTGAACTGTGTGATTCTCAAGAATAAATCATGTGTGTTTTCAATTACAAAGGCTTGAACCCCTTTATATAGGTATTTTTTTGACCTAAAATTCCAAAATCGGAATAAAAAGACCTATTTTTGGGTGATATTCCCATTTTCCATTTAATATAGATATGATATGATTTGGAGCTGATTTGATTCGAATTTTTTGGGGCAACTTTGGGCTAATTCTTTCCCATTTCCTTCAATGCAAATTCGATACGATTTGAAGAATATTTGATTTGACTTTTGATTTAAATCTAATCGACTCTTTTCATATTCGAATTAAGAGAGACCCTAACCCTAACCCTAATATCTTTTTCCTTTTGCCTTGCAAGGTTCCGCCAGAGGGGGAGAGCGCGGCGGCAACACGGCTTGAGGCTCGATGGCGGATGCTCGATGATGGCCGTGACGGTACAAACAAGATGCGCGAGGAGGCTGCGCGAAGCAAAGTCAGATCCCTTATTACCCCGAGCCTAAGTCAAAAAGGGTTGGTTTTGAGAATTACTCTGTAAATGATTTAAAGAATACAAGAATATCTTCAGCAGTCTAATTGTTAAGCTCAGAGCAGGGGCGGATCATAGATAAGTACTTGTTTCCTTCATCCTTGTCTATTATAGCGTTGATGCTCAGACCCCCAAAAATCTCAATCAGGCCACTCTTTCCTTTCTCCTCCTCAATATTAGGGTTCACGAAACCTCCAAATCTAAAATTTTCTTTCTCAAAGAGTTCAAGGTATTTGCTATCCATCTTAGTCTGGACCAGCTGTCTAAACTCTGGACAAAACCAAATCTCATGTTCTCCTTCCCTGTGGTACTCACAGTAAAGTTCATCATCACATGTCGCACTTTGGATTTCTTCCTTTAGTATTTTGGCCTCAACCATTTTGGCCTATATCTATCTCAAGGGTGCCTTGACTTCCGAGATACACTTCTTAACCAATCTACTCCAGCCTTCTGGTGATTTGGTAAGGGATTCCCCTTTTCCTTTATTGCTTCAAATGACAACATCCCTGATTTCCACAAATCCTCCATTACTCTTTTGAAACAGTATAATTTTTCATAGTATGTCCCCTATTTCCAGTGTGATATTCACATTGCGCTTTTTCATCATACCATGGTGGGTATAGGGGTGTGAAAGGAGGAATGTGTTGTGGTAACACTACTCGTGCTTCATCCCGTTTCGAGAATAGTTCTACATAGGTCATAGAGATTAGGAAGAAGTGAACCTTCTGATTCCCTTGATATCTTCATTCATCTTTAGGTGGGTTTGAGGCCATTGAATTTGTGGTTGAGACGTTAGGCTTACCGAGGACTAACTCCTTCGAGTAGCTGGGGTTGTAGACACTTGTCATGCCGACCTCACTATCTTTATTCTTATACGACTTCTTCATATAACCACTATCAAGTTTCCCACTCTTGACACCTGTCAAGATCTGCTCTCTATTCATCAGCATGCCGCAAAGCTCTTAGTCGCGTGGTGTATCATCCAGTCATAGAAAGCGTCTTTCAAGGTTTCTACGAACATAGGGTAATCTTATTTTCTAGCGAAGGCGGCTGAACTTGAGCAGCCACATCCCGCCATCTTTGTGCATATTGACGGAAGCTTTCATTATGTTTTTGCTCTATTCCTTGTAGGGCGAGGCGGTTCGGACCATATCGGTGACATGCTTGTACCGCTCATTGAACGCCCTCGATAAATCTCTCTATGTTCGTATATTTGCCCAACTTAGTTGTATGTACCAACGACACGCAGATTACATCGGACTATCCTAAAAAGTGTGAATCAAGTGCTTCTCATTATCCAGATACAATGACATCCTTCGACAGTACATGGCCAGATATGCCGTAGGGCAAGTTGTTCCATAATATTGGTCGAAGTTAGGGGTTTTAGACTTCGTCAGAATCACCAAATTAGTTAACAAGCTCAAGTCTCTAGAGTCCATTCCACCATGGATGTTTCCTTCTTGGAAGGCCCTAACGATCCGCTCAACTTGTCACAATAGTCCTCCAACTTTTTGTTTGGCTTGGCCTTATCATCAATTTCATCAAGGTCAGGCACCTTCATCTCTTGAGCCCCCTCATTAACTTCCAACTTATTCATTATACGGATGGAAGGTTCCCCTGAATGAAGCAAGAATTTAGCTTGGGATACGGTTGTTCCTTTTGAGCTCCCGGGTGGACATGGGCAATCTCAAGAAGATGGGATAGGGTATTAACGTCTTCTACTACCTTACCACTATATGGGTTCTTAAATCCTAACATGGCTGCAATCTGGCTGACAGTTTTCTGGTGGACTAGTTCGATCTCTTGCTTCAGGTCATTTTCTATCTTGTCTATCCTATCCTAGGTGCTTTGGTGGTTGACTTCTAAGGTCGTCAATCTACCCTCCATGTCCATTACTTTGGTTTGGGCACAAGTACTGTACTTACTTGTGTGAAGTTTTAGCTATTTTGAAAGTTCTATCATGTAATTTACCTTAGTTAATTTCGTGTGGATGTATGCAATGGGATTGGTTATGCTAATGCAAAGAAGACAAACAAGATAACGAAGGGCAAAATAAAGATGCATGAATGCAAGCGAAGGGAATTGATCACACGAGTCTTTGCTCTAGAAATACTCTTTATTGGATATCAAAGGTCTTTATTACATAAAATGTCTACTTTTCTACGAGTACATCTCAAATGAACACCCGACTTTCTTATTTCTTCAATTAGCCACATGAGTCTTGGTCCCACCTCTCCTACTGGCTTGATGTACTGGCGAAGGGTTATGGCTTCCATCGCTAACATCATCACGTGCTTAGCCACTTCCTGAACCTGCCCCATAACGATCTCGTCAAACTGTCTCGCTCCCGGAACCTTTCAAAGATTATCCTTAAGCCGAGTGAACCCGTAGTCGTTGCCTCGCTCATTGACATCTTCGAGGACTAAAATCTTCATCCTATACTCTTGAATTATGGTCTTTATATATGCTACTTGATTTTTAGCACCATATTATCACTTTGATTGGCCTGGAACTCTGTATAGGTGTAGTGATTCTAGAGTTTGTACAACAAATGACTCACGTCTGCCATCTTGGCCTGTAACTCAACAACAAAGGCCTGGATCAGCTCTAGCTTTTCATTGGCTGTGTCGTACATGCTCTGTAGCTCGCACACACGAATCTTGTTGTCATGGGCCTTCCTCTTCCATGAGTCACATTTTCTTTTTTTTTGAGGGATTGCTTGACCCCTCGTTCCTTTTTCTTCTTTTCATTTGTCAGCATCTGCTTGTACTTTGTAATGTCTCTTTTTCTGTGCTCCCTCTCCCTCCCTATGGTTTTCTCAATTTCTTACTTCCACTAATCAGCCATCTTTCGTAAATATACATTTCAGACTGTTGCCTGAAACTTGAGGAAATCATCTCTCTAAACCTTGAACTTCTCTTATAGGCTCATGTATAATTTCATGACCCTGTCTGTCTCCCCCTTGTATTTTCCCCTTTCTAGATTTGCCTCGTACAAGTCTCTCTCATGCTGTTCCTATATAGACTTTATCTTATCCTTGTCCTTTTTTGGCTCGACCCTCAAAATGTCAGCTTCCGATGGAACCACCCTCAAATACTCTTCAACAGGCTTAGTCTGCCCAGTCGATGGTAGAACTTTATCATTCACCCTCACATGCCTCTACACATCATAATCAGGGATGACCATGCACTCACGGTAGTGTTCTATCATCATAATATAGCAATGATTCCAAGAATCATTGATAGTTTGGACCTTCTCCTTGAATTCCCCTTGGAATGCAAACTATGACAAACCAAGGCCCGTAGTAAAAGGGATGAATTGTCGAGAGCCATACTACCGAGACACAAGTAAAGTAGCACAACCAATTCCTCCCCATAGGACCAACATCATCAAGTAATTGTAATCTCCACACCTGTATAAGACCTTGGTGTGACCCATCCAAAGAGCTCTCCATACAATATCCTGATCACGGTGATCCCTAAAAATGTTGATCCATTTGCCCTTCTTGGCGATCGACCACTCTTTTGCCAAAAACTCCTAGAGCGGTGAGAAATTTAGGGAGAACACATTGGGCAAAGTCAAAGTCTAACACCTCCAGAAATGACTAAGGGCCCAGACTTGGAGCAAATGGGGCACACCCTCCGAAACACACACCTTCTATCTTTCGGCAATCATTTAAAGCGATGCATGTTTCTGCTAGTACTCATTGTGGCACCGGGTTAACTTCTCTATTCAACTGCTCAAAGAAGTCTAGTAGGGCCACATCGATATTACCCAAGACCTTAGGAAATATGACCAAGCTGTAGACTGCTATAGCTAAAAAATCCACTATCTTCTCCTTGTCCGAATGAACAGGGATTATTTTCTGGATGCTTAACCAAGAGAAAGAAAAGCTACCCCCTCTATTCTGTATCAAGCCTTTGACCTATTCGTCGCCCATTCTAGCAAAAGAGTTGAGCCTTAAGTGAACATTCTTGCTTTTATGAGGTTTAGCATATACCCAATTCTTCTTCACCTTGCGTAGGTTGAACAGGGCCAGATATTCCTCAAATGTAGGCATCATGTCTTCCCCATTGAAGGTAAAGCAGCAATATCCTGGGTTCCAAAACTAGATCAAGGCCTTAAGGAAGGGCTCGTCTATGTTCACATATAGCAAGTAAGCTATATAGCCATAGGTCTCATAGAATAACTGTTTCGTCGCATAGTCAAAACGTTCCCATATCTCTTGAAGCTCCTGTAAATTATTTTGTATGACACTTATGTAGGCATACTCTAATGTCTCTATCTCATGACCAGCTGCCAAACTGTCTCCAAGTGCTCGCTGGTTAACCTCAGACCAGTGACATACATCTGCATTATCTTCCTCCTTTTTCAAGTACCTCTTATCCATGGCTAAAACTATTTTCTATTTGAGCAAGTATCTCAAGATCCAAACCCTTCTAAATATGGAATGATGATGCATGCAAAATAGAATATAAAGAAGGAAAAAAGATTAGAACATCGAATAAAAAATAAAAACTTAAAAGGTTCAAAGCAATTTCATTGTAATGAAGAATACTTTGGTAGCATATTCCAACACTTGTGGACATGTCTCCACAGACTATTCTTACGAAATGGTTTTGACCCAATTCTAGTTCCTAAAGCTTTCCACATGGCTCTAATAGGGTGAGCTTCTAGATTCTCATACGTGGTTTGGTTCTAGAAAGGTACCCAAGCTGTCCTTGATGTCCTCTACTAAGGGTAGCAATGCCCCGGTTCTTACCCATTATAGGTTTCGAGCGAATCAAGTTCAACTCGGAGGACTCACCTCTCATGTCTTCATGAAGGATCAATATCCTTACGAAGACATAGGGCACATGAATCCTGAATGTACTTGCTAGGCTCATACGGAGAATCAGTATTCTTACATGAGCAAAGCGTTTTCCTCTTACTTAAACAATCAAGTCAAAGCTCTAAAAAGTGCAAAGACTTCATTAAGCTTTAAATGCACAAAACCGATCATATTCAAAATGGACAATTGAGTAGAATTTTACATGAACTTAGCAAATTTCAATAGTAAAACAAAATGTAATCAACTTGTGGCTTGACTCTTTTTTTGAAAACAAAAACGTTTTCCCCAGTGGAGTCGCCAAGCTGTCGCAACGCTTTTTCAGAGAGCTCGATATTTTATAAAAACAAAAGAACAACGGATTCGCCACCAATATTTTAAAAAGGTGTGATTGGATCACCTAAAAGCGGGTCGTTTAATAAAAACATTTTATTTTATTAAAACAACATTTTGGTCTCATAAAACAAAAAAGCAGTTTAGTCGGTTCTGGCGTGGAAGGATTAACACCCCCACAACCAAAATTGATACCTATCCGATTACAAAATATTTTAATGTTTGAATTTGCAAGTTCGTGTAGAATTCAACTCGTTGTCCACTTATGAATGTGATCTCATTTTAACGGCCCTGATATCCAAAAAGTGAACTGCAATCACCGCCAACATATCTGACGCTAACTCGTCACTTTCCTTTAATAGGACACCACATTAATTAAATTCCACTTTTTATCAGACAAGCAAGGAAAGAATTAGTTTGTTGAGACTTTTAATTATTCTAAGTTAGTAATTATTAACCTAACATATTGTCTAAGTGAATTTTACCTATTATGGTTAAAACATGGTTAAGTGTATCTTATGAATATTAAATGTGAAGAAGAGTTTTATTTTTTTAACTTTAAAGGCTTTAAATAAGGTAATTTAGTACCTAACCCTAGGGGCTTTATTTAACCTAACAAGTTAATTGAAACACTAAAGCTTAGGTATTTTAGGAAAGAATCTAATTAATAAAAAACATGAAAACTAAATTTAAACAATTATATTTACAAGATTTAAATGAATACAAAAATCTTAAATAAATTAAAAAATGAATAAGTAAAAGGATTTTTTTTAAAATGAATGTGTATCCTTCCCTAAAGGGGGTCAACACAATGTACGGATTGAATTTTTCTTTAAAAACGCATATGTGCAAATTAGAATTTATTTTAAAAATTTACAAAATGGGTTAAATTACATTAAAAAAATAAGTTGAAAATAAATGGTTTAGAAAACTTGAAAATTAAAGTATCCATGGAGATGGTGAATTGGATGTAAACAACTCAATTAAAAAAACACTCTTTACAAATTCCTTTTAAAGAGAATAGATCAAACATCAATTTTTATTTTTTTAAACATGAATAAAAACCATACACTCGAACAAGAACATAACAAAAAAATAATTAAATACCTCAAAAGGTGCTTCAAACTCTTATTTCAACTGTGAATCCAAGTATAAAAGCTCAAGCATAAACTGTGTAGAATTCTCCCAAAAACTCTCAAAACTCTCTGAACTCAATTGTGTTTCTCTCAAGTGAACTGTGTGATTCTCTAGAATAAACTGTGTGTGTGTCTTCAATTACAAAGGCTTGAACCCCTTTATATAGGCATTTTTTGACCTAAAAATTCCAAAATTCAGAATAAAAAAGACCTATTTTTGGGTGATATTCCCATTTTCCATTTTATGCAGATACGATATGATTTGGATCTGATTTGATTCGAATTTTGGGGCAACTTTGGGCTGATTCTTTCCCCTTTCCTTCAATGCAAATTCAGATACGATTTGAAGAATATTTGATTTGATTTTTGATTCTAATCTGATCTGACTCTTTCCATATTCAAATCAAGAGAGACCGTAACCTTAACCCTAATCCCTTTTTTTCCTTTTGCCTTGCAAGGTTCCAGTAGAGGGGGAGAGCGGCATGGCTCGAGGCTTAGTCGTGGATGCTCGATGGTGGCCGTTCACGTCGTAACAACGGCGCGAGGGGACTGCGTGAGGGCAAAGTGCCACACTTGGATCTTCGCGCAGAGGTGCAAAAATAGTGGCAGCAGGGCGCGGGTCACGGCGTGAAAGTGCGAGGCGAGATGTTAGTTGTTAGTGTCGTCCAGTGGTGGCAAGAAGGTCGTCGGTCGCTGCATGTGATGGATCGAAGCAACACAGTTGCTGTGCTGGGAGCGCGTGTCTCGCACCCACGAGAGAGGGAGAGCTAGGCTGCTCATTGATCATCACGGACTGTTGGATCCTGCCTAGATCAACGATTAGGATAAAGTTGCATATAGGGGATAAAAATGGTCAGCTAGGGTTTCACTTTTGGGTCAAATTGGGCTAACAATGTATATGGGTTCTTTTTTTTTATAAAAATGGACCCTATTTATTATTTTTTGGGTTTTATTATTTAATGTACATGGACCCCTTTATTTTCTTTTTTTGGGTTTTATATATATACAAAAATAAATAAAAATAAATAAAATCGGTGAAAATGTAGTGACAATAGCTGCCATTATTTGCTTATTCTTGTGGAACAAGGATGGAGCAAAGAACGAAAGGCACTAATTTTCACCGGTCGCCAATTCACTTGACAATTCCATTCTCCTTGTGCTCGAACGGATGGGCATGTTCCATTCTCCTTACGCTTGAACGGATAAGTGGGTTCCATTCTCCTTACTTCTGAACGGATAAACGGGTTCTATTCTCCTTACGCTTGAAAGGATAAGCGGGTTCCATTCTCCTCACGCTTGAACAGATAAGCGGGTTCCATTCTCCTCATGCTTGAAAGGATAAGCGGGTTCTATTCTCCTTACGCCTGAACGGATAAGCAAGTTCCATTCTCCTTACGCTTGAATGGATAAGTAGGTTTCATTCTTCTTACACTTGAACGGATAAGCGGGTTCCATTCTCCTTACGTTTGAACGAATAAGCAGGTCCCATTCTTCTTACATTTGAACGGATAAGCGGGTTCCATTCTCCTTACGCTTGAACGAATAGATGGGTTCCATTTTCCTTACGCCTGAACAAATAGGCGGGTTCCATTCTCCTTACACCTAAACAGATAGACGAGTTCTTCCTTTCATTATGAAAGCTTTTATATACCTATCAAAATCCAATGACTGATGCAACTATGTTGATCATACACCTAAGGATGTCTAAAACATGAATGTATGTCAGTTTTATATTTTCTTTTTACTCTGCTCATTTAGCCCAGTCAAGCAACCATCTCCACTATCTCTTCTTTGCCATTCTCATTCTTTGTACCTCTTTATTTCATAGAAAACATCTGATTCTCGCACACCAATGTCTCACATTTCCACAAATCCTACTATCAGTGTAATCGATACATCAATATTGAGTGAAAGGCCTCTCCTCTCCAATTCTGAAAGCTTTAGGCTTCTGTATGTCCCTTGAAACACACTTATCCCCCTTTTAAGGCTCCCTGTGAGTTTCGAAGCGATTCATAGGGGAATTTCCATCCTGGATGTTTTCGAGTGATTTTGGCATTTTAATCTTCTTCATTACGCCTATTGTCATCGTGGAATCTTAAGTTGACATGAATTGCCCCGGCTGTGGCACACATATTTATCGAGCAAAAACTCTTGTCTATGGCTCGAAACTTAGCAATAAACTGTGTTAGAGTCCCCATACTTTTTATACTATTTTCAGAGTAATGCACACAAATCTTTTGCATATTTTAACGATGTTAACCAAATGGTTCTTATCCCAATATAATATGTTTATACAAGGGGAAAATATGAGTAAGAAAAGTCTTCGAAAAAGAAAAATTAATTAACATCGTGGCAAACATGGGAAAAAAGTCAGATGCCCCAAAATTCATAGTATGAATGATTCATAAATCCATCACCCGGATAGTGTCCCGCTTTTAGGTGGCTCTATTTAACTGACCAACTACCCAAATTTCAATCTTCCCACTTTTCTGGTCTCAATCAGATATTAGAAGTTTAGAGGTCCCTGAAGAAAGGTTAACTCAATTAGGCGGAATGTGCTATAAAAACAAACTCATTTTCTTTGATATTCATGTGTAATCCAAATGGTCTTTAAAGGCTTGCAATGTAGGCTAGGCTTGGGCTACAAAAAGATATATAGGCTCAAATACATGCTTGAGGGTGATTAAACCAAGGACCAATCTTTCTTGATGAAATCTTCGTTCTTCTTTTATTCTCTGGATCACTCTAGACTGCCCATTTTGGGTTTCACCCTAGAGGTCATTTCCTTTCTTGGCACATATCATCATTTGAATGATGCTTTTCTCTTTTTTCAAATTTTCTTTCGTATTTCAGCTTTCATTTATTCCTTTTCCTTATTTTCCTTTTCCTTCCTTTTTTCTCTTTGTCCTTTTATTTTGAATTTAAGATATTTAACTTGATCTGATATGTTTTCTTTCTTGCTTGCAAACAATTTTTCATTCTCTTTGCCCCCCAGTGTGAAGAGTGATCCTTGGTTAGGGTTCAATCGTAAGAAAAATATCAAGCTCAAAAGGGACAACAATGGATATTTTTTTATTTTCTCATTTCTGAAGGGAAAATGAAGGAATGCCAAATGTCATTTCACACACAAATATCATCAAAGAGAAACAATTTTCAGTTGGTAGATGTTTTAGAGTTATCACTTCATTCAAAGACCTTAACAACAATGTTTGAGAGGAAAATTCACTCAAAATGAGGATTTTCCCCTTAATTCTGAACATACTTTATTGCCCTTCTATCTCGGGATTAGATTCAAGAATCATGCATACAATTAATAATAGGGGCTTTGCCAAAAAGATGTATTTTAAAAGAGAAATGGATGTTTTGTATGGAATGAATGAAAAAAATGAAACATTCGCCACTTGAAAAAAGGAATGCATCTTTTATTGATGATAGTGGCCATAATGGTTTAACATAGGCCATTTACAAAAGATCCCTTATTGCCCCGGGCCTAAGTCAAAAAGGTTGGTTTTGAGAATTACCTTGTAAATAATTATAAGACCACAAGAATTACAAAAGATCCCTCATTGACAGGTACTTGTTTCCTTCTTCCTCGTCTATTATAGCGTTGATGCTCAGCCCCCTAAAAATCTCAATCAGGCCACTCATTCCTTTCCCCTCCTTAACATCAGGGATCACGAAACCTCCAGATCTAAAATTTTCTTTCTCAAAGAATTCAAGGTCTTTGCTATCCATCTTAGTCTGGACCACCTGTCTAAACTCTGGAGAAAACTGAATCTCATGTCCTCCTTCCCTGTGGTACTCACAATAAAGTTCATCATCACATGTCGCACATTGGCTTTCTTCCTTTAGTATTTTGGCCTCAACCATTTTGGCCCATATCCATCTCAAGGGTGCCTTGACCTCCGAGATACACTTCTTAACCAATCTATCATCATCTCCGGTCACTGTATTTACTCCAACCTTCTGGTGATTTGGTAAGGGATTCCCCTTTTTCTCCATTATTTCAAATGACAACATCCCTGGTTTTCGCAGATCCTCAACTACTCTTCTGAAAGCAGTACAATTTTTGATAGTATGTCCCCTATTTCCAATGTGATATTCACACTACGCTTTTTTATCATACCATGGTGGGTATAGGGGTGTGAAAGGAGGAACGTGTTGTGGTAACACTACTCGTGCTTCAACCAGTTACGAGAATAGTTCTGCATAGGTCATAGGGATTAGGGAGACGCGAGGCTTCGAATTCCCTTGATATCTTTGTTCATCTTTAGATGGGTTTGAGGCCACCGAATTTGTGGTTGGGACGTTGGGCTTACTGAGGACTAACACCTTCGAGTAGCTGGGGTTATAGACGCTTGTCATGCCGAACTCAATATCTTTCTTCTTATATGACTTCTTCGTATCACCTCCATCAAGTTTCCCTCTCTTGACCTGTCAAGATCATCTCTCCATTCATCTGCATGTCTGTAAAGCTCTTACTTGCGTGGTGTATCATTCGGTCATAGAAAGCGCCTTTCAAGGTTTCTACGAACATAGGGGTAATCTCATTTTCTAGCAGTGGCGGCTGAACTTGAGCGGCCACATCTCGCCATCTTTGTGCATATTGATGGAAGCATTCATTATGTTTTTGCTGTATTCCTTGCAGGACGAGCCAGTTCGGGACCATATCAGTGACATGCTTGTACTGCTCGCTAAACACCCTAGATAGATCTCTCCATGTTCGTATATTTTCCCAGCTTAGCCGTGTGTACCAACGTGACATAGATCCCGTCAGACTATCTTGAAAAGTGTAAATCAAGAGCATCTTATTATCTAGATACATTGACATCCTTCGACAATACATGGTCAGATGTGCCGTAGGGCAAGTTGTTCCATTATATTTGTCGAAGTCATGGGTTTTAAACTTTAGCAGAATCACCAAATTAGTTACCAAGATCAAGTCTCTAGTGTCCTTTTCACCATGGATGTTTCCTTCATGGAAGACCCTAACGATCCCCTCCAAATCGTCACAACGGTCCTCTAGCTTTTTATGGCCTTATCATCAATTTCATCAAGGTCAGGCACCTCCACCTCTTGAGCTCCCTCATCAACTTTCGTCTTATTCATTATACGGACGGAAGGTTCCCTTGAATGAAGCATGAATTTAGCTTTGGACACGGTTGTTCCTTTTTGAGCTCCCGGGTGGACATGGGCAATCCCAGGAAGATGGGATGGGGTATTAACGTCTTCTATTTCCTTACCACCATCTGGGTCCTTAAATCCTAACATGGCTGCAATTTGGTTGATAGTTTTCTAGTGGGTTAGTTCGATCTCTTGCTTCAGGTCAATTTCTATCTTGTCTAGCCTATCCTGGGTGCTTTGGTGGTTGACTTCTAAGGTCGTCAATCTATCCTCTATGTCCATTGCTTTTTTTGGGCACGAGTACCGTACTTGTGTGAAGTTTTAGCTATTTTGAAAGTTCTGTCATGTAATTTACCTTAGTTAATTTCATGTGGATTTATGCAATGAGATTGACTATGCTAATGCAAAGAAGACAAACAAGATAACGAAGGGCAAAATAAAGATGCATGAATGCAAGCGAAGGGCATTGATCACACGAGTCTTTACTCTAGAAATACTCTTTATTGGATATCAAAGGTCTTTATTACATAAAATGTCTACTTTTTTGCGAGTACATCTCAGCCTGAGCACCCATCTCTCTTATTTCTTTAATCATCCACATGAGTCTTGGTCCCACCTCTCCTATTAGCTTGATGTACTGGCGAAGGGCTGTGGCTTCCATCGCTAACATCATCACGTGCTTAGCCATGTCCTAAACCTGGGCCATGACGATCTCATCAAACTTATCTCGCTCCTGTCGTGACCATTTTCAAAATCGAGCGTGGAAAAATAGCCCGACGATTGTTTCTTTTGGAAATTAGGTTTTATTCATTTTAATTTATTAAATCTTGAAAATTAGGATTTTTTCCATATTAAATCCTTTATTTAATTTTGAAAACCAATTTGGAGTCGCCACCGGTCACTTTGGTAGATCGGACACCATAAAAACAACTAGAGATTCTTTTTAAAATGATTTGGGTTTGGGAGTCGGTTACGTGTGGGGAAGGATTACCACCCCCACAAACGCCCATTATCGGTACCTTAATTAATTTCATGTGTCATTTTGGCATTTTCGAATAAAAATTTGAATTTAATTTAATCAATCATCATTAGTTGGATTTAAATTCCAAATGGAGATATCCTTTTATAAGGAAATACATTTTATTCGAATATGAGGTTAAGAACGTCCAAATGCTTTAGGACACTCTTATTCGTATTCAAAATATATTTCTGATATAAAAGGTTTTTCAATGTATGATTACTTATGGTCTTGTTAATTTTAAGTTCGAGCATAGAAAGGCTCTAATTGATTTAATTATATATGGCTAAATGTTATTGATTTAAAAGATTTCTATGAGATAACATCCAACGAATTGGAAATTATTCATATTGAAATCGATTAATCAAATAATATTTCTATTTAATTTGTCAATTCTAATTATTTAGAGTAATAATCCTAATTAGGTCTCTAATTAACTATCTAAGTCATTTTCCAAATTCTAAGTGATAGTAAATATTAAATGTTCCATTTAAGAGTGTTGTTGGAATAACATCTCAATACATGTGAGATACTACCCAAATTAACACTATCAAATTCCCATTTAATGTATACTAATTTGTTACAATTATCTCTATAATCAATTAATATATACCTAGTTAAAGAATTTAAATCTAAGGCTCTAATTAATTAAACAAATTAAGTGATTAATTATCCAATTAATTAAACTATATGCTCAATCTTTAAAACATGCAAGCATACATTTAATTTAAATAAACACGTAACAATTAAATGAATTAAAGCTGGAAAAAGGACCAAATTGAATTAGATTGCAAATTAAGGTGCCAAATTATAATGGTTTAGGAATAAATTGAAAGAAATGTAAACTGGAGGGCCACGGTATGAAGCCCGAGATAAAAGGGCGTGAGTCGTTATGGGGGTTTGCGGGCCTTGAGGTCCGAACCTCGACCTATATAAGGACCCCCTCAGCCGTTCATTTTTCCTTTTTTCCCATTTTTTAGATTTTCAACTTTTATAAAAGCCCAAATCCTCTAGGCCATAAACACGTTAAACCTAGAAAACCACTCATATTTCGATCAAAACCCCCTTGTTCATCCAAAATTCATCACCAGTTCATCATCTTTCTCATATTTGATCCTCATAAACACTAAATCCCATTGTTTACCTTGTTTTTTAGATCAAACACTCAAAATCCCTAAGAAGTTCATCCCTTATTCTTCATCACCACCCATTCTCAATCGATCACCGCCACCCTTAAACATTCTGGCCCGTTTGTTAGCCACAAGAGGCGGCGCTGGCCATCAGCCGTCATCTCCGGTCATCTTATCTGACCAATTCTCGGTCTCCGATCATCCCTAACCTTGCTCTGGAGATCGATCACCGCCGCGAGGCAATTTTTGAACACCGTCCGCCGCCGTACCAAAACCCTAGAAAACTTCATTTTTCCCGATTTTCACTGCTAAAGCTAGATCTAAGCTCGAATTCAACAAAATTCTTCCATCTCCGCCCAATCATAAGCCTAAACTACCCTAACCAAACCCTAAACACTCATTTTCAACTCCGCCATTAACCTCAAACTCTCCAACGGCCATAACATCCTCTGATGAGCATTAGATAAGCCTTAAAACCTCATGATTTGTGTTTTATTTTAGATATAGGTTTTAATATTTTTTGCTATTGTTTTTGGTTTTTAGAGCTTAGATTTAACTTTTTTATGTGTTTGTGCAGCAAAAATGAAGAGAGGGGAAGAGATGCTACCTTCTATCGTACTCGGTCAATGTTGCGACGGCTCTGGTCGTCTTCTCCGGTGATCGATTCGGCTCCTAGGCGTCTCTTCCTTCTGGTAAACTATTCGTCTCCCTCTTCTCTCTCTTTAATTAATCCCTAGCATTTATTGCATCATTATTAGCCAATGATTGCTTTCTCTCTCTATTTATAGCTGGCATAGGTGTTGATGTCAGCGGAGTTATAATCCGCGTGAAATGGAAAAGGGCCAATGGCAGTGTGCCACGTGGCCATTTTGGCGGGCTGAGAAAACACAATTGGACTGTTGTGTTTATTTGAGGGCAGATTAGTGTATAATGGGCGGTAAAAAATGTATTTGGGCCTATATATTTGTATTTTGGGCTTGTAGTACCTTTTATATGTAAATGGACTTATGTATTTTAAATTTGGACATATGTGCATTTTAGAAACATTTATGTACTTATATTTGTATTATTTATTTATTTGTTGTTATTATTTATACTATTCTAATATTTTGGTTTTATTTATAGTAACTATATATATAAACACCCTGACAAAATTGAGGTATTACAGCTGCCCCTCTTTGCTCATTGCTGTGGAATAGGAATAGGGCAAAGACTAAAAAGACACGAATTTTGTCCAATCTTGTCAGTCGTTGCTCTGAGCTGCAAGGTCTTATTTTCATGAACTTTTTTTTCCTTTCTCCTCTGTAGAAGCTTGAACAGGTTTTTCTCATTTGGAATCTCTCAATTCTCCTCTCAAGGATAACCGTAGGGTCTGAACTAGCTCTTCTCATTAAAGGAACTCTATCTTCACTGGGTGAATTATTCTCATTAGGAACTCCATCTTCACTGGGTGAACTCTTCTCATTACGAATTCTATCTTCACTGGGTAAACTCTTCACATTAAGAATTCTATCTTCGCTGGGTGAACTCTTCACGTTAAAAGTTCTGTCTTCGTTGGATGAACTCTTCACATTAGGAGCTCTTTCTTCGCTGGGCGAACTCTTCAGATTAGGAGCTCTTTCTTCGCTGGGTGAACTCTTCACATTAGGAGCTCTTTCTTCCCTGGGGATAAACTCTTCACATTAGGAGTTCTGTCTTCGCTTTCCTGTCAAAACAAACTGAAATGCTTGAATGCGGGTTAACATGATCCTAATTTCTATATGATGCATGAACTATATCTCGTTAGGATTAATCAATCAGCTTCTGCTTCTTGGGGATTTATCTCGGTGCTTCCTTTCATGCTTAATTTTTTTAATATCTCATCTCGCATTCGGGATTAGCCTTCAGAACCTCCTTTCTATGTTTCTGGCCCTTTGCTCTAAAGTGCCCTTTCAAGTTTTCACTTTAGATTGCTTTTCTCAAAGCACCCTTCTGGGTTTTCGCTTCGGTTTTTTTCTTCTTTCTTTTTTTTCTTTTTCTCAAGGTGCCCATTCGGGTTTTCACTTTGGTTATTGTTTCTTTCTCTTTTTTCTTTTTCTTTTTCCTTTTTCTTTTTCTTTTCTTATTTTTTCTTTCTTTTTTAACTATAAAAAAGGCTACAAATCCAACAGTAATACTTCAATGCACAAAGATACTACCAGTACCACAGAATCATGGTCAACAAATGTATACTTCCCAGAGAATGGACAAGTTCCAATCATAATAATGTGTTGGCCTTGTGGTTCCAATCATCTCCATCATGAGCACAGAGATAAAAAATCGTTATTCTTCGGGTGTCAAACTTTGTTATTTTGGGAATCTTAGCCAAGATCATCATAATACTTTTTCTTTTTGTAGCAATCTCTATTGACTCTGAATTTCACTCTCATCTTTATTTCTTATTTTTAAGCTCTTATCAGTGTAAGATTCAACACAATCTCTGCTTTATACACCCTTCTTCAAGATCACATAGTGTTAAAGTTCATCTGCACCTTTCAAAACATAGTAATACCAAGAAATTATCCGCTTTTATGCATTATATTAGCCATTTCATGATGATTTAGAATAAAAGAAAGCTCAGAAGAGAATTCATGATTTTATTGAAGCTTGTTAATAAGAATACAACTGGATTTTTGAAAGCAAGTCATGACAAACTAAAACAACAAAATCAAGAAACAAGGCCAGATTTTCAGGCATTCATAGCATGAAGGATACATCCACCCTATCGACCAGAAATAGTCTTGAGCTTAACCCTTGTCAAACAGACTTCGAACGTTGCTTAGATGATTACAAATGTGAAATCCCTTCCGAAATACTAGGTGTTTGAGAGGCTCTACCGACGGATGTCTATTCTCAAATCATCTGAGCCGCCTTTTACGAGTTTTCAACCAAGATCCTCCTTTGGTTTCAAGACGCCATTTGCGGATTTTCATCTTGAAACCCCCTCTTTTTCCTTCTTTTTCTTTTTTCCTTTTTTTCCTTTTTTTGATATCTGTAGTGCCCTTTTGGGTTTTCACCATAGATATTTTTATTTTGCGAAGTGTCCTTTCGGGTTTTCACTCTGCTTTTTCTTTTTCTCTTTTTCCTATTCTTCAAACATAGTATTTTTTGACTGAATCTGAGTTTACTGGTTTATGTAACTCTTTTCCATCCATTTCAGTCAGAATCAATACTCCTCCATAGAAGGCCTTTTTAACAACATAAGGTCCCTCCCAGTTTGGCATCTATTTTCCACGATCTTTTTCAGCACAATATTGAACTTTTTCACGGTGTACTTGTAAGATCTTTTTCAGCACAAGATCTCCCTCTCAGAACTCTTTGGGCTGAACTTTCTTATCATAGGCCCACATCATTCTTTTCTGGTACATTTAACTATGGAAGATAGCCTTCAAACTTTTTTCCTCGATCAAATTCAACTGATCAAATCGAGCATATATCCATTTTGCATCGTCCAATTTTACTTCTGACAGAACTCGAAAAGATGGAATTTCAACCTCGATGGGAAATACTGCTTCTGTCCCATAAACCAAGGAGTAAGGAGTTGCCCCAGTTGAGGTTCGTATCGAGGTTTGATATGCAAACAATGCGAATGGAAGTTTCTCATGCCAATCTTTATAAGTTTTCGTCATCTTCGATATGATTTTCTTGATGTTTTTATTTGCTGCCTCTACTGCCTCATTCATCTTAGGGCGATAAGTCACATAATTGTGATGCATAATATTGAACTGCTCACACACTTATGCTATTATCTAGTTATTGAAATTGGTGGCATTATCGGTAAAAATTCTCTTTGGTAATCTATACCGACAGATTATTTCTTTCTTTAAGAACTTGCAGACTGTTGTTCTTGTGATATTGGCGTAAGAAGTTGCTTCTACCCATTTGGTGAAGTAATCAATAACTACAAGAATGAAATGATGGCCATTAGAAGCCTTAGGGTGAATCTGCTCAATAACATCCATGCCCTAGACACCAAAAGGCCAAGGTGAATTTATTGTATGTAGAGGTACTAGCGGAGAACTGATTTTATCAGCATATATCTGGCACTTATGACATTTCTTGGCATATTCAATGCAATCTCCCTCCATATTTGACCAATAATAGCTATATCTCATAATCTTTCTGGCTATTGCAAATTCATTTGCGTGTGTACCGTATATCCCATCGTGCACCTCTACCAGAACATTTCTAACTTCATTGGCATTAACACATCTTAACAATATTTGATCTTTGCCCCCTTTGTATAGAATTTCTCCATCATGCACATATTCTGAGGCCATTATTCTAATAGTTCTTTTATCATTGCCATTCGCACCCTTGAGATAAATTTGGTATTTGATGAATTGTAGAATATCAAAATACCCGGGATTTCCATCTGCCTCTTCTTCTATTCTACAACAATGAGCATTGGTGCTATAGCTCTGCATTTGGATTGTCATCATATCCTCAGGTCTATTGGCCAAGAATACTGAAGCCAGTGAGCTAAAGCGTCTGCCATCTAATTATCTTCCCGGAGGACAAATGTGAAAGTAATTTCTTTGAACTCTTTTATCATTTTGAGGATCAATTTCTGATATTCAATCAATTTGGCATCCTTTGTTTCCTATTCTCCACGAAGCTGGCAGATGACCAATGTGGAGTCTCCATATACCTTAAGACTTTCTATCTTTCTTTCAATAGCAGCTTGTAATCCCATAATACAAGCCTCATATTCTGCCATGTTATTGGTGCAAAGAAACCCTAATTTACTTGTGAAAGGATAATGCACATTGCTAGGAGAATCAACATTGCCCCAATTCCTCATCCTAAGGCATTAATAGCCCCATCGAAATATAATTTCCAAGTTTCATTCTCTAGGATTCCGTTTTCTCCCGTGAAAATGCTCATCAAATATTCATCTAGGAAATCAAAGTTTAAAGGCTCATAACCCTCTGAAGCATGACTTGCCAAGAAATCCGCTATAACACTTCCTTTTATTGCCTTCTGGGTCACATACTCAATGTCAAATTCTGACAACATCATTTGCCAATGAGCCAATCTTCCAGTCAATGCTGGTACCTCTATCATGAACTTCAATGGATCAAGGCGATAAATTAACCATGTAGTGTGGTATATCATGTATTGTCTGAGTCTGCGAGTTACCCAAACCAGTGTACAACATAACTTTTGAATTGGTGGGTATTGCACTTCACACTTTGTAAACTTTTTACTCAAGAAATAGATGGCTCTTTCTTTCTTCCCTGTATCATCATGCTTCCCCAACACACATCCCATCGAGTTCTCATAAACCGCTAAGTAGAGGGTAAGTGGTCTGTCTGGAACCGGTGCAACTAATACTAGAGCATTCATCAAGTATTTCTTAATCTTGTCAAATGTTTCTTGGTATTCTTCATTCCATTCACCCATATTATTCTTTTTAAGTAATCTGAAGATTGGATCACATTTATCGGTCAACTGAGAAATAAACTGGGAAACATAATTCAACATCCCAAGGAATCCTCGAACCTCTTTTTTTGAACTAGGCGGTGGCAAATTCTAGATCGCCTTCACCTTATCTGGATCTATTTAAATTCTTTTCCTGTTAACGACGAATCTTAGGAGTTTCCCTGATGTTACTCCAAAAGTGTATTTATTGTGATTGAGTTTCAACTGGTACTTCTTCAACCTCAAAAACAGCTTCCTCAAATTCTGGATATGCTCTTCCTCAGTTTGAGATTTGGCAATCATATCGTCCACGTATACTTCAATCTCTTTATGCATCATGTCATGGAATAGAGTTACCATTGCTCGCTGATAGGTTGCCCCGGCATTCTTTAGTCCAAAAGGCTTCACTTTGTAACAGTATGTTCCCCATAAAGTTATGAATGTCGTTTTAACCATGTCCTCTGGGCTCATCTTTATCTGGTTATACCCCAAAAATCTATCCATGAAGGAGAACCATGAATGCCCTAATGTATTATCCATCAGGATGTTTGTGTAAGGCAAATGAAAATTATCCTTCAGGCTGACCCTATTCAAATCTCTGTAATCTACGCACATGCACACTTTCCCATCTTTCTTTGGTACATGGACTATGTTGGCCACCCATTTCGGATATCGGGATACTCCAAGAAAACCAGCATCAATCTATTTTTGTACTTTTTCTTTTATCCTTAGTACCATTTCCGGTCTTAGTCTTCCGAGCTTCTGCTGTACTGGCTTACACTCCGGCCTTATGGGCAATTTATGTACAACTATATCAGTATTCAATCCTGACATGTCTTGATATGACCAGTCGAAGACATTTTTAAACTCTCGCAACAAATCAATCAGCTATTGTTTAGCTTTCGACGAGAAAGCAGTCCCTATTTTCACTTCTCTCCTGATTTCATCTATTCCCAAGTTGAGAATCTCTAATTCCTCTTTATGTGGTAGGATCTGTTTGTCTTCTTTTTCCACCAACCTTAGTAATTCTTCAGGGATTTCACATTCTATTTCATCTTCAACCTTATTGACTTCCATTAGACACACTGGCCGCTCCGGATCTACTTCAGGATTAGGTTCATGATCATTCATGCAGTCAATAGTTGAAAACCTACAAAGAAAATAATAGTAAATATATTTGGAAAAGATGCGAAAAGAAAACAAGAAACATGTTTTCCATTTGTGAATCAACATTGAAAGCATCTTTATTTAAATGGACTAATATGATTCCCCTTTACAGATAACACTCTACACCCGCGGGCAAAGGTATAGAGTTGGTTCTTGGTATTTAATTTGTTTTATTGGATACAAAAGTAAGCTCCTCAGCTACCTAGTTGTTAAGTTTCTCACGGGGAGACACAAGTGGATTTTCTTCAGAAACTTCCCGGGTTGGGTCCCTTCAAAAATTCCCCCAACAAGCAATCTTTCCAGATCATTACCAAAGATTTCCTCTTTCTGCATTCTTGTAGTCTCCAAGTTGACCTCCATGAGTTGCTCTTTGACATTTTTGAACCCTCAGAATTTGAAGACCTGAGTCAGGTTAAACAAGGCTACAGGTTCAGAGGAAACTTCAGCTCCCAAAAGGCGAGCTCTCATTTTTTCTCCATTTCTTTTCAAATCCTTCATTCTCTCCTTGATACTGGGCTTAAATCATAGTCCGAAGCGGTCTTTTTTCATGACAACAGATTTTGGGTGCAAACACCCTTGAAGACATCTTCCCAATCCTTTCCATGTCCTTGCACCTCTTCCAGTGTTTCACAAATAGTCATCTTGGTGCAATTCGACAATCTTGGCCGAGGGAAAGGTTTACCTTCAGCAACAAAAGTAGCATTGACAAACTTTAGTGCTCTAAAAGAACATTCGAGGGCATTCTCATTAGCTTCAATATATGGAGCGTCAGCGGTTACCGAGGCAATGATGTCTTCCTCCGCTCCAATACTGACCAGTTTCCCCTCAATGTCAAACTTTAATTTTTTATGCAAGGAAGATGGAACCGCTCCAGGTGAGTGGATCCAAGGCCTACCCAATAAACAATTATATATGGGTTTTATATCCATCACTACGAAATGCACATTACAAACTACCGACCCGATTAACAGTGGCACTTTAATCTTTCCAAGTACTTCACGAGTAGTTCCATCGAAGGCCTTTACGGTGTTCTTGTATATTTTCATATGCAAACCATCGATTGGCAACCTTTGAAGAGTTACCATCGACAAAACATTCAAAGTTGAACCGTTGTCTATCAGTACTCCTGGCAATACATAACCCTTACAATGTGTAGTGATGTTCAAGGCCTTCACAGATCCCATCCCTCTTTCAGGAATCTCGTCATCAGCAAATGTGATATAATTGTCAGCAGTAATGTGATTCACTATCCTGTCTAGCTTGTTCACAGAGATGTCATTTGGCATGAATGTATGATTGAGCACCTTCATTAAGGCATTGCGATGTCCCTTAGAACTTAGTAGCAGTTCCAGGACAGAAATCCTTGCTTGTTGCTTTTTTAACTGCTCGACTATGATACTCATTGTGCTTTAAAAACTTCAAAAATTCCTGAGCTTGTTCTTCTGTCACCGGCTCATTTATTTTGGGTGCAGGTTATTCCCTAAAAATCTTCTCTGGTACAGTCACAGCCTTTCCTTTAACTTTCTCCGCTTCTTTAGAAACTTCTAGAGAATAGCATCTACCACTTCGGGTAAAGTGTCCCACTTCATTCACTATTTCTAAACCAGGCTGTTCATAATTCCTCTCTTATGGCATTATCTTGGTTTCTTCTGGTGGCTTTACTTCGTCCTGCAATTTGCCCTCTTCAAGTATAGTTACATTGGCCGCATAATTCCAGGGTACTTTGTGAGTACTTTTGTAAGCAAATGGCGCAAGAGATGAAATCACAATCTTGGGAGTCATCATTGGTTTCACATCTGAAGGGCCTCTAAACTTAGGCCTAACAAAAACTACCAGGGGTTTGTGTATCCCATATTTGACGCCTGATGACTCCAAAGTACAAACTTCCACCGCTTTCTGTTCTTCTGTCTTTGCAAAGAACTCAATTTCTTTATTGTCCATCATCTTTTGTACCAAATCTCAGAACTCTGAGCAATACTGAATCTCATGGTCTTATTCTTGATGATACTCACAATACACATAAGATTGCACTTCTTTCTCCACTTTCATGCCTATTTCAATCATTTCGGCATTATACAACTGTTCAAATACCCATTTCAAAGGGGATCTGATTTTCGACACATCAGTCTTCAACCATTTTGCTTTATCATCTTCCTCTATGACATTCACTCCCCGCCCCTATGGCTCGGCAAAGGATTCATGACAATGCTGGGCTCGTCAAACTTTAGAATCCCATTGTTGATTAGATTTTGAACCACCCTTTTGAATATCGTACAAGTCTCGACCGTATGCTCCGAAATTCTAGCATGGAATTCACAATGAGCATCAGGTTTGTACCATTGAGGGTAATGAGGCTGCAGAGGAGTAAGATAGTATGGCCTCACCATTTCCGCTTTATACAACTGTGGATACAATTCAGCATATGACATTGGTATTGGTGTGAAATTCATTATGTCATTTCTTGGACCACGAGAATCTTTCTTGTTTGATCCTTGTGAATTTCCTGACGCTGTGCCCGGTGAAGTGATAGTCACATTCTTGGGAGCCTCATATGCGCTTGTATTGTTCACCTTACTGTCCTTCCTCTTGTAATTCTTATGAGAACTTTCACCACTTTCAATCCTACCACTTTTAAACGATGCTTAGATCAATTCCCCGGTCATCACTATGTGAGCAAAATTCTATGTAGTATTACTGATCAACCTCTCGAATAGTGGTCCTTTCAGAGTCTGTACAAACATATGGGTAACCTCACTTTCCATCAACGGAGGCTGTACTTGGGATACTATATCCCCCCATCTATGAGCATGCTGTCAGAGTGTCTCATTACTTCTCAATTCCATGCCTTGCAGTATAACACGACTGGGGACCATTTCCGTCACATGCTTATAATGCTCTACGAAAGCTCTAGAGAGATCTTTCCATGACCGAATATTTACACAACTCAACTTTGTGTACCACCGTGCTGCTGAACCAGTCAAGCTATCTTGGAAACAATGAATCAACAATTTTTCTTCTTTTAGGTGTGCAACCATCTTTCGATAGTACATTGTGAGGTTACCCATATGTTTGTACAGACTCTAAAATTTGGAGGAAGGATCAGGTCAGCCATTAAGCTCATTTCAATTGCTCCAGGTCCTGTCTCATTCACTTTCTGCAGTTCTATCAAACGATCATCTAATGCTTTGCAGCGCTCTTCATACTTTTCTCATTCTTAGCATGAATTTTTTCTATCTTATTCAAAGTGTTCAGATCAGGGACCTCTTCACCACTCCCAAAGTTTGCTCCGATATGAACTGGACGACTAGGCGTTGTTCCTACCAGATTAATTTGGACCTTATTTGCGGGTGAAGGTCTCTCGGGCAGCACCCTTATATGAGATGTTGTTTCTGCTTGTTCGTTCATTTCATTGGAAGAACCTTCAGGCACTTTAGCCTTTCTAGACTCTTTCGGTCCCAACAGAGCATTCAACTGATTAATTATCTCCCTCTGAGTCTAGGCAAAATAATTCTTCATGGACTAGGCCATTCTATCAAAACGGTTTTGTGTTTTCACTCGATCATTCTCCAAACTAGTAACCTGATCTTCAACAGCCATGGTTTTAGAACACAAACGAGTTCTGTAAGAATTCGGAATGATTGTAGTTTATGAAACAAATTGTCATAAAACCTTCTGTATTAAAAACTATTTAAAAGTTGCAAGAATGATACAAAAATGCATGAATGCATGTATACATGAATGCAAAATGCAAAAGAGGCATCGAGTCCAAATGCTAGCTTTTAGTGAAACGTTCATTAGCTAGAAAAGTTTATTATAGGAAATAGATAATTTCAACTACACAAATATCTCCGCTCTCGCTCCTAAGTTGACTATCTCATGCAACAGATGAACAACCTTCTCTTCAAGCTCCAGACCAACATTGGGACGTTGCAGCAGGATTGTAGCATCTCTTGAAAACATCTGTACATACTCGACAATGTTTCTTACTTGTTCTTGGAAAGTGATTAGCTCATTATTTTGACTCTGAATTGTGCGCTGAGCCGCCTCATACTTGTTTCTCCACACCTTGTTTTCTGGCTGTAACGCTCCTTCGTAACTTGCAAGTTGATCTTTCAACCTTTGAACCTCGCTTTCTAACTCTTCAAGCTCCAGACCAACATTGGGACGTTGCAGCAGGTTGTAGCGTTTCTTGTTCTCCTGGTCCATCTTGGGTTGATCTTCTTCATGATACTTTATAACCAACTGCTCTAACTGTGATACCTAAATCTTTAATTCCTCATTCCGAGCTTATTCCTCTTCAAGCCTCTTTTTAGCTTTGGTGTTCAATTCTCTTGACTCCCGTGCCTTTTTCTCGTACATCTTTTTGTAGCTATCCCTTCACTTGGTCATATCTTCTAATTGTTCTGACACGTTCTGTACTATCCTGCTTGTACCTTCTTTTTGTGTCTTCTTGCATCCAGAATGAATCTTCTTCAATTTTTCCAATTCTTGCTCGACTTTCTGTTGTTGCGCCAAAAGTTTTTTTTTTGATTTTGCTGAACATTTACCTCTAATGTTGCCATTGAAAGCTCGTCTTTCAAGTCACTGATCCTTTTCGTATATCCTCTCATTTCCTTTTCATGATCATGCTTCATTTTCTGTATTTCCGAAGGAGCATCCCTTATGCATCCACTAGCTGAACCACTATCCACTGAGTCCTTCTTCTGGAGGTTGTTATTAACCCTTTTAACCTTCCAATCTACAAAACCTTTTATGACTTTCGTCCCATCTTGAAGCTCCACCCTTCTCGCTGTTAACCAAGCTCTTGATGTATTAGTTACCTTCGGTTTATAATTATTTTTTTTGTGCATACCCAAAAGTATCCATTTCTTTAGTTGCAGGGATGAACTGTCTTGATCTAAATTGTCTAGACACTAATAGCGGGCAATAAGCCGTTCCTCCCCAAATTCTTGGCAATGGGATCCAGTCAAACTTTCCACACCGATATCGATAACTATTCACATTTAGCCAATAAGCTTTCCATGCCACATCCGATTCCTTCAAGTTCAAGAAAAATTCATTCCACTGAACTTTCATCCTCTTTTCAGGAATGCACGAAGTAATGTGTCCTTCTAACGGTGAATAGTCACTAAAAACCTTCTAACTCTGTAAGGTGTGGTACATCGATGACCTCAGAACCATACTTCCAACAGCTGTGCACAACACCATAATCTTCCTTCCCCAGACTTTCTACAAGCAGTGAGAGTTCTGTATGTTTCTACCAAGATTGCGGGCACCAGGTTTATATTCTTTTCTAATCTCTCAAACAACCCTAACGTTGACAGATCTATACAATCAACAGTCCTTGGAAATAGCACTAACCCATAAATGCACAGAGCAAACACTTTCCTCTTCATTTTCTCTGATTCATTACTAGTTAAGATTACGCCTTGAATGACCTTCCAATCAATGATCTCATTATCTTCTAAAACCTCTTCATTTCCTTTCCCTTTCAACTTTCCTTTGAACCGTGCTTCGTCTTTACCAGTGACTGCTTTTAGCATTTTCTTGAAGCCTGGTGGATGATTAGGTCTTGTATAAATTTTATCAATATGTACCGTTGGACAATTCAGCAAAGCCTCATACTCTTCCAAAGTGGGTGTCATATCTACATCTCCGAGTGTAAAACAATTGTATGTCGGATTCTAATACTGTGCCATGGCTCGTATCATCTCCTGATCCACTTGGACATATAACAACTTAGCTATGTCCCTAAATTCAGACTGAAACTCCTTTTTCATCTTTTCATCCTACTGTTCCCACATAGCTTTTAACTCTGGCAAACACTTGTTTTGTCCTGAATTAATTCTAGCGGTCTCGTTGGTTGTGACACATGGTCTTCTTGGATACTATCCCCTTTTAAATGCTGGGTTTCCTCTGACCATATCCATACAGTGCCATTATCTTCTCCCTGTTTACCAGACTCTTCTGCCATTTGAACACTTCCTAACTGACTAGCTCTTGGATTTATACCCCTTATGGATGCAATGATGCCAAAATAAAAAACAACAAAAAAGAAACAAACAAAATAAAACAAAGAAAGTGTCAGTATCTTGTAATCATGTTAAAGACAAAGGCTTAACGTTAAAACAAATAGCAAAACAAGTTATATCGAGCACAGAAAATAACCAGAGAAATGTATATAAATTGGCAGCACTTGTCCCAGGTCCCTGTCTAGCTCTACCGGGGTGGGTTTCTAACATTCAACATGAGGGTGTTGTTCTAGACTCTGGGTTCCCGAATTGTCGTTACCGTCTACTGCGACATCAAGACATCAATTCGGTGGTATAGGTCCCTTATAGTGGAGGCTTAACCTCACGGTGCATAAGGTTAGTATACTAGAAGAGAGAAAAAAATCCGATCACGGAGCTGGATAACTCAACATAGGATAATGTTCCGCTCCCACTTAAGGGTGAAATCCCGGGTAGAAGGCTATGCATGAATGAAAGATATATCACACAATAAAAACTACCTCCATTCTTCCTTAAAATCCAACCAATAATCATTGAAGAAATTTAATTCAAATTATCACTCTAAAATGCCAAAATGCCACGTGAAATTAATTAATTAGGTCTGACTCTCAATGTATGTCCCCAGCGGAGTCGCCAAGCTGTCGCGACCATTTTTAAAACCGAGCGTGGAAAAATAGCCTGACGATTGTTTCTTTTGAAAATCGGGTTTTTATTCATTTTAATTTATAATCTTGAAAATTAGGGTTTTTTCCATATTAAATCATTTATTTAATTTTGAAAACCAATTTGGAGTCGCTACCAGTCACTTTGGTAGACCGGACACCATAAAAACAACCCGAGATTCTTTTTAAAACGATTTGGGTTTGGGAGTCGGTTATGTGTGGGGAAGGATTAGCACCCCACAAACGCCCGTTATCGGTACCTTAATCAATTTCACGTGGCATTTTGGCATTTTTTAAAAATAATTTGAATTTAATTTAATCAATCATCATTAGTTTGATTTAAATTCCAAATAGAGATATTTTTTTATAAGGAAATATATTTTATTCGAATACGAGGTTAAGAACGTCTAAATGCTTGATGACACTCTTATTCATATTCAAAATATATTTTTGATATAAAAGGTTTCTCAACGCATGATTACTTATGGTCTTGTTATTTTTAAGTTCGAACATAGAAAGGCTCTAATTGATTTAATTATATATGACTAAATGTTATTGATTTAAAAGATTTCTATGAGATAACATCCAACGAATTGGAAATTATTCATATTGAAATCGATTAATCAAATAACATTTCTATTTAATTTGTCAATTCTAATTATTTAGAGTATTAGTCCTAATTAGAGCTCTAATCAACTATCTAAGTCATTTTCCAAATTCTAAGTGATAGTAAATATTAAATGTTCCATTTAAGAGTGTTGTTGGAATAACATCTCAATACATGTGAGATACTACCCAAATTAACACTA
The DNA here is from genome assembly GCA_019671005.1 of Hibiscus mutabilis. Lineage (NCBI taxonomy): Eukaryota > Viridiplantae > Streptophyta > Magnoliopsida > Malvales > Malvaceae > Hibiscus > Hibiscus mutabilis. The sequence continues at coordinate 32,069,514 of CM033711.1, read as the reverse complement.
TGAAATTCCTATTTAATATATACTAATTTGCTACAATTATCTCCCTAATCAATTATTTTATACCTAGTTAAAGAATTTAAATCTAAGGCTCTAATAAATTAAAAAAATTAAGTGATTAATTATCCAATTAATTAAACTATATGCTCAATCTTTAAAACATGCAAGCATATATTTAATTTAAATAAACATGTAATAATTAAATGAATTAAAGCTGGAAAAGGGATCAAATTGAATTAGATTGCAAATTAAGGTGTCAAATTACAATGGTTTAGGACTAAATTGAAAGAAATGTAAACTAGAGGGCCACGATATGAAGCTTGAGATAGAAGGGCGCGAGCCGTTATGGTGGTTCGCAGGCCCTAAGGCCCGAACCTCGGCCTATATAAGGACCCCTCAGCCGTTCGTTTTTCCTTTTTTCCCATTTTTTGGATTTTCAACTTTTATAAAAACCCAAATCCTCTCGGCCATAAACACGTTAAACCCAGAAAACCACTCCTATTTCATCTTCGGTCATCTTCTCTGTGTAACTCCCGGTCTCCGATCATCCCTAACCTTGCTCTGGCGACCGATCACCACCGCGAGGCGATTTCTGGTTGTCGTCCGCCGTTGTACCAAAACCCTAGAAAACTCTATTTTTCCCGATTTTCACTCTTAAAGCTATATTTAAGCATGGATTCAACAGAATCCGCCTATCTTCACCCGATCCTAAGCCTAAACTACCCGAACCAAACCTTAAACACTCATTTTCAACTCTGTCGTTAACCTCGAACTCTCGAACGACCATAACATCCTCTGATGAGCATCAAATAATCCTTAAAACCTTCTGATTTGTGTTTTATTTTAGATCTAGGTTTTAATATTTTTTGCTACTATTTTTGGTGTTTTAAAGCTTAAATCTATCTTGTTTTATGTGTTTGTGAAGGAAAATGAAGAGAGGAGAAGAAATGCTACCTTCTGTCGTACTTGATCGGTGTTACGGAAGCTCTGGTCATCTTCTCCGGTGACCGATTCAGCTCCTAGGTATCTCTTTCTTCTGTTAAGCTTGTCGTCTCCCTCTTCTTTCTCTTCAATTAATCCCCAGCAATTATTGCATCATTATTAGCCAATGATTGCTTTCTCTCTTTATTTAGAGCCAATGGCAGTGTGCCACGTGGCCATTTTGGCGGGCTGAGAAATCACAATTGGGCTGTTGTGTTTATTTGGGGGCAGATTAGAGTATAATAGGCGAGAAAAATGTATTTGGGCTTATATTTGTATTTTGGGCTTGTAGTACCTTTTATATGTAAATGGACTTATGTATTTTAAATCTGGACATATGGACCTTTTGGAAACATTTATGTACTTATATTAGTATTATTTATTTATTTGCTTTTATTATTTATACTATTTTAATATTTTGGTTTTGTTTATAGTAACTATATGTATAAACACCCAGACAAAATTTGGGTATTACAGCTCCTGGAACCTTCTAACATTATCCCTAAGCCGAGTGAACTAGTAGTCGTTGCCTTCCTTATTGACATCCTCGAGGACTAAAATCTTTGTCCTGTACTCCTGAATTATGGTATCTATATCTACTAGTTTTTTTCAGTGCCACATTCTCACTTTGACTGGCCTGGAACTCTGCATAGGTGTAATGATTCTAGAGATTGTGCAACAAATGACTCAAGTCTGTTATCTTGTCCTGTAACTCAGCAACGAAGGCCTGGCTCTGCTCTAGATTCTCATTGGTCGTGTCGTACATGCTTTGTAGCTCGCACACATGGATTTTGTTGTAATGAGCCTTCCTCTTCCATGTAGTCACATTTTCTCTTTCTTTTTTGAGGGATCGCTTGACCCCTCATTTCCCTTTCTTCTTTTCATTTGTCATCATCTGCTTGTACTTTTCTATGTCTCTTTTTCCGTGCTCCCTCTCATTCCCTACGATTTGCTCAATTTATTGCTTCCACTGCTCAAGCATCTTTCGTAAATCTTTATTTCGAACTTTTACCTGAAACTTGAGGAAATTGGCTCTCTGAACCTCAAACTTCTCTTTCAGGCTCTTGTATAATTTCACGACCCTGTCTGTCTCCCCCTTGTATTTTCCCACTTCTAGATTTGCCTCGTACAGGTCTCTCTCATGTTGTTCCTATATGGATTCTATCTTAGCCCTGGCCCTTTTTAGCTCTGCCCTCAGAATGTCAGCTTTCGATGGAACCACCCTCAAATTCTCTTCAACAAGCTTAGTCTGCCCAGTCGGTGGCAGAACTTTATCATTCACCCTCACATGTGTAGCGATGTCCGTTTTCGCTAAAAAAATGAATTTTCGAAGTGTTTGTGATTTTTCGGATATAAAACGTTTATTCCGTGGGGGTTTTGGAAAACGCGTTATATTAGAAATTGGAGTCGCCACCGGCCACTTAGGTAGGCCGGACACCATAAAACCAGAGATTAAAAAAAACTTCGAGTTCGGGAGTCGGTTACGGATGGGGAAGGATTAGCACCTCCACACCGCCCAAAATTGGTACTTTAATAATTACCGCTTTTTTAATATTAGACTTTCCGGATTAAAGTGACGATTAAATTAAGATTCGGTTATAATTGCGAATAAATTTTAAAGGCCCCGTTATCCGAGGGTAAACGTCCAACCACTATCACTACGCCTGATACTGGCCCCATTTACGCTCGGATAAAAGGGCACCGCATTGACAATTTATATCTCGATATGCAGTCTTAGTGGGCAAAATATAAAACATGGCAAATAATTTAAATGCAATAAATATTAACATAACAGAATGCTAATCTAACGTAAATAAAATACTAATCTAAAACATACATACATACATATTAATCTTAATAGTAAATAAAAACAAATTTAACATATCACAATAACAAGGCATGAATAAATACATGTGGGAACAAAAACACATATTTCAAGAAGACATACATATTATAAATAAAACACATTGCAACATATGTAGAACAAGGTATTATACATGAAAAAGAAAATATACTAACACGTAACCTAAAAGCAAAGAGAACATACAATACATGCTAAAATACAAAACATGTTGTGTACGAGCCAACTAGAATATCAATCGAATATGTGTGATACGAATGACCGAACAAACGCATAAAAATACATAATCACCATAAACTGAACACATATATACATATAAACATGAAAATACGAAGCATGTACGAGAGACATATGAGAAGGCAAACATATACGATCATAATAAACGAACATGAATATTTAAATATGGAACAGGACTGAAATGAAAAGAAACAAACATAAGAACAGAAATTAAAAGGTAATAAAATGCGATTTAGGGACGCAATTGCAAATTAACCAGAACCTAAAAGGACTAAATCTGTAATTGGACCAAGGGGCAGACCCGAAGTGAAAATTTCAAAAATGCGGTGGAACTAGTGAGGTACTTTTGCCATTTAAAAACTGATTCGATTTAATTTAGGGACTGGATTGCAAGATTTTGAAATACGAGGGGGACCAGAGTTGTAAATATCCCCTGCGGCGAGACACAAACGAAAACATCGAAAACACGGGAGGTTTTATTACGTAATTTCACCATTTCACGAAATAAAAACACTTATAAAAACTCTTTCTTCGGCCCAGACTCAAGTTTTCCTCATTTTTCATTCAAAACCCGTTTTATAATAACTCTCCCCCCTCTCTTTGCTCTCAACTCACACCATGAACCTATGATGAACCTAGAAACCGACGACTTTTCGCCGTCTCGGCCGGCACCGGCGAACCAAAAGAAACACTCAAAACACACATTTCTTCAAACTGAACTCAAATCTGAACTTAGATTTACACTAGGACTCACCCTTTTGCCTAGATCTAAAAACAAAAGCCAAAACTTCCCCCCTCCTTTTTTAAAAGTTTTGTAAACCAAGACCCAAACAATCCTCACCTTTACCGGTTCATCGTGTTTGGCTTAAAAGTCTTACAACTTATTATCGGCGGTGGGAAACCTTTCGACGAGGGTAAGAACCGACACCTTTTACTCTTTTTTTGATATTGTTGATACTTTTTGATAGATATGCATGTAGTAAAAGAAAAAAGGGAAATACCACTAGACTTGCGTTGTTCTTTTTGTATTTTTGAAAAAAAACTGGTGATAATACACTTTTTGTTAGATTCTATATATTTTTTGATCTCTGTTTTTTGGTAGAGTCTATTACATGAAAAATTACATCAGATCTGATTTTTTGTACTGATAATCCATCTTTTTGTTTTTTTGCACGTTCTCTGAGCGCGGTGGTTGAGCTGGTAGTACGACGGTATGGTGGAGGAGTTGTCTTCGGCCAGAGGAGTTCTCGGCCGTTGGATCAGATTCGATCTAACGGTCGGGATGGCTTGAAGGATGAACGGCCCAGATGAAACCTCGATCGATGAAACGGCTCCAGATCGTGACACGTGGGGCTCAGCAGTCGAGGGGTTATAGCGCGTGGTACTCACGCACGCGTGGGATATCGAAGAGTCCGCGCGTGGACCGCACGCCGCGTGGCATTCGAACCGTCCAGACGTGTAGTTCACGCGGCTGGCTAGATATTTACCCTTCCTTGATCGTGACCGTTGGATCCACATTTTGATCCAACGGCTTCTAGTTATCTGCACAAAGATAAAATAATTAGGGTTAAATGGGGTCTTGGGCTTGGGCCAACCGGGCCTTGTATTATTATATTTTTTGTTTGTTTTTTTTGTAATAATGGACTTGGACTGTTATTATAATATTTTGGTTTAAGTTTTGGATTTTATTTTACATTAGTCCAATAATAATAATAATAATAATAATAATAATAATACGATAATAATAACATATACACATACATAATTTATGTACATATAACCATACATGCAAATTAACATATACCATATAACATTCGAACACACGTATACATACTTTTGCTCACACACTTAATTAATGTAAGTATACAAGCATTATACAAACTACAAACATACGTAGTACATGCATATGCAAACCACATATATATCACATACACCCAAGCACACACATACATGCATCTTATACACAAAATAAGTATAACCAAATACACCCTAGTACATATATAAACTATTAAAACGTACGTGACATGTGACACACATACACCGCACATAGTATGTATAATACGCATGCGCTTACATATATTACACACATATTTTGTACACATTAATCACATATATAGTAATCATATAATATAACATGTATACGTGCAATAATAATACCTTGTTAATTATTATGCTAATATATTAACAATATTTACAAACCGGATAAAAATGAGTGATTACAGTTGCCCCTCTTTGCTTGTTCTTGTGAAACAAGAACAAAGCAAAGACCGAAAGCACTCATTTTTATCCGACTTCCCTGTTAACGACTTCAGAATCACGTGTTCTTCTGGAACTCTTCGTTTTTCCTCGGCCGAATCTTCAGGCTCGTAAGTTCTTCATGTATAGAACTTCTTCACCTTTGGTTCTTTTTGAGATTCTGGAGTTAGGGTTCTTTCTCTATGGAACCTTTCACTGAGGCTTGAAAACGTAGGCTTCTCCTTTATATAATCTTTGTCTTCGATTTTTCTTTCCTCTTTTCTTTTTCTTCTTTTTCATTTCTTCTGTTTCCTTCTTTCTCTGTTCTTTTTCCTTTTTTTCCTTTTCCTCTTTTTCAACTTTTTCTTTTTCTCTGTTCTTTTCTCTTTTCTTTTTTTCTTCCTTTTTTGCTTTTTCATTTCCTTTTTCTCTTTTTCTTCTTTTTACTTTTTTTTTTAGTTTTTTTACGAGGCTGTTGCCATTTTTGGGCCTACGCTACTAAGGCTGCCGCATCATGCCCAAAAGACTTATTGATGGCCCGAAAGACTTATCATCATGCTCGAAAGACTTACTGATGGCCTGAAGGACTTAACATCGTGCCCCAAGGACTTACCAATGACCCAAAGGATTTAACGTCTGGGCCTCACGCCGCTATGGCTGTCGTTCTTTCGGGACTCACGCTACTCATGCTGCCGCATCAGGCCCGAAGGACTTACTAATGGCCCGAAGGGCTTATCACCACGCTCGAAAGACTTATTGGTGGCCCGAAGGACTTAACATCGTGCCCAAAGGACTTACCGATGACCCGAAGGATTTAACATCTGGGTCTCACGCCGCTATGGCTGCCGTTCTTTCGGGACTTACGCTACTCATGCTGCCGCATCGCGCATTACGATGGCCCGGGACTTATCACCACGCTGGGTGGCCCGAAGACTTAACATCGTGCCGGAAGGACTTACCGATGACCGGGAAGGATTTAACATCTGGGTCTCACGCCGCTATGGCTGCCGCCATTCTTCGGGACTCACGCTATTCATGCTTTGCCGCATCATGCCCGGGACTTACCGATGGCCCGAAGGACTTATCACCATGCTCGAAAGACTTATTGGTGGCCCGAAGGACTTAACATCGTGCCCGAAGGACTTACCGATGACCCGAAGGATTTAACATCTGGGTCTCATGCCGCTATTGCTGCCGTTCTTTTGGGACTCACGCTACTCATGCTGCCACATCATACCCGAAGGACTTACTAATGTCCCGAAGGACTTATCACCACGCTCGAAAGACTTATTAGTGGCCCGAAGGACTTAACATCGTGCCTGAAGGACTTACCGATGACCCGAAGGATTTAACATCTGGGTCTCACGCCACTATGGCTGCCGTTCTTTCGGGAGTCACGCTACTCATGCTGCCGCATCATGCCCGAAGGACTTACTGATGGCCCGAAGGACTTATCACCATGCTCGAAAGACTTATTGGTGGCCCAAAGGACTTAACATCGTGCCCGAAGGACTTACCGATGACCCGAAGGATTTAACATCTGGGTCTCACGCCGCTATGGCTGCCGTTCTTTTCGGGACTCACGCTTTGGTCAATTCTTGATCATGCCCGGCGGACTTACTCCAAACTTATCACCATGCTCGAAAGACTTATTGGTGGCAAACTTAACATCGCCCCTTATCTATACCCGAAGGATTTAACATGCTCATGTCATGTTTTCTTCCTCTTTCTTTTCTTTGGTAGATTCTTTGATAATTCTTTTTCAAATCTTTCTTTTGACATGCCCCTTCTATCCATGCAATGTTTTTTTCTTCTTTTTTTTTTTTTTTTTTTTTCTTCTTTCTTTTCTTTTTAACATCATTTTCTCTCACTTTCTTTTTTCTTTTTCTTATTTCTTTTTCTTTTTCTTTTTAGACCTGTTTTAAAATCCTATGCCATGAAAAGCCATTCTTCGGATTTCTCTATTTCCTTTCCTTTTGCGGTATGCTCAGTTTTGATCTTCATTTTTGTCAAATTTTGTTCAATGAGTACCCGCTCTTGTTCTTTTGCACGAGCACATGCCTTTCTTCTTCGGGGTCTCTGCCTGCTTCACCAACAAACTCTATATCATGCGTGTACAGAGATTCTTACTATTCTTTTTGTTCTGCATTGCCCCACTCGATCGTGCTCGGCTACCTTACAATTCTTTTGACCCAACATTCTGAGTATTTGTTAGTTTCGTCATCGGGGTGAGCAAAATGCTTCTTAACCTCAATCTTCTTGTTGCCTCTTGACGGGAACCATTCATCGATCTATGTGCTTTAATTCTTTGGAGACTCACTGTTTACTTTTTACCGTCCCCACACTTTGTAAGCTCATTCTTGTCCTGTTTCGTCCTTCATTTTCTTGAACCAAACAAGGCATCATGGCTGGAATCCGCTTCTTGTTCTTGAGCTGTCTGACACCTATACTTTTTCCATCATCTTCATTCTATGCATTGTGGGATTGTTTCTGGTTAGGGGCTCTAATAGTATCCGTAACCTTGTGTTATGGATCTTACCCCTGAAGTAATACATGGAAATCTTTGTTGCTTTAACTTGTCAATTTGTTGATTGGTGTTCCACTGAAGGGCATCATTTAGATTAACATACATGATCTTGAAAACACAACATATGAGCTCTGGATATCAAGTGCAAGAGCGACTTAGATTCAACCACTCAGTAATTCAAGGATGTGAAGTCTTCCCTGGTGACTCAGTTCATCCTCATGATTACCGCGTTGCTGCAGAATGCTACTCTTTCTCAATTCTCAATATCTACTCCGCCCCAAAAAGGGTGGGCTTGTATGACCACTCGAGCGCAGAAATATTACTCTAGGAATAGAGTTCTGGGTGGTACGAGTCTTAATTTTTCCTATAATATCGTATATTTTCTCTCTTTTCTTTTTTCTTCCTTTCTCCTTCTTTTTCTTTTTCTTTTTTTCTTCCTTTTCTCTTTCTTTCTTATTTTCTTTTTCATATTTCTCTTCCTTTTTTGTTTTTTTTCTTTTTTTATTTCTCTTTTCTTTTTATCATTATTTGAGGAAATCAATTCGTCACAGTTCTTTGTCTTGAGGACAACGATGGAGCAAACAACACTGCCCCAAGTTACTCGGCATAGTCACAATTTGAAAATATTACCATCACTCATGAAGCTAAGGTTTCTTGAATTGGATGATGTATCTCCACCTTATCGCTTCAGCGGAGTGCCCCCAAATTCCCACACTCTTATCCAAACAAGCCTATTACCAAGTTTTGAACATAGGAGTGCTTTATTATTATTATTTTCTTTATTTATTTTTCATTTGTTTTCTTTCTTCTCTTTTTCTTCAATTCTCCCCCTTTTTAATTCTTATTTTTTTATTTCTTTACTACCTAGAAGATTATGCCTAGAGTTTCAATTTCAAGCAACTCTACATGGTTGACATTTAGAGCTTTTTCATCCTTGAACATCATCGAAAGAGTAATAACCTCGCTTTGCTGACCAGAGTCCGGTGGGGAAGATTACACATTATCATTGTCACGACATCTATCTAATGTCACATCTTGCAATTGATATCCAGTGTCTTACAACGGTGAGAAAATATCTATGTGCTTTCAAAAACATTATATGTTAAGCGAAATGTGTTCTTCATTGGAATAAAAATCAACAAACATGCCCAATCACAAAAGATCTTTACCACATGAGGGCCACATGTAGTAAAGTTGATTCCTTGTATTACTTCAGGAAGGTCTTTTAATGTAGAGATATTTCTGGCTTCCTCAGCACCATGTAGACTTGCCCCCATACTTAGTCTTCCACTGCTTGATCAGCTCTTGTGTAAGGGTTCCAACATTGATCAGCTTCTTGATTTCCTCCAATAAAGGTCTACATTTTCTTGTGGGATGCCCCGGTGCCCCCATATGGAATTCGCACGTGCTACTCGAGTTAAAACTATAGGCAGATGGATCAGGTGCAATCTTCATCGACCTAGGAGCAAGATAGTGACCCCCTACCAAATGAGGCCAAATGTCTGAGATAGATGTTCCCAACATTTCCAAATTTGCGCTCATCCGAGGAATTTTCTTTGATGACCCCGATTTGTCAGTCTATCTCCTTCTTTTACGGCCACGCGAACCTTGGAGATGACACTCATTTACCTCTCCATCCTTATCTATCTTATCTTTGATTCGGTCTTTAGAATTAGACCCTAATTTTCCTTCTTTGATTGCATATTCTATCATCTCTCCAATCGTCATGAAATCTTCGAATCCATTTCTCGATTTCTCCAACATCACATCGAAGAAATAAGAGGGAAGTTTGCATGGAACAAGGAGTCAACTCTTCTTCTCGCTATAGGAGGTTGGACTTGGGTCGCCAAACATCACCACCTTAATGCATATTCCCTGAAGCTTTCACTTGGTCTCATTTTCTCATTATTCTCAAGAAACGGCGACGAGTGCTAAATCTAAAGCATAATTGTATTGACTCAAGAATGCATTAGCGAGGTCACCCCATGACCTAACTTGGTTTCTGTTCAAACGGTTATACCACACTGCTGTAGGTCCCGTCAGGATATCATGGAAGTGGTGGATCAACAATTCTTCATTCTTCATGTATCCTTCCGTTTTTCTACAGAACATGGTTAAGTGAATCTTCGGGCAGTTGGTTTCGTCATACTACGCAAATCCGGGAACCTTGAAATCCGGAGGAATGACCAAATCAGGGACTAGGCAGAGTTCCCTTGTATTGAAAACATTTATCTTTTCTTTCTTCTTAAGCTCTTTCTCGATTTTTTCTTCTAGCTGGTCAAGCCTTGGCTATTCGGTTCGTTCCATTTTCCAACTAATTCTGCCATCGAACCCCAAGTGTTAAATTATGAAGTGCCATGCGATGATGAAATTATTAAACAATGCAAATGACGTGATGCAAATGCAATGCATGAATGCAATAAAGCATCGATTCCGCAAGTGATTTGTCCCTATAGGACATCTTTCATTCAGACCAAAAGGTTTTATTACATCCGGTATTAGGGTTTTATAGATAGCGGTAAGCCCTGGCACCTAATGTCTTGACCTCATTCAACAATCCTGTCAGCTTTCCTTCGCGGTCCAATGCTGGATCCATATTCTGGCTTATTGGTGCTGCTGCATCGGCTAAATCTGCTACTTGTTGAGCTACTTGTCGGGCTTGAGTCGTAACCATCTTCATGTCCCAGTTTTTCTCCCGTACTATTTGCTCGACTTTTTGTAGCTGAACGGTCATTGCCCCAGCACAGATCTCACTCATACGTAAAGAAGTCTCGAGCCTCGCTACCTGTTCTTTGAGTGCTGCGTTTTCCATCTGAAAGGCTTGTGATTCATTCCTTTTCTGCTGTAGACTTGATTTCAGGATATCTTCCATGGCCAGACTACTTTCCAACTCACTTTGGAGAATGTTGTGTTGGCCCTCAACTTCTTCCAGCTTCTGTGATAATGATCTGACTTTATTCTTACTATTCTTGCATTTTTGCTTCCAGCGTTTTGAACCGTTCTTCAGCTGAATCATACCATTGACCCACTCTTTCTCTTGTCACCTGTGTCAAACTCAATTTTATACTCGATCATGCCTTCTTTAATTTCATGCCCGGATCGTGCCTCTCATGCTCGAGCTGGCCGTATTTGCAAGTTCATCTTCCGGGACGCTTTTATTATTGACTCCTAAATTTATCCCGCTTGAGTGACCCACTACGTGTTACGAACCTTGGGGATGGGTATTGACCCTCTTTCGACTTTGCCCCTCGCAACGGCAGCTCATTGTAGAATCGGGGTTGTCCGTCTTTGAATCCCAAAAATCCCATTCTGATAAGATCTTGAACTCTTTCCTTCAGGGTCCTACAATTTTCAGTGTGATGACTCGAATCGCCTATGTGGTAGCCGCACCGCACCACGATCGTTGTAATCCTTCGGATAATGAGGTTTTCTTGGTACAGACTTCACTAGTATGATAAGGCTCCTTTCGACAAGCAACATAAGTAACTCGGTGTATCTCATGGGTATAGGATAATGCCTTCCGATGTCATTAGATTCTCTAACTTCCCTAGTTTTGCCTCTGTTCCTTGGTATCTACCCCGGATATGCTACTTGTCCGCTTTTGAGATTGATCACAAATGGATTCGATTTGTCATATTTAACGGTGTTGTCTGTCTCGACATTCTGACTATTCTGTTCCACATTCTGATCCTCGATCGAATCTTTTCTGAGTTCGACATGTTGCTTGCCTTTCATCATAGCATTCATCTGATCCATCATTTCGGACATCTGCTTCTTTAGTTCTTGTATTTCATCTTGTTTGTCACCAGAATTGACACTGCTTACCAAATCTGTTCTGGAGTCCTTGAATGATTCTTCTGGTCTAGTCTCGGGATGGAACTCTAGAATTGGACCCCTTTCCTTCAGGTCAAAGAACCTTTGGTCCATCATGAACAATCTTCTATTATGGTAGAAATCACTCGGGAATCAATGCCCTGTGTAATGCGAATGCAATGATATGCAAAAACAAAGCAAAAGAAAACAAAGTCGATCTGGGACAAAAATGATAAGTACGTAATAAAAGGGCAAATTAAATGCGATAAGCAAACAAGGCAATCCTATTTATATTCCATCTAAGACACCTAGATTATCCGCATGGCTCTAACAGGGTGGGTTTCTATGTGTTCTCTATATGCAGTTTTGGTTCTAGGAGGTACCCAAATTGTCCTTGCTGACTAAGGTAGCAAGGCCCCGATCATCACCCATTATAGGCTCCTTTCAACCGGGTTCAATTCAGGGGGACCCATTCGCTTATGCCTGCACGAAGGAACGATATCCTTACGAAAGCATATGGTACTCGAGCCCCGAAGGTACTTGCTAGGCCCATATGGGAGAACGATATCTCCACGAAAGCATTAGCGTTTTCCCCCCACTTAAAAAAATGGGTTTATATGCCATATTTTAAATGCGTTAAAATAAACGCAATAATTATAACCGAATGTTAATTTAATAGTCACTTTAACCCGAAATTTCTAATATTAATAAGCGGTAATTATTTAAAAAGCTTGACTCTCTTTTGTTTTTGAAAAAAAAAAAATTGTCCCCAGTGAGTCGCCATCCGTAGCGATGTCATTTTTCGCTAAAAAATGATTTTCAAGTGTTTTTTTTTTTATATTGAATTTATTCCGTGGGGTTTTGAAAACGCGTTTTTATTTAAAAATTGGAGTAAGCCACCGCCACTTAGGTAGGCGGACACCATAAAACCAGAGATTTAAAAAATACTGTTGGGTTCGGGAGTCGGTTACGGATGGGGAAGGATTAACACCCCCACACCGCCCAAAATTGGTAGTTTAATAATTACCGCTACGTTAATATTAGACTTTCTAGATTAAAGTGACGATTAGTTTAAAATTCGGTTATAATTGCGAATAAATTTTAAAGGCTCCGTTATCCGAGAGTAAACGCCCAACCACTATCACTACGCTTGATACTGGCCCCATTTACGCTCGGATAAAAGGGCACCGCATTGACAATTTATATCTTGATATGCAATCTTAGTGGGCAAAATATAAAACATGGCAAATAATTTAAATGCAATAAATATTAACATAACAGAATGCTAATCTAATGTATATAGAATACTAATCTAAAACATACATACATACATATTAATCTTAATAGTAAATAAAAACAAATTTAACATATCACAATAACAAGGCATGAATAAATACATGTGGGAACAAAAACACATATTTCAAGAAGACATACATATTAGAAATAAAACACATTGCAACATATGTAGAACAAGGTATTATACATGAAAAAGAAAATATACTAACACGTAACCTAAAAGCAAAGAGAACATACAATACATACTAAATTACAAAACATGTTGTGTACGAGCCAACTAGAATATCAATCGAATATGTGTGATACGAATGACCGAACAAACGCCTAAAAATACATAATCACCATAAACTGAACACATATATACATATAAACATGAAAATACGAAGCATGTATGAGAGACATATGAGAAGGCAAACATATACAATCATAATAAACAAACATGAATATTTAAATATGGAACAAGACTGAAATGAAAAGAAACAAACATAAGAACATAAATTAAAAGGTAATAAAGTGCGATTTAGGGACGCAATTGCAAATTAACCAGAACCTAAAAGGACTAAATCTGTAATTGGACCAAGGGGCAGACCCGAAGTGAAAATTTCAAAAACGCGGTGGGACTAGTGAGGTAATTTTGCCATTGAAAAACTGATTCGATTTAATTTAGGTACTGGATTGCAAGATTTTGAAATACGAGGGGGACCAGAGTTGTAAATATCCCCTGCGGCGAGACACAAACGAAAATATCGAAAACGTGGGAGGATTTATTACGTAATTTCACCATTTCACGAAATAAAAACACCTATAAAAACTCTTTCTTCGGCCCAGACTCAAATTTTCCTCATTTTTCATTCAAAACCCGTTTTATAATAACTCTCCCCCCTCTCTCTGCTCTCAACTCACCCCATGAACCTATGATGAACCCAGAAACCGGCGACTTTCCGCCGTCTCGGCCGCCGCCAGCCGGCACCGGCGAACCCAAAGAAACACTCAAAACACACCTCTCTTCAAACTGAACTCAAATCTGAACTTATATTTTCACTAGGACTCACCCTTTTGCCTAGATCTAAAAACAAAAGCCGAAACTTTTTCCCCCTTTTTTTTTAAAAGTTTTGTAAACCAAGACCCAAACAATCCTCACCTTTACCGGTTCACCGTGTTTGGCTTAAAAGCCTTACAGCTTATTACCGGCGGTGGGAAACTTTTTGACGAGGGTAAGAACCGACACCTTTTACTCTTTTTTGATATTGTTGATACTTTTTGATAGATATGCATGCAGTAAAAGAAAAAAAGGGAAATACCACTAGACTTGCGTTGTTTTTTTTGTATTTTTGAAAAACTGGTGATAATACACTTCGGTTGGATTCTATATATTTTTGATCTCTGTTTTTTGGTAGAGTCTATTACATGAAAATTACAACAGATCTGATTTTTTGTACTGATAATCCATCTTTTTGGTGTTTTTGCACGTTCTCTGAGCGCGGTGGTTGAGCCGGTAGTACGACGGTATGGTGGAGGAGTTGTCTTCGGCTAGAGGCGTTCTTGGCCGTTGGATCAGATCCGATCTAACGGTCGGGATGGCTTGAAGGATGAATGGCCCATATGAAACCTCGATCGGTGAAACGGCTCCAGATCGTGACACGTGGAGCTCAGCAGTTGAGGGGTTATAGCGCGTGGGACTCACGCACGCGTGGGATATCGAAGAGTCCGCGCGTGGACCGCACGCGCGCGTGGCATTCGAACCGTCCAGACGTGTAGTTCACGCGGATGGCTAGATATTTACCCTTCCTTGATCGTGACCGTTGGATCCACATTTTGATCCAACGGCTCCTAGTTATCTGCACAAAGATAAAATAATTAGGGTTAAATGGGGTCTTGGGCTTGGGCCAACCGGGCCTTGTATTATTATATTTTTTGTTTGTTTTTTTTTTGAAATAATGAACTTGGACTGTTATTATAATATTTGGGTTTTATGTTTTGGATTTTATTTTACATTAATCCAATAATAATAATAATAATAATAATAATAATAATAATAATAACATATACACATACATAATTTATGTACATATAACCATACATGCAAATTAACATATACCATATAACATTCGAACACACGTATACATACTTTTGCTCACACACTTAATTAATGTAAGTATACAAACATTATACATACTACAAACATACGTAGTACATGCATATGCAAACCACATATATATCACATACACCCAAGCACACACATACATGCATCTTATACACAAAATAAGTATAACCAAATACACCCTAGTACATATATAAACTATTAAAACGTACGTGACATGTGACACACATACACCGCACATAGTATGTATAATACGCATGCGCTTACATATATTACACACATATTTTGTACACATTAATCACATATATAGTAATCATATAATATAACATGTATACGTGTAATAATAATACCTTGTTAATTATTATGCTAATATATTAACAATATTTACAAACCAGATAAAAATGAGTGATTACAACATGCCTCCACACGTCATAATTAGAGAAGACCATGCACTCACAGTCGTGTTCTATCTTTATAACATATCAATGCTTCCAAGAATCATTGATAGTTTGGACCTTCTCCTTGAATTCCCCTAGGAATGCAAACTCTGACAAACCAAGGCCCGTAGTAAAGAGGATGAATTGTCGAGAGACATACTACTGAGACACAAGTAAAGGAGCACAGACAATTCCTCCCCATAGGCCCAACATCATCAAGTAATTGTAATCTCTACACCTGTATAAAACCTTGGTGTGACCCATCCATGGAACTCTCCGTACAATATCATGATCACGAAGATCCCTGAAAATGTTGATCCATTTGCCCTTCTTGGTAGTCAGCCACTCTTTTGCCAAAAACTCCTGGAGCGGTGAGAAATTTGGGGAGAACACATTGGGCAAAGTCAAATTCTAACACCTCCAGAAATGACTAAGGGACCAGACTTGGAGCAAAGGGGCACACCCTCCGAAACACACACCTTCTATCTTTCGGCAAACATTTAAAGCGATAAAGGTTTCTGCTAGTACTGTTGGCACTGGATTAACTTCTCTCTTCAACTGCTCAAAGAAGTCTAGTAGGGCCACATCGATATTACCCAAGACCTTAGGAAAGATGACCAAGATGTAGACTGCTACAGCTAAAAAATCCACTCTCTTCTCCTTGTCCGGATGAACAGGGATTATTTTTCGGATGCTCAACCAAGAGAAAAAAAAGCTACCCCATCTCTTCTATATCAAGCCTTTGACCTATTCGTCACCCATTCCGGCAAAAGAGTTGAGCCTTGAGTGAACATTCTTGCTTTTATGAGGTTTAGCATATACCCAATTCTTCTTCACCTTGAGTAGGCTGAAAATGGCTAGATATTTCTCAAATGTAGGCATCATGTCTTCCCATTGAAGGTAAAGCAGCAATATCCTGGGTTCCAGAACTGGATCAAGGCCTTAAGGAAGGGCTCGTCTACGTTCACATATAGCAAGTAAGCTATATAGCCATAAGTCTCATAGAACAACTGTTTCATCGCATAGTCAAAATGTTCCCATATCTCTTGAAGCTCCTGCAAATTATTTTGTTTGACACTTATGTGGGCATACTCTAATGTATTTGTCTCATAACCAGCTGTCAAACTGTCTCCAAGTGCTCACTACTTGACCTCGAACCAGTGACATACATCTGCATTATCATCCTCCTTTTTCAAGTACCTCCCATCCATGGCTAAAACTGTTTTCTATTTGAGCAAGTATCTGAAGATCCAACCCCTTCTAAATATGGAATGATGATGCATGCAAAATAGAACAAAAAGGAGGAAAAAAGATTAGTACATCGAATAAGAAATAAAAACTTAAAAGGTTCAAAACGATTTCAATGTAATGAAGAATACTGGGTAGTGTATTCCAACACTTGTAGACACGTCTCCATAGACTATTCTTATGAAATGGTTTTGACCCATTTCTAGTTCCTAATGCTTTCCACATTGCTCTAATGGGGTGGGCTTCTAGATTCTCATACGTGGTTTGGTTCTAGAAAGGTACCCAAGTTGTCCTTGATGTCCCCTACAAAGGGTAGCAAGGCCCCTGATTCTCACCCATTATAGGTTTCCAACGTATCAAGTTCAACTCAGGAGGACTCACCTCCCATGTCTTTACGAAGGATCAATATCCTTACGAAGACATAGGGCACATGAATCCTGAAGGTACTTGCTAGGCTCATACGGAGAATCAATATTCTTACATGAGCAAAGCGTTTTCCTCTTACTTAAACAACCGGGTCAAAGCTCGGGTGCAGAGCTTCATTAAGCTTTAAATGCGTAAAACCAGATCATATTCAGAAATGGACAATTGAGTTGAATTTTACACGAACTTAGCAAATTTCGACAGTAAAACAAAATGTAATCGGCCTGTGGCTTGACTCTTTTTTTGTGAAAACAAAAACGTTTTCCCCAGCAGAGTCGCCAAGCCGTCGCAACCATTTTTAGAGAGCTCAACGTTTTATAAAAACAAAACAACAACAGAGTCATCACCAATCTTTTAAAAAGGTGTGATTGGATCACCTAAAAGCGGGTCATTTTAATAAAAACATTTTATTTTATTAAAACAACATTTTGGTCCGTGAAAACAAAAATAGGTTCGGAGTCGGTTATGCGTGGGGAAGGATTAACACCCCCACAATGCCCAAAAATTGGTACCTAGCCGATTACAAAATGTTTTAATGTCGAAATTTGCAAGTTCATGTAGAATTCAATTCATTGTCCATTTATGAATGAGATCTCATTTTAAAGGCCCTAATATCCAGAATGTGAATTGCAATCACCGCCAACATTTTTTGCACTAACCCGTCAATTTCCTTCAATAGGACACTGCATTAATTAAATTCCACTTTTTTCAGACAAGCAAGGAAAGAATTAGTGTGTTGAGACTTTTAATTATTCTAAGTTAGTAATTATTAACCTAAAATATTGTCTATGTGACTGTTACCTATTAGGGTTAAAACATGGTTAAGTGTATTTTATGAATGTTAAATGTGAAGAAGAGTTTTATTTTTAACTTTAAAGGCTCTAAATAAGGTAATTTAGTACCTAACCCTAAGGGCTTTATTTAACCTAACAAGTTAATTGAAACACTAAAGCTTAAGTATTTTAGGAAAGAATCTACTTAATAAAAAACATGGAAACTAAATTTAAACAATTATATTTACAAGATTTAAATGAATGCAAAAATCTTAAACAAATTAAAAATGGAATAAGTAAAAGGATTTTTTTTTTAAAAAGGAATGTGCATCTTTCCCTAAAGAGGGTCAACACAATATACGAATTGAACTTTTCTTTAAAAACACATATGTGCAAATTAGAATTTAATTTAAAAATTTACAAAAAGGTTAAATTACATTAAAAAAAGCTAAGCTGAAAAACAATGGTTTAAAAAACTTGAAAATTAAAGGATCAATGGAGATGGTGAATTAGATGTAAATAACTCAATTAAAAAAATACACTTTACACATTTCTTTTAAAGAGAATAGATCAAACATCATTTTTTAAAAATATAAATGAAAAATCATACATTTGAACAAGAAGAACATAACAAAAAAATAATTAAAATCTTATTACAACTGCGAATCCAAGTACAAAAGCTCAAGCATAAACTGTGTAAAATTCTCCCCAAAACTCTCAAAACTCAATTGTGTTTCTCTTAAGTGAACTGTGTGATTCTCTACAATAAACTGTGTGTGTGTTCTATTACAAAGGCTTGAACCCCTTTATATAGGTATTTTTTTTACCTAAAAATTCGGAATAAAAAAGACATTTTTTTGGTTGATTTCCCCCTTTTTCTATTTAATGCAAATACAATATGATTTGGAGCTGATTTGATTCGAATTTTTGGGGCAACTTTGGGCTGATTCTTTCCCTTATCCTTCAATGCAGATTCAGATACAATTTGAAGAATATTTGATTTGACTTTTGATTCAAATCTGATCTGACTCTTTCCATATTCAAATCAAGAGTGATCCTAACCTTAATCTATTTTTTCCTTTTGCCTTGCAAGGTTCCGGCCGAAGGGGGAGAGCGGCAACCATGGCACGGCTCGAGGCTCGAATGCAAATACTAGGTAGTGGCCGTTGACGTCACAACGGTTGCGCGAGGGCAAAGTGCCGCGCTTGGAGCTTCGCGCAGAGGTGCAGAAATAGCAGTAGCAGGGTGCGGATCACGGCGAGGTGAGATGGTAGCCGTTAGTGTCGGTCGGTGGTGGCGGGAAGGTCATCAGTCACTGTACGGCAATTGTAGGGGATGGATCGAAATAGCACAGTTGTTGTGCTGCGAGCGCGTGTCTCGCACGCGCTGGAGTGTGAGAGTTGGGCTGCTCTTTGATCATCACGAACCGTTGGTTCCTATTGAGATCCAATGGTTAGGATAAAGCTGCCCATAGGGGATAAAAATGGTCAGCTAGGGTTTCTATTTTGGGTCAAATTTGGTCAACAATGTATATGGGTTCTTTTTTTTATATAAAAATGGGCCCTATTTATTATTCTTTGGGTTTTATTATTTAATGTACATGGACCCTCCTTTATTATCTTTTTAAGGTTTTATATTTACAAAAATAAATAATAAATAAATAAAAGTGGTGAAAATCTAGTGACAATAGGTTGGCCAAACACATATTTCAAATTTTCCTTGTGCATAGAAATTATTTACATGAATTGGAGAGGCATCAAGTTTTGAAAGATCTAAAGGTAATGATCTCGTAGCAATTATTTTTTTTTGTTTTGGCTCGTGCTCAACGAATGTGCGTTATGCATGTAAAGTCTCTTTAAACACTTTTCTATGTATGTCGATTGATGCACAATGATTTTATGGTCAGAGAGATCTCTTCATGAGTCCCAATGATATTCAAATCATCAACATACACAATAATAACAAATCCAGAGCTAAACCTCTTAATAAAAATGCTCAGGGAAATTGAACCATTTTTATAGCCTTTTGCTAATAAGTATTCACTGAGGCGATTATACAACATGTGCCCAAATTGTTTAATCTATAAATAAATATGTTCAATTTGAATAATGTTCTCGAGAACTTAAAATAACTGCTTATGGCAGTCTAAATCCTTCCAGAAATTTCATGTAAATGTTATTATCAAGAGGCTCATACAAATAGGATGTAACAACATCCATTAGGCAAAAACTAAGTCTTTTATTGCCAAACTAATAAAAAAAATCTAAAAGTAGTTGTATCCACTACCGAGGAGTATGTTTCCTCATAATAGATTCCATGTCTTTGTAAGAATCCTTGTGCAACTAAACGAGCTTTATATCTCGGGATTTCCCCTTTCTCTTTCTCACAAATACCCATTTATATTTCACAAATACTTCTCTTTTGAGAGAGATTTTAGTTTTTCCTCAATTACCTCTTTCTATTTTTGGCCAATCATTTCTTTGTTTACATTGTCCAATTGACAATGGTTAATGATCCACATCATCATTCAAAATCTCTAGTGCTATATTGCATGCAAATGTATTATCGACGTCGATTTGATTTCGGTTCCACTTATTACTAGACGTGACATAATTTATTGAGATCTATTTATTAGCAGGTACATGAGTCATGTATAATATCTCTGTTGGAGACCTTTTAATCTCTTCTTGAGATTTTCATAATTCATTAATTCCTCGATCGGACCATCATAAGATATAGCTCTTTTTTTGAGGATTTTTATCTTTGGAACCTACTTGTCTACCACGCTACAAGCGTAAGTTAGACTCATTAGCAACTAGAGTTTTTCCTTCCGGGACATCAAATTTAATCAGAGCATTCATAGCTGGTATATGTGACTTAGTCACTCTTTTAGGGCCAGCAAAATCATCTGGCAATTGATTTACTAAGTTTTATAAATGAATTATCCTTTAAACTTATAGTTCACATTGTTGAGTACGTGGATCATAATGATAATTCATTCCAACTTATTTCTTTACCCAGCTATTTATTTTCTCCCCCTAATGATGAGAAAACTGACTCATTAAAATGACAGTTAGCAAATCAAATTGTAAATGAATTGCCCATCAAAACCTCATATATTTAATTATTGACAGGGATTCAAATATGACATATATTCCCAACCTCCTTTGAAGACTCATCTTTGTGCATTGTGGTGGAGCAATTAGAACATATACCGCACACCCAAAAATTCTCAGATGAGAAATATTTGGTTCCTGACCAAAAACCATATGTAATGTGGAAAACTTATGGTAATTTGTAGGCTTTTTGCGAATTAGTGATGTTGTATACAAAATGGCATGCCACCAGCATTATCAAGACGAATTGTCTTTATAGGGCAATGTAACACCTCTTTCTCGTATTGATAGCTGAATACGAGTCAGAGATATCACAAAACATTTGTAAAGCCCTCAACATTTGTAACTCGGTAAAAAATTTGATTCTTCTAAAAATATTACAATATATTTAGTTTCTATTTACAAATGTAGTTAATCACGTATAGTTTAAACATAATATTTTAATCTTCAAATCAAGTTTAATTTCAGGCAACAACTTATTAATTTAATTTGACTTTATATAATTAATGAAACTGCCTAAAAACTGTCTGATTTAAAATTCATCCAGATACCACATAAAATACAAATTCTATCAGAGCAGGCATATCATTTTAATATACATGCCAACTAGTAAATATCAAACAAAGTCAAAAGATATCTTACTAATACTAATGTACCTGTTATTGATTGATGATGTTCGTTTATCCTTCTTACTCCAACCATTTCTTCTTTCATACGTGTAAAACAGTTACATGCTAAGTATTTACTTAGTGGGGCAATAATTCGAATCCAAGTGCAATTGTCATAATATCATTATTAATGATTAACAATGCATATGATCACCTTACCATTATATGCTCGTTAACATAAATAAATATGTATATCACAGTGATAAGATTAGATCTTACCAATACCGTTGCCATTCCATCTGTAAGCTTTCAATGCTTACCAATACCTTTTTCCCATTTCTATTTGCAAGCTTTCAAGCTTATCTTCCTGTTTCTTTTTTATTCTTTTGAATTTATTTAGCCCAAGGTATCGAATTAAGAGATTCTATGTACACGAGTCATCCCCCCATACCCAACCTTTCTTGAGTATGTATATTATTTGCACTCTACCGGGAGTGCTTAGCACCGAAGTGCTTTTGTATACTTACCGGAGTATACAATATATCCCTCATTGAGTTTTTATGAAATTACTCTGAAGTGCTTAGCACCCGTAATAAGTCCGTATACTCAAACCATGCATGAGTATACTCCTCAATGAGTATTTATAATATTTGCACTTTACCTGAAGTGCTTAGAATATTTATACAGCTGTTTATGACCCTATGGACATCCAACTATACCATTGACCTCTATATCATACATTGGGCTTTATTTCATCATTTAAGTCATCAATGGCAACATATATCAATATATATCAACATTTAACAGTTCATAGCAGAAATAACATTCATAATATACCATCATCAATAACTAGTGATCAATGCATTTATGTTCAACCTTTGACATATTTAAAATATGTCAAATATATGATCAATGACATAAATATCATGACAATATATAAACCAGGTTGACTCATCGCAAGTCCTACCGGTGATGTATGAAACATCCATGTATAATGTTATGTATGCATTGCACTCACCTGGGCCATTTATTAGTATGCCTCACTAAGTCCTATTTGATCCTTTCCTTCATTATACCTCGAACTTCCCTTGATTCAAACTTAACTTCATAATTCAAATAAGTAAATATTTGTTAGATCTCAATCTAACAATATCTTAGACATATTGTCCAAAATAATCATTAGAATACAAAATCTCCAAACGTTTTCCTTTCTTCCTTGTATTGTTCCAAAATTCATTATGGTCCTTAGTGACCACTTTGGACTTCCATTAACCCCTTTCAAGCAAACTAATCACCTTAGATACAAACTGTATCAATTCTCATTTTCTGGCAGTTTGCAGTACCTTCGAAGAAATATTACTATAAAATAATCTATAACTCAAAATTCGACTCCATTTGTTCTGAAAGAAACTAGATTCGATAAGCTTTTCAACCATATAAATTAATAGCCCAAATTCAACTTGTACGATTTATGGCGAATTTTCAAAGTCAGTTATAGTGCTGAAATTCGGAACAGACTGGTGTTCTGCTTTCTGACCTTTCGTCACTTAAAAATTCGTATCTTTTGACCCGAAACTCGAAATCAGATTCCATTCGTTGGACACAAAACTAAACGAACAAATATTTACATCGGTATAAAATTCATTATCTAACCATTTTTTTAGAATTTATGGTGAATTTTCAAAGTTACTACCATAAACCAGTTTTTCTACACAACTTCCATAAACAACTTCAAATTTTATACTAACTTCTCCTTACTTCTCTACTTTTCAATTTAGTCCAATTACTTGCTTTAACCCACCATCTTATGACCTTCTTCATCAAATAATTATTTACAGTAATCCTCCTTAATTTTCCTTCTTTACCAAAATAGTCACTAAAATGCAAAGATAAGGATTCAAGCTTCTTAACTTTGCAAACTAGTCCACAATTCAACATTAATACCTTAATTCCATCATTACAACTAAAAATCATATTTATCCCCCATACAAAACTTCAATTTCGATTTGGTCACTTAACTTTGACAAATTGTCAAAATGGTCACTAATTCAATTCAACATCAATTTAGCATTCTAACTTTATTTTTCTTGTCTCTAACATCATTAATAACATAAATAAACTCCAAATTCTAAAAATTCAGATTTGTTCCTTCAACTTTTCAATTTTCCAAAATGGTCCCTACATAATTTAACTTAGGGTTTTCCTTCCAAACGACAATTCAAGCTTACTAGATCATTATTTCAACATCACAAACCCTAAATTAAACTTGAATTCATAAACCCTAATCATCTTCATAAAAATCAAAACATATAAAACTTAAATCCCAACTCAATATCATGATTTTAACACCATACTAGCTTTATTCTAACCTGAATTCAATCATGGAATCATAAAATCTCAAAAGCCCCAATTTGATCCATAACCCTAATTTCTTTCTCATGAAAATTCTCATCAACCAAGCATGTATTCCATGAATTATTGATATCAAAAGATAGAGCTTGAAGAGTAGAACAGCTTTGTAGTTGAAGAGATTACCTGAAAACCAAGTTTCGGGGCTTAAATCGAGCTTGGAAAATTTTCTTCTTCTTTCCCCTCCATATTTCAAGGCTTGTTCATCTTTTCACCATTATTTTAAACATATATCTATTAAATGAATATTAAATTCATTTAATAGTGAAATTACAATTTTGCCCTTTTATCCAATGGTTGAGATTGATTTTATCATCAATCATGGGCCAAGATTTAATCTTCCATTTCATCTTGCCAAAATTTCCCTTATAACTTTTTAAATATTTCAAAATTGCCATTGGGGCCAAATGACCAATTTGCCCCCAACTAGTCTTTATTTACTAGTTTGTTTCCAAATTGTCATTCCATTAAAATCTAACTAAATCTAGTTAGAATTAAACAAACCATAATAAAATATTCATAAAATAACATTTTATGACTTTTCCATAGCTTTTGGATCAATCTCCAAAATTTCCATTCTATCCAATATACCGATAAATAATCCTTTACTCAGAAATAAACTGTAGGATTCATCTTGAATCAAACTAAAAATATTTCCAACACTTGGGAATGACTTTTATAACCTTTCTCTATCATATGGAAAAATTTCAAAATTTTCCAGTTTGATCTGGGTATCCGAATTCCACTTAAACTTTAATTGCGATTTTCCCAAGAAAATCAGATCAAACTAAAATCTTCACATTCGATCCACACCCTTAGGTGATCTATTTATTTATGAAATAAAACCCATACTTTTTATGAAATTACAACTTTAGTCCCCAAACTTTTCTAAAGTTTATACTTTAGCAAAAAAATTCAGAATTTACATTTTGGTCACTAACATTTTAAACTTCAATTCCCATTCCAAATTTTCCTATTGAATTCAACCAAACTTTAAGAATACCTTATTCAATTCCCTATCTATCACATGATACCTTTAAAACTTAGAAATTTCCTTCCCAAAACCCATAATTAAAGAAATCCTAACTTTTGCATTTTTGTCATTTTAGTCACTAAGTTAGCTTTTAACTATTATCTTAGTACTAAATGACCCTTAATCAACTTAGTAAATTTTAGGGTATTACAATTCTCTCCCTCTTAAGAAAATTCATCCTCGAATTTTCAATACTTACTTGGTTCCAAAAGGTGAGGAAACTATTTTCTTATATTTTCTTCTTATTTCTCTCAAGTCGTTTCTTTAACCTTATGATTTTTTTCAAAGAACTTTAACAAACGGGATTGTCTTGTTTTCTTAGTTCTTTGACTCCATGTGCTAGGATCTTTACCAGTTCTTTTTCATAGCTTAAATCCAAATTTGAATCTCTATTTCTCCAGAGTAAAAACATGTGAGGTCTAATCAATATTTCCTAAGCATCTATACATTATGAATCTTGTCCATTTCAAAGATAAAGATAGCTATTAAGCTTAACTATCGGACTAACTCCTTTTCTGATTTCTTATAGCCCAATAAATCTTAAACTTAACTTTCTTTTGTTTTAAACCATAACACCTTCTTCTAGGGTGAAACTTTTAAGGAATACTTTATCCTTAACTTTATATTAAATATCTTTTCTTTCAGGATCAACATATAGTTTCCATCATTGAGATAGAAATTCTTCCTTGATAATACAAATATCTATCAAACCTAACTTCCAAGTTTTTAGTTTCACTATTTTCCACTTGTTTGAACCTTGACAACATTTCTCATCCTTTCTTTAAAGATAGCTTACTTAATACAATATGGTAAATTTTATTCTTAACTTGACAATCAAAACACCATCTTCTTTTAAAGCAAATCTTGCATTCATAGCTCTTAAGACAACAAGTGTCTTTCGACTGAGAGCGTCAGCTACCACATTAACTTTTTCTGAATGATAATCAATGACCACATCACAATCTTTAAGAAGCTCGATCCAACTTCTTTGCCTCAAGTTCAACTCTTCTTTAGTAAGCATATACTTAAAACTTTTATAACCTATATAAATATAACATCATTCACTGTATAAATAATGACGCCATATCTGTAAAGTAAACATAGCCATTGCCAACTCCAAATCCTAAGTAAGATAATTTCTCTCATATATCATAAGTTGTCTCAAGCATAGACCATTACTTTTCATTCTCAGTTTGTACTGGTACCGTGGCTTCTATTAAGATCTTCCTTAATGTTTCAAAGTTTTCTTTTCATTTATCTTTTCAACTGAATGGCATGTCTTTCCTCAATAGCTTGGTCAATGAGGAGGCAACCATAAAAAAAATTCTGAACCTCTAAAACATTCTTCAGAGGTTTCCATTCAACTATAGTTTGTGCTTTCTTGGGATATACTCTTATCCCTTTTGCCAAATCCACATAACTAATAAAACAGCTTTTGACAACCAAGTTTACACTTTAACAAATTAGCATATAGCTTATTTTCTCGAAAGGTCTGAAGAACAATGCAAAATGAGCATCTCGTTCTTCCTTTTTCTTCGAATAGACCAAAATATCCTCAATGAACTCTACCAAAAATTGATCCAAGAAAAAATTAGAATACTTGGTTAATTAGGCTTATAAATGTCGTAGGCATCATCACGAACTCATAGCATTCATATCGAGTCCGAAAAGCTGTCTTTAAAGTTTATTCTTCCTTGATCTTTAGCTGATAATATTCCGATCGAAGGTCTACTTTGGAAAACATAGCTGTGCTTTTTTAACAGATCAAAAGATCATCAGTCTTGAGAAGAAGAAGATATTTATTCTTTACCATCAACTTATTTAGCTGATGAAAATCTATACTTAATCACATAGATCAATCTTTCTTTTTCACAAATACGCTAGTGCACCCCAAGGTGGCACACTAGGCTTTATAAAACCTCGACCTAACATTCCTTGTAATTGTACCTTTAAATCCCAAAGTTCGGTCAAAGCCATTTTATACAGAGCCATTAATTTAGGATCAATGCCTAGTATCATCTTTATTTTGAATTTCACCTCTCAATCTAGAGGTAATTCCGAGTAACCCATATGGGAATACATTCAAATATTTTTGGACAGTCGGGTTATTTTCCAATTTAACTTCAACAGCCCGAGTATCCACTACATTTGCTAAGAAAACTTAACAACCTTATAACAACAATTTCTTTAATAAAACAACTGAAATTACATTGGAAAAGGGATTTACCCTTTTATCAACTACTACTATTTTTTTGTACCTTCCGTGTTTTTTTTTAATACTAATCGCTTTATCGACAATTCATCATGACTTGATAGGAAGGTAACCAATTCATGCCCACCATCATCTTAAACTCCTTGAAAGATTATTCCATTAAATTTATCAGGAACTATATTTCTTATATTTTTATCGAGCAATTCCAATGTTCAGCTCGCCTTTACATTACAACCCAACAAATTTATGACCGCTATATTACTTGAAATGGGTTCCAAAAGGATATCTCCTTCTCCATTCAACTCCGTACTTATATACGAATGTGTAAAGCTATGACCCATCAACATCAATACAGGTTTATCCAAAAAGATGAGATGTACCTTCTATGATTTTCGAATCCTCCCAATCTTTATCAGTCCTGATGTTATAAACTCAGACTGATATGTGCAATCCTAGCTGCGTAGCAATTTCAAATGTTTCCCCAGATTTAACTTAACATCGGAGTAGCAATACAACTCCATCCAATTTCTTAGTATCCAAACAAAGGAATCCGTCCAAAGGTAATCCTTAGGTTATTCATTTATAAATCAACAATCACGGGACCTTAATCTGTTTTTCCTTTCAATTCAGGTGTTCCCGAACTTTTTAATTCCTTAATCTGGCACAAGCACTCCTTGTTGTACCAGTGCCCCTTTCTTGTTTTGATTTATCCGAAGGGTTATCATTAACCTTATTGTTACTACTCTTGATTCCTTCCAAAGCTTCCAATTTATCAGTTCATCACGCTTTCTTGACTCAAATATTTCTTATAATTCCTCCCAATTTACATTAGTAAGGAGCGACATCAATCGGATCATAAAAACATCATATCAGTAATATTGATATCTTAGTAGGCGTGTATACTCTTTTTAACATAAAACCACTTCCATTTAGGCGAGAATCAGCTAAACTCTGCAGCTTTGATACCAATAAATGTAATACCCCTTTCCCATATTCATAGCTGAATACGAGTCGAGATATCACAAAACATTTGTAAAACCCTCTACATTTGTAACTCGGTAAAAATTTGATTATTCTAAAATATTACAATATATTTAGTTTCTATTTACAAATGTAGTTAATCACGTATAGTTTAAACAAAATATTTTAATCTTCAAATCAAGTTTAATTTCAGGCAACAACTTATTAATTTAATTTGACTTTATATAATTAATGAAATCGCCTAAAAACTTAAAAAAATTCATCCGGATACCACATAAAATACAAATTCTATCGAGAGCAAGCATATCATTTTAATATACATGCCAACTAGTAAATATCAAACAAAGTCAAAAGATATCTTACTAATACTAATGTACATGTTATTGATTGATGATGTTCGTTTATCCTCCTTACTCCAACCATTTCTTCTTTCCTACGTGTAAAATGATTTACATGCTAAGTATTTACTTAGTGGGACAATAATTTGAATTCAAGTGCAATTGTCATAATATCATTATTAATGATTAACAATGCATATGATCACCTTACCATTATATGCTTGTTAACATAAATAAATATGTATATCAAAGTGATAAGATTAGATCTTACCAATACCGTTTCCATTCCATTTGTAAGCTTTCAATGCTTATCAATACTTTTTTCCCATTTCTATCTGCAAGCTTTCAAGCTTATCTTCCTGTTTCTTTTTTATTCTTTTTAATTTATTTAGCCCAAGGTATCAAATTAAAAGATTCTATGTACACGAGTCACCCCCATACCCAACCTTTCTTGAGTATGTATATTATTTTCACTCTACAAGGGAGTGCTTAGCACCGAAGTGCTTTTGTATACTTACCGGAGTATACAATATATCCCTCATTGAGTTTTTATGAAATTACTCTGAAGTGCTTAGCACCCGTAATAAGTCCGTATACTCAAACCATGCATGAGTATACTCCTCAATGAGTATTTATAATATTTGCACTTTACCTGAAGTGCTTAGAATATTTATACAGCTGTTTATGACCCTATGGACATCCAACTATACCATTGACCTCTATATCATACATTGGGCTTTATTTCATCATTTAAGTCATCAATGGCAACATATATCAATATATATCAACATTTAACAGTTCATAGCAGAAATAACATTCATAATATACCATCATCAATAACTAGTGATCAATGCATTTATGTTCAACCTTTGACATATTTAAAATATGTCAAATATATGATCAATGACATAAATATCATGACAATATATAAACCAGGTTGACTCATCGCAAGTCCTACCGGTGATGTATGAAACATCCATGTATAATGTTATGTATGCATTGCACTTGTTTATTAGTATGCCTCACTAAGTCCTATTTGATCCTTTCCTTCATTATACCTCGAACTTCCCTTGATTCAAACTTAACTTCATAATTCAAATAAGTAAATATTTGTTAGATCTCAATCTAACAATATCTTAGACATATTGTCCAAAATAATCATTAGAATACAAAATCTCCAAACGTTTTCCTTTCTTCCTTGTATTGTTCCAAAATTCATTATGGTCCTTAGTGACCACTTTGGACTTCCATTAACCCCTTTCAAGCAAACTAATCACCTTAGATACAAACGTATCAATTCTCATTTTCTCGCAGTTTGCAGTACCTTCAAGAAATATTACTATAAAATAATCTATAACTCAAAATTCGACTCCATTTGTTCTGAAAGAAACTAGATTCGATAAGCTTTTCAACCATATAAATTAATAGCCCAAATTCAACTTGTATTTATGGCGAATTTTCAAAGTCAGTTATAGTGCTGAAATTCGAACAGAATCGTCACTTAAAAATTCGTATCTTTTTGACCCGAAACTCAAAATCAGATTCCATTCGTTGGACACAAAACTAAACGAACAAATATTTACATCGGTATAAAATTCATTATCTAACCATTTTTTAGAATTTATGGTGAATTTTCAAAGTTACTACCATAAACCAGTTTTTCTACACAACTTCCATAAACAACTTCAAATTTTATACTAACTTCTCCTTACTTCTCTACTTTTCAATTTAGTCCAATTACTTGCTTTAACCCACCATCTTATGACCTTCTTCATCAAATAATTATTTACAATAATCCTCCTTAATTTTCCTTCTTTACCAAAATAGTCACTAAAATGCAAAGATAAGGATTCAAGCTTCTTAACTTTGCAAACTAGTCCACAATTCAACATTAATACCTTAATTCCATCATTACAACTAAAAATCATATTTATCCCCCATACAAAACTTCAATTTCGATTTGGTCACTTAACTTTGACAAATTGTCAAAATGGTCACTAATTCAATTCAACATCAATTTAGCATTCTAACTTTATTTTTCTTGTCTCTAACATCATTAATAACATAAATAAACTCCAAATTCTAAAAATTCAGATTTGTTCCTTCAACTTTTCAATTTTCCAAAATGGTCCCTACATAATTTAACTTAGGGTTTTCCTTCCAAACGACAATTCAAGCTTACTAGATCATTATTTCAACATCACAAACCCTAAATTAAACTTGAATTCATAAACCCTAATCATCTTCATAAAAATCAAAACATATAAAACTTAAATCCCAACTCAATATCATGATTTTAACACCATACTAGCTTTATTCTAACCTGAATTCAATCATGGAATCATAAAATCTCAAAAGCCCCAATTTGATCCATAACCTAATTTCTTTCTCATGAAAATTCTCATCAACCAAGCATGTATTCCATGAATTATTGATATCAAAAGATAGAGCTTGAAGAGTAGAACAACTTTGTAGTTGAAGAGATTACACAAAACCAAGTTTCGGGCTTAAATCGAGCTTGGAAAATTTTTCTTCTTTCTTTTCTCCACGTCCATATTTCAAGGCTTGTTCATCTTTTCACCATTATTTTAAACATATATCTATTAAATGAATATTAAATTCATTTAATAGTGAAATTACAATTTTGCCCTTTTATCCAATGGTTGAGATTGATTTTATCATCAATCATGGGCCAAGATTTAATCTTCCATTTCATCTTGCCAAAATTTCCCTTATAACTTTTTAAATATTTCAAAATTGCCATTGGGGCCAAATGACCAATTTGCCCCCAACTAGTCTTTATTTACTAGTTTGTTTCAAAATTGTCATTCCATTAAAATCTAACTAAATCTAGTTAGAATTAAACAAACCATAATAAAATATTCATAAAATAACATTTTATGACTTTTCCATAGCTTTTGGATCAATCTCCAAAATTTCCATTCTATCCAATATACCGATAAATAATCCTTTACTCAGAAATAAACTGTAGGATTCATCTTGAATCAAACTAAAAATATTTCCAACACTTGGGAATGACTTTTATAACCTTTCTCTATCATATGGAAAAATTTCAAAATTTTCCAGTTTGATCTGGTATCCGATTCCACTTAAACTTTAATTGCGATTTTCCCAAATCAAAATCGATCAAACTAAAATCTTCACATTCGATCCACACCCTTAGGTGATCTATTTATTTATGAAATAAAACCCATACTTTTTATGAAATTACAACTTTAGTCCCCAAACTTTTCTAAAGTTTATACTTTAGCAAAAAAATTCAGAATTTACATTTTGGTCACTAACATTTTAAACTTCAATTCCCATTCCAAATTTTCCTATTGAATTCAACCAAACTTTAAGAATACCTTATTCAATTCCCTATCTATCACATGATACCTTTAAAACTTAGAAATTTCCTTCCCAAAACCCATAATTAAAGAAATCCTAACTTTTGCATTTTTGTCATTTTAGTCACTAAGTTAGCTTTTAACTATTATCTTAGTACTAAATGACCCTTAATCAACTTAGTAAATTTTAGGGTATTACAATTCTCTCCCTCTTAAGAAAATTCATCCTCGAATTTTCAATACTTACTTGGTTCCAAAAGGTGAGGAAACTATTTTCTTATATTTTCTTCTTATTTCTCTCAAGTCGTTTCTTTAACCTTATGATTTTTTTTCAAAGAACTTTAACAAACGGGATTGTCTCGTTTCTTAGTTCTTTGACTCCATGTGCTAGGATCTTTACCAGTTCTTTTTCATAGCTTAAATCTGGCTGAATCTCTATTTCTCCAGAGTAAAAACATGTGAGGGGTCTAATCAATATTTCCTAAGCATCTATACATTATGAATCTTGTCCATTTCCAAAGATAAAGATAGCTATTAAGCTTAACTATCAGACTAACTCCTTTTCTGATTTCTTATAGCCCAATAAATCTTAAACTTAACTTTCTTTTTGTTTAAACCATAACACCTTCTTCTAGGGTGAAACTTTTAAGGAATACTTTATCCTTAACTTTATATTAAATATCTTTTCTTTCAGGATCAACATATAGTTTCCATCATCGAGATAGAAATTCTTCCTTGATAATACAAATATCTATCAAACCTAACTTCCAAGTTTTCAGTTTCACTCTTTTCCACTTGTTTGAACCTTGACAACATTTCTCATCCTTTCTTTAAAGATAGCTTATTTAATCCAATATGGTAAATTTTATTCTTAACTTGACAATCAAAACACCATCTTCTTTTAATACAAATCTTGCTTTCATAGCTCTTAAGACAACAAGTGTCTTTCGACTGAGAGCGTCAACTACCACATTAACTTTTTCTGAATGATAATCAATGACCACATCATAATCTTTAAGAAGCTCGATCCAACTTCTTTGCCTCAAGTTCAACTCTTCTTTAGTAAGCATATACTTTAAACTTTTATAACCTATATAAATATGGCATCGTTCACTGTATAAATAATGACGCCATATCTGTAAAGTAAATATAGCCATTGCCAGCTCCAAATCCTAAGTAAGATAATTTCTCTCATATATCATAAGTTGTCTCAAGCATAGACCATTACTTTTCATTCTGGTTGTACTGGTACCGTGGCTTCTATTAAGATCTTCCTTAATGTTTCAAAGTTTTCTTTTCATTTATCTTTTCAACTGAATGGCATGTCTTTCCTCAATAGCTTGGTCAATGAGGAGGCAACCATAAAAAAAATTCTGAACCTCTAAAACATTCTTCAGAGGTTTCCATTCAACTATAGTTTGTGCTTTCTTGGGATATACTCTTATCCCTTTTGCCAAATCCACATAACTAATAAAACAGCTTTTGACAACCAAGTTTACACTTTAACAAATTAGCATATAGCTTATTTTCTCGAAAGGTCTGAAGAACAATGCAAAATGAGCATCTCGTTCTTCCTTTTTCTTCGAATAGACCAAAATATCCTCAATGAACTCTACCAAAAATTGATCCAAGAAAAAATTAGAATACTTGGTTAATTAGGCTTATAAATGTCGTAGGCATCATCACGAACTCATAGCATTCATATCGAGTCCGAAAAGCTGTCTTTAAAGTTTATTCTTCCTTGATCTTTAGCTGATAATATTCCGATCGAAGGTCTACTTTGGAAAACATAGCTGTGCTTTTTTTTAACAGATCAAAAGATCATCAGTCTTCAGAAGAAGATATTTATTCTTTACCGTCAACTTATTTAGCTGATGAAAATCTATACTTAATCACATAGATCAATCTTTCTTTTTCACAAATACGCTAGTGCACCCCAAGGTGGCACACTAGGCTTTATAAAACCTCGACCTAACATTCCTTGTAATTGTACCTTTAAATCCCAAAGTTCGGTCAAAGCCATTTTATACAGAGCCATTAATTTAGGATCAATGCCTAGTATCATCTTTATTTTGAATTTCACCTCTCAATCTAGAGGTAATTCCGAGTAACCCATATGGGAATACATTCAAATATTTTTGGACAGTCGGGTTATTTTCCAATTTAACTTCAACAGCCCGAGTATCCACTACATTTGCTAAGAAAACTTAACAACCTTATAACAACAATTTCTTTAATAAAACAACTGAAATTACATTGGAAAAGGGATTTACCCTTTTATCAACTACTACTATTTTTGTACCTTCCGTGTTTTTTTTAATACTAATCGCTTTATGCGACAATTCATCATGACTTGATAGGAAGGTAACCAATTCATGCCCACCATCATCTTAAACTCCTTGAAAGATTATTCCATTAAATTTATCAGGAACTATATTTCTTATATTTTTATCGAGCAATTCCAATGTTCAGCTCGCCTTTACATTACAACCCAACAAATTTATGACCGCTATATTACTTGAAATGGGTTCCAAAAGGATATCTCCTTCTCCATTCAACTCCGTACTTATATACGAATGTGTAAAGCTATGACCCATCAACATCAATACAGGTTTATCCAAAAAGATGAGATGTACCTTCTATGATTTTCGAATCCTCCCAATCTTTATCAGTCCTGATGTTATAAACTCAGACTGATATGTGCAATCCTAGCTGCGTAGCAATTTCAAATGTTTCCCCAGATTTAACTTAACATCGGAGTAGCAATACAACTCCATCCAATTTCTTAGTATCCAAACAGTGGAATCCGTCCAGTGTAATCCTTAGGTTATTCAGTTATAAATCAACAATCACGGGACCTTAATCTGTTTTTCCTTTCAATTCAGGTGTTCCCGAACTTTTTAATTCCTTAATCTGGCACAAGCACTCCTTGTTGTACCAGTGCCCCTTTCTTGTTTTGATTTATCCGAAGGGTTATCATTAACCTTATTGTTACTACTCTTGATTCCTTCCAAAGCTTCCAATTTATCAGTTCATCACGCTTTCTTGACTCAAATATTTCTTATAATTCCTCCCAATTTACATTAGTAAGGAGCGACATCAATCAGATCATAAAAACATCATATCAGTAATATTGATATCTTAGTGGCGTGTATACTCTTTTTAACATAAAACCACTTCCATTTAGGCCGAGAATCAGCTAAACCTGCAGCTTTGATACCAATAAATGTAATACCCCTTTCCCATATTCATAGCTGAATACGAGTCAGAGATATCACAAAACATTTGTAAAACCCTCTACATTTGTAACTCAGTAAAAATTTTGATTATTCTAAAATATTACAATATATTTACTTTCTATTTACAAATGTAGTTAATCGCGTATAGTTTAAACAAAATATTTTAATCTTCAAATCGAGTTTAATTTCAGGCAGAAACTTATTAATTTAATTTGACTTTATATAATTAATGAAACTGCCTGACTTAAAATTCATCCAGATACCACATAAAATACAAATTCTATCGGAGCAAGCATATCATTTTTATATACA
Organism: Hibiscus mutabilis; assembly: GCA_019671005.1. Taxonomy (NCBI): domain Eukaryota; kingdom Viridiplantae; phylum Streptophyta; class Magnoliopsida; order Malvales; family Malvaceae; genus Hibiscus; species Hibiscus mutabilis. The sequence goes on along the minus strand of CM033711.1, from coordinate 32,033,987 downwards.
TGCCAACTAGTAAATATCAAACAGTGTCAAAAGATATCTTACTGGTACTAATGTACATGTTATTGATTGATGATGTCCGTTTATGGTCCTTACTCTAACCATTTCTTCTTTCCTACGTGTAAAACAGTTACACGCTAAGTATTTACTTAGCGAGACAATAATTTGAATTCAAGTGCAATTGTCATAATATCAATATTAATGATTAACAATGCATATGATCACCTTATCATTATATGCTTGTTAACATAAATAAATATGTATATGAAAGTGATAAGATTAGATCTTACCAATACCGTTTCCATTCCATTTGTAAGCTTTCAATGCTTATCAATACTTTTTTCCCATTTCTATCTGCAAGCTTTCAAGCTTATCTTCCTGTTTCTTTTTTATTCTTTTTAATTTATTTAGCCCAAGGTATCAAATTAAAAGATTCTATGTACACGAGTCACCCCCATACCCAACCTTTCTTGAGTATGTATATTATTTTCACTCTACCGGGAGTGCTTAGCACCGAAGTGCTTCTGTATACTTACCGGAGTATACAATATATCCCTCATTGAGTTTTTATGAAATTACTCTGAAGTGCTTAGCACCCGTAATAAGTCCGTATACTCAAACCATGCATGAGTATACTCCTCAATGAGTATTTATAATATTTTAACTTTACCTGAAGTGCTTAGAATATTTATACAGCTGTTTATGACCCTATGAATATCCAACTATACCATCGAACCTCTATATCATACAGTGGGCTTTATTTCATCATTTAAGTCATCGATGGCAACATATATCAATATATATCAACATTTAATAGTTCATAGCCGAAGTAACATTTATATTATACCATCATCAATAAATAGTGATCAATGCATTTATGTTCAACCTTTGACATATTTAAAATATGTCAAATATATGATCATTGACATAAATATCATGACTATAAATAAACCAGGTAGACTCATCGCAAGTCCTACCGGTGATGAATGAAACATCCATGTATATTGTTATGTATGCATTTCACTCACCTGGGCCATTTATTAGTATGCCTCACTAAGTCCTCTTTGATCTTTTCCTTCATTGTACCTCGAACTTCCCTTGATTCGAACATACTAGTGTTCTGTTTTCTGACCTTTCATCACTTAAAAATTCATATCTTTTGACTCGGAACTCGAAATCAGATTCTGTTTGTTGGACGCGAAATTAGACGAACAAATCTTTACATCGGTATAAAATTCACCATCTAACCATTTTTTTAGAATTTATGGTGAATTTTCAAAGTTACTGCCATAAACCAATTTTTCTACACAGCTTCCATAAACAATTTCAACTTTTATACTAACTTCTCCTTATTTCTCTACTTTTCAATTTAGTCCAATTACTTGCTTTAACCCACCATCTTATGACCTTCTTCATCAAATAATTATTTACAATAATCCTCCTTAATTTTCCTTCTTTACCGAAATAGTAACTAAAATTCAGATATAAGGATTCAAGCTTCTTAACTTTGCAAATTAGTCCTCAATTGAACATTACTACCTTAATTCCATCATTACAACTAAAAATCCGATTTATCCCCCATACAAAACTTCAATTTCGATTTGGTCACTTAACTTTGACAATTTGTCAAAATGGTCACTAATTCAATTCAACATCAATTTAGCATTCTAATTTTATTTTTCTTGTCTCTAACATTATTAATAACATAAATACACTCCAAATTCTAAAAATTCAGATTTGGTCCTTCAACTTTTCAATTTGCCGAAATGGTCCCTACACAATTTAACTTAGGGTTTTGCTTGCAAATAACAATTCAAGCTTACTAGATCATTATTTCAACATAACAAACCCTAAATTAAACTTGAATCCATAAACCCTAATCATCTTCATAAAAATCAAAACATGTAAAACTTAAATCCCAACTCAATATCATGATTTTAACATCATACTAGCTTAATTCTAACTTGAATTCAATCATGGAATCATAAAATCTCAAAAGTCCCAATTTGATCCATAACCCTAATTTCTTTCTCATGAAAATTCTCATCAACCAAGCATGTATTCCATGAATTATTGACATCAAAAGATAGAGCTTGAAGAGTAGAACAACTTTGTAGTTGAAGAGATTACCTGAAAACCGAGTTTCGGGGCTTAAATCGAGCTTGGAAAATTTTCTTCTTCTTTCCCCTCTTTCTCCACGTTTCATGTCTGGAAAAGATGAACATTTTGTTCATCTTTTCACCATTATTTTAAACATATATCTATTAAATGAATATTAAATTCATTTAATAGTGAAATTACAATTTTGCCCTTTTTATCCAATGGTTGAGATTGATTTTATCATCAATCAAGGGCCAAGATTTAATCTTCCATTTCCTATTTCCAAAATTTCCCTTATAAATTTTTAAATATTTCAAAAATGCCATTGGGGCCAAATGACCAATTTGCCCCCCAACTAGTCTTTATTTACTAGTTTGTTTCCAAATTGCCATTCCATTAAAATCTAACTAAATCTAGTTAGAATTCAACCAACCATAATAAAATATTCATAAAATAACATTTTATGACTTTTCCATAGCTTTTGGATCAGTCTCCAAAATTTCCATTCGATCCAATATACCGATAAATAATCCTTTACTCAGAAATAAACTGTAGGATTCATCTTGAATCAAACTAAAAATATTTCCAACACTTGGAAATGACTTTTATAACCTTTCTCTATCATATGGCAAAATTTCAAAATTTTCCAATTCGATCCGGGTATCTGAATTCCACTTAAACTTTAATTGTGATTTTCCCAATAATCAAAATATCAGATCGAACCAAAATCTTCACATTCGATCCACACCCTTAGGTGATCATTTATTTATGAAATAAAAACCCTTAACTTTTAGGAAATTACAACTTTAGTCCCCAAACGTTTCCAAAGATTATACTTTAGCCATAAAATTTTCAAAATTTATATTTTGGTCACTAACATTTTAAACTTCAATTCCCATTCCAAAATTTCCTTGAAATTCAACCAAACTTTAAGAATTCCTTATTCAATTCACTATCTATCACATGATACCTTTAAACCTTAGAAATTTCCTTCCCAAAACCCATAATTAAAGAAATCCTAACTTTTGCATTTTTGTCATTTTAGTGACTAAGTTAGCTTTTAAGCTATTATCTTAGTACTAAATGACCCTTAATCAACTTAGTAAATTTTAGGGTATTACAGGCAATCTGGAAAATGTGCTCATAATTTTATCAACTGAGCAAGTAACCTCGTAAATGCCAAGTTGCAGGTTGATAACAAGGATACATATGACCATCTAGTCGATGCATCAATTAAAACCATAAAATATCTAAATAATCCACAAAAAGGGTGCATGAGCCCATATATATCACCCTGTATTCGTTCCAAAAAACTAATAGATTCATAATCTATCTTAGTTGGTGATGGTCGAATAATTAGTTTTCCTTGAGAGCAAGCATCACATGAAAAACATTACTTTTAAGAATCGGCCAATTCTTCAATGAATGACCACATGAAGTGTCAATAATTTTTTGCATCATAATTGAACCGAGATGGCCAACCGGTCATGCAAATAATAAAGTTATCAGTAAATTTTTGGTTTTCAATAGCATGAGCTTCAATTTGTACTAATTCTTGTGTAAAACAATCCGGATGACAGTGCATGTAATTTTGTCAAGATTTTCTTATTTCCTTGGGTTATACTCGTTATATGAAGATAGTCAGCATCCACTTGACTAATAGTCTCAATATGATATTCATTTCTATAACACCCCTAACCTAGCTTAGGAGATAGACCGATTTAAGATGTGTTACTAAACAAACATACGTACATACTTGACAAACTTATTCAAACAGATAATCATGTTTTCGGTAAAATCGAATAATTTAAAATCCTTGTGAGGAGTAAACTTAGATTCAACCAAATATCATACATAAAAAAACATACTTCAACAAAAATGCACTTTAGTTATTAAATCTTATCATGCTCCTATATTTTATCACGGGTGACTAATTGTCTTTCGAACTCATAATATAATTCCAATTCGGTTTCAAACTTATATACTATCACCTGATCATGACTTTAGCTTGAAAAAAAGTGTGAACCCAGAACTTTTACAAGTTTAGCTCAAGCAGGGAAGGATATCTTTAACTAGATATATGCCAACCAATCATTTCAAGTCAGGCTAAACAAATAACATGTATCTTTACTAGTCTCAACGAAGAACTAAGAATCATTTATATAATTATAATACCAACCGAAGCAAGCATGTCAGGGGTTCTAATCACTTAAACACACAAGCAACCATATCAAGAATTATAACAAACATTTAAAGATTATATATATATGTACAAGATCCTTTTTAAACTACGTATTTATACAACTCAACAATTAAAACCTTAATTCTTTGATTAATCATCAGTCAGACCAATGTTATTTATTTAAGCATTATCAAATGTGAAATCATATTCGAATTGTCCATCATATGTATAAAACTAATAACCAAATATTCAAGCTACCTCGTCTTATTTAAGTCTAGTGCATGACACATGATACGTATAAGCATGCATACACGCATTCCACAAGATGTTTTGTTCATTTTAAGCTTTTCTATTCATAAATCTATTATACTAATCTCATACCATAACTACTATGATGATGGTTTCTCAACCAAGCAACCATAAAACAAATAAAATGGCCCATTACAACACACACACACACATATACATATAAATGATCAAAGATGCTTTAAATGAACAATGCTTATATATCAACTATATGCCACCATCTAGGAGTATATAAAAAGGTTACATAGCGTACTTCTTGACACTTGTGATCCCGTCCAAGCTCTGAAGATGAATGGAAGCTTTAATACCCTAAAAGGTAATAAAAGAATAAGGAAAGCTTACGTTTAGTGAGGTAGCTTAATATAATCAAATGCGTAATTCGATAGCTCCATGTTATAATTCTATACTTCCTTCGAACTCTTTTAAGCTTGATAAGTAATAGGTTTGATCAAAGGCAATTCATCTTGTTCATAGAGTTAGAGCACAACATTAATTTGAGGTTTATTGAATCCGTATGACTGACAAATCTGAACACATGTAACTATTACAATTTAAGATTTCAAACGTGATAATATCTCTTACATCGATTTACAGACACCATTTCCTTCACTAACACTTGTTACTTCTTGTACAAGTTATTAAAATGACACTTTAGTTAACTTATAGGTTTCATTAATTTCTTACACGTGGTCTCTTAGAGGTCCAATGTCTATCACATATATTATCAATCACGAGATAGACGTGAATTCCTCTTATCTTATATGTTATTAAACTTAACAATTCAAAAGCACTAATTGCTTAGCACATAAGGTACTAAACCCATCAGATTTTATTCATGAAATTACTTGACAGCTCTTTTTGTTTAAAGCATTTGAACCATGTACATATTATCGCCCAAAAAAATACAAGTTTTAAATAATAGCTTATCACTTATCCTAAGCATTCGAACAAGCAAGAATCATTTTCTCTTATTGGAGAAATTTATTTAACATGCTTATCATACCATAAACATGGATTACTCGACAAGAAAGGTATCAAACATGTCATGCCATAAACATAGATTACTTGGCATACAAGATGTTAGGCAAACAAACCATAAACATGAGTTATCTATCCCTTAAAACACTAATTATAACATATAAAGGCATGGTTTCTTATCTAGTAAGTTATTCAACATAGCATCATAACCAGATGACACTTATCACACAAGTTACACAACATAGCATTACAAATGTAGGCATTAGAACTGAAAATACTTATTCACACCAAGGAATATTCAAGGACCATTAGGTGACCATTGCTTGTCACGCAAGCAAGCATTACGATTCATTAATTTGTCTTGTAGTTTATACTATTTTCTTAGACATAGTGCTTCATAGTCACGTTTTTAAGTAGGGTATAAGTCTTTAATCAAAAGACTATACCAAATTCGATTACAAGCTTATTACTCACTAATCAAGTATTTTGAACACTGGACAAATGTAAACAAGCATTCTATCAAGGCTTGTACCTTAAACCAAGATGGTATTTCAAAAAGTTTCCTAAGCATATATACCGGTTATACCAATTATTTCATGAACTCGTTAATTCAACTTATAACTTATTTCACAAGTTATCAAACATCTCTTTCCTTCCATCAACTTCATTGACCATGCAGAACAATAACTTAAACAAAAAGCTATGTGACATAATGCCAAGCATTCTCACCAATAATTACTTATACCTATGATTACCCTTAAATCCAATCAAGCATCTAGTTATCTTGCATATATCATTCGAATAGCACCACTTTTAATAAAAGAGTTACCAAACTCGTGTAAGCAATTATGTTATATAAGTTATCAAGTATATTATATCTTGATCATGAGTACTTAACTCATACAATATCAAACATGGCATCACTCAACAGAGGTACATGCTTTACAAATTATCAAGCATAGTATGAGATAGTCATGAATTTCTCAATATCAAAGATATAAACATAACATCTCATAATCTTGAATTACTAATCACGAGAAGCAACAATTAACCGATTCATTCTATCTCATAGGCTTTCATTCGAAACAGGTTTTTCCATTAGGAACATACTCAATTTCATTAGGATCATGCTACTTATCAAACAAGTTATCATAATTCTTTATTAATTTAATTTATAATCATACTTTCTTATTATCATAGCCTTGTGAATCGAACTTCAGCCTAGATACACAAATCCCTAACCAACTGTCGCCTAGTAACTCCTCAAAAATACTATTTTATGTTTATTTTACAAGTCTTTGGTAGCCTTTTAAGTACATTTAGTTGCATTTAGTTGTTAAATTCGTGCATTTGCATAAGGAGTTAGGAAATAGGGAATTTTTGTACTTTGCCAGTATGAAAGGCTGTTTGTTGGCATCATTGCAAGCTTGGCAGAGCATAGCAGACATGGCCGAGTAGTGCAGAAGCATGAAGCAAGAGGATCAGAAGACCAGATTAGACTGCAGAAAAATAGCACTTGATCAAGTTTTGAAAAATAGGATGGCGAAAAAATCAGATGCCAAGATGGTCTGGCACAGATGGACCAAACGATGCCGAGCTCAGCTAGCGAAAGATCAAAGGCTAATGACATCATCCCTAGTTAAGATGACATCAGCCCTAGTCAAGATGACATCAGCCCTAGTTAAGATGATGTCAGCCCTAGGATGCAAAGTGCGGCTAAGATGATTATAAGCCTTAGCCCACCCAAATTCAAACCCTAAGGCTTATCCTAGGGTTTCCTACGCATTCCTATATAATGGATATCAAACAAGCACATAAGAACGGCACATTGGAGATCAAATTGAGAAAAGGCTGCCTTCCTACACACTCTCTTAGTTTATTTGGTTTTTATTTGATGATGTTAAGCGATTTTGGTTTTTGGATGAAAACCCCAACCATGAACTAATTTTCTTAAGTTGGTTGGGGATGTTTGGTTTAAACGTTGATTTTATGCTTTAGTTTCTTTAATGATAAATCTGTTTCGACAAAGTTTTTCTATTTGGCATACTTGAATTTTTCCTAAATACTCTACCAAGCGAGAGCTGGCCCTGTAGGCCTGTTGCTCCTCAATATCTTAACAGACTTGGGGTGGCAACGATTGAGTTGTTGAATACTAAGGAGAGAAGCTTCGAGAGAAGTCGTTCAAGTAGATGAACTTACTTCGGAAGTGATATCTATCCCTTAGGAGTATAGATTGGTTCTTAATCAAATCGGTTTATTTAAAAACATGCACTATAGAGATATAAGGGTTTTTATATGATCGATTTAGGGCAATGACCATCGAGAGAGGCTTTGCTAATTTTGAATCTACTCGGCAAACAATGCCAAGACAGGTTGACATTAAAGGCTGGCACGGCATGAATAGCGTGAAAACCAGGCATTCCCTGCCAACGCTCATCATTCATTAAAACACTCTCATTGCCAACGTTTTTACTTTATTTTACTTTTATTACTTTTCTTTTCTTTAGTGTCAAAATCAATTCCAAAACAAATCATATTTTCTTCCAAGGCAAGTAAAAATCAGATAATCGAATTCCAAGTCAATCTCTGTGGGATCGATACTCAGCTTAACTGTTGTATTACTTGCAGACCGTGTATACTTGCACGCAAAATACTCATATTGGAACTATTTTACTAATACATACATTTTGCCTCTTTTGCAAGCATTCATAACACACTTCTTCTAGAGAGTATACATCCCCCATAAAATGGTACTCGCAGTACCGGTCAATCCCTCCTACTATCGCCAAGTGACCACACAACTTTCCTCCTACTGTCGCCAAATAAGGACCGTAGTCCACCCCAAACACGAGCTCTATGGACTCTATGGCATGCCAACTATACCTAAGACTGACTCGAAACCAAGGCTTTCATCTTAATCTTACCACATCAGATACATTATGAGCATAGTTCCTTATCACAATAAAATATCAATAAGCTTATTACCCTTATCAATTCAGGTATGTAGTCACCTCACGTGACTTCACATTGTATCATTTCTTTGATCAAATGTCATCTTATCCAAGATTTCTTTCAACATGTATCTTACCAATTAAACATATCTTGTTACTTTGCCACCAAGGCTTAATTCATAGCATTTCATAAGTTCCCTCATTGATATCATTTGATCCAATTACATAATAAGTGAACATAGCTTATTATTATCTATTTCAAAGGTAGGCAGAATTCTAAATTTAAGTACTTTCAGCAATGCATAAATCTTAATTTAATTAGAATAGAGCATAGTTCCAATTACATATACTTACATAAATAAGTCTTATAACTTTCATATCAACCATACCTTATCACATGTATAATTTTGAATGTATTTTGCATTCAATTTCTATCATATTCAAATTACAACTAAACCTATTAAAGGTTTCTATCAAGTCCATAACCTTTGAACTAGCATACATTCGAACCTTCTCAATCATATAACGCTTGTAACATAGCACATACCTTGTATTCCAAGCTTAAAAGCTCAAGCATCTTTTAACTTGATGAACATTATTATAAACTAAGTCAAATAACATACTCAGGATAGCTTCAATTCTATCCAGGAACTTTAAACTACGCTCACCTTATATCCTAAAGTTGCAGGGTACTCGAATCCACACTTTCACATACTCCCAAAGTTCCCTTTCCTAACCTTCAAGTCACTATCCTCTTCCTAATCATGATATGTGAACCCCAAATTAAATATCAAAACATCAACACCAAACAATTTACTCACTAACAACCCCATTGCATACATACACACTTATACATACAATTCGATCCATTAATGTTCTTTCTACTCAAAATAGTCCATTTTACATTTAGGCACACAAAACAGCCCCTAAAATTACTTGCACAAGCATTTATACTTTCATAAATAGCGCCTAACATGTTATTATGCATATATCAGTCCAATTACATTCATGTATATGCAAAACAAAGTGGTCCATGCATGTACACTTTCATTCCCTCAAAATTGTCCATATTTGTTCTCACATATATGAAACAGTCCTTAATTTTTTACATACACAATTTCATAGTTAAAATAGTCCACTAGTGTTTATAAATACTCATAACAGTCCCATTCACTTGCATTCATACTTTTTACACCTCAAAACAGTCTCAATTTATTTAGATACAAACAAAACATTCCATATATACTTCATTCACAATAGCCCCTATTTTAGTGAAATGAAATCCCCTGTTTTAAGGACGCAAAGAAATCCATATATATTCTTGTTTACATCTAAAACAATCTGGCTTTATTATTATTCATAAAAGTGCACCGAAACAGTCTATAATTCATGCATTCTCAGTTATAAAGGTATAGGGCAGCATTCTAACATTCTTTATCATGCATCACATCCCTGAATTACACATAAGCATACTCATACATACATGTAAACATACATTTAGGGCTGCTTAGTCCTTCCCGAAATAGGGCATTAGCACATTAGCACCAATATTCTAATTAACTAGTAATTTACTTATCCATTACAACCCTTTAGTCATATATTAGACAGTTCACATACACATATATTTAGCAAAACAACCCCTACCCTACAAGCATAAAATAGGCAGCCTCACATACCTATACATATCTCAACAAAATAATCCAAACTAATATGTTCGCATATCTAACAATTCTATTCATTAAATATAATCAAGAAATGATCATTCTTAAGCTCGTGTACATTCGAATACTCTACTAGGTTCAACAATTCTCAAAGACACAAATTACCCACAAACGAAAATACACAAATTAGATTAGACAAAGGAAGAACTAAGCAATTTACCTTTCTCCTAAGCTAGTTCGATCAAGACTCAAGCAAGACAACCATGGACTAAAGATGGTCTATGAAGCTTTGTCTCAATTTCTCTCTCTCACTATCGGTTCAATTTAGGAAGAAAAGAGATGACTCAAAGTTTAGTCATCCTGCTCCCTCCTATGCCATGAGTCATCACTCACAAGGCATTGCTTGCACCACATGTGTCTAGGTCCTTCCAAATTAATTTAATTTACATGCAAATTCTAAAGATTTACATGCTCACATTTTTATCCTTCTATTAAAGCCTTAAAATTTTCACTTTAAATTTCGAATTGGTCCTAGTTCCACTTATTTATTCGAATGGATGGCAATTGGATTACAAGTGCTATTGATCAAGTTAAGGTGTACATTTAATCTAGGTTTTGGGGTATTACAATTCTCTCCCCCTAAAAAAAGTTCACCCTCGAATTTCCTAAGGTGAGTAGATGATGATAAGGCTCTTATACAATTGTCTTAGGTTTCAAGGATTCCCCAATGAGGGCATATCATATAAAGGAATAAGTTAACTCAGAATCAAACATAACATATATAAGATCTGAATACGATTCATTCGTACTCACAAGGTATAAGCTTCGATATTAATCTAATAACGCATAAAATAGAGCTTTTATCAGACGTAGATCACAACTACTTATCAATTTTAACTCCTAGGTGGCATAATGACTTATGATGATGCAACAAGTTCCTGTTTAGTCCGAGAATCGACTAAACCTAAGCTCTGATACCAAAATGTAACACCCCTAAACCGCTCTATCTCCTAAGCCAGGTTAGGGGCGTTACAATTTCTGCAAATATCTTTAAAATTCAATAAGTCTCTTTGTGACTTTGATGAGTATAATGCATTGTGAATATGAGATTGAGTTCCATTTGGCAATAGCATATTTGTTCTTTTGGAGCCTTCTATGATATTAGTACTTCTGGATATAGTACTCACATTATTCCTTTGCATTGTTAAATGAGAAAATATACACAATTATGCACCTTTCAATATGTACATTATTCCATTCACTTCAGAGAATAAAAAATATTAAATATAGCACATATCTAATTGATTATCTATCAAAGATAATGTCTCAATAATTTATTGCTCTTCCGGATCATTGATATTTCCAGTACTTTGAGTATAGTATTCACATTTTCCTTTGCATTTGAATGAGAAAAATATTTCTTATGCTTAAGTATAGTATGAGTACTTGCACCGTCTGTTAAGCATAAATCGTCACAATTTATTGCATATTATATTCTGAAAGTAATCATATTCTTCAAAGGATAATATGTAAAACAATTTTACATATTTAAATATATAATATATGAAACAAATTAACATAAAGCAAAATAAATAAATATTTTAATATATTTAAATATATAATATAAAAACATAAATAAATAATATGTAAAACAAATTAACATAAAGCAAAATAAATTAAAAGATTAGTTATTTCCTTTAGAGGTTATAAGGAAACAAAATAAATGGCGAACTGTTCCCTTCAAGGGTTATGAGGAAATTAACAATATCCAATTGAGTTGGACCAACAACGCCTTAATTATTTTTGCCATTTTCGTAAATAAAATTTGTTTATATTTTTTTCCTTTATCATTCAAGATTGTGGATAAAGGTCCATAATGTTTCGGCGTTTGACAAGTACGAGATCAATGGTATGTACCATCACATTGATAACATAAAGATTTTAATATCATTCTTGTCATCCTTATAATCTCACTTTTGGTGGGTATAAGCGTTCTTAAAATGATTATCTTATCCATATCTATTTTTATGGCCTCAATCGCGACCACAATTGTTAATGTGACTTTTATTCTTTCCTCTATAAAATGTCACATCCAATTCAGGGAATGAAGTGGAGCCAATAGATCTTTAAAATCTTTTCACGATATTGTGTCTACAGGACAACATTAATTGTGTGAAAAGTGAAGTATGTTTTTCTAACATATCCTCATTAGTGATACTCTGATCACAAAATTTTAATTTAATTTGAAACATTCACATAATTGAGTTTCATTCACTAACCATATAGTGAATTATCATGTTCGCATTCACTTCAGGTAATGAAACAAATCCAATAATCGCATGGAATAAACATCATACTTGCATTCACTTCAGGAAATGTAACAAATTCAACAATCACATGGAATAACATCATGCTTACATTCACTTTAGGGAATGAAACAAATCCAATAATCGCATGGAATAAACATCATGCCTGCATCACTTCAGGGAATGCCTCCCATAAAAATTCTTGGATCAAGACGAATTTTCATAACTTGAACTTGGGAGAAGTCTATAGTCGAGTTTTTCGACACATAAGAGTTATTGCTTTCAAGCAAATATAGACTTTATAACAATCATACTATTAAAGAATAATTGATCAACCAATATATATAATACTTACCACGCTTAAAAATCAAGATGCCAAAAAAAACTTATAGGTATCGAATTTGCCTTCAGTCTTTTTTCTTTTGATTGAGCTTTTCTATCCAATAAAGAACCGCATTGGAACCTTGTTCATCATCGGTGAACCATGAAACAATTACACCTTTTCGTCATGATGTTATATAAACCTTAAAAATTAAAATGCCAAATTTAGAAAAAATAATAATAAAATCTAATCTCAAATATATATATATATATATAAAGCAAAAATAAATGGGAAAAAATTGTTGAAGTGCATATAGCCTGTGGAAATCGGAAAATATCATTGTCAAGTTGCATATCCAATCCACTGCTTTCTTCACTTTCATTAAAGTAGGGGTTGGTCATTCTACCACTATATAACATCATCTTTTTCAAACTAAGTTGATCTTGAGGTTTCGTTAAAGGCTCGATATTTGTTCCTGGAGTTATATTTATAAACTTGGTGCAAACAAAACATCATTGAATATTAGAACGAAATAATAATCAAATAATATATCAAAATATACTGGCCTTAATATAAAGGTAATTAACCAACTACTATCTATATATAAATAAGAAAACATATCATACTTTCTAAGTTAAGTTGAATAAACGGTAGATGTAGTCACCAATATCTTCTTGAAATCTTTTTCGGGAATTGCCGACAAGAACCACAATTATTGAGCGAGATCGCACTGATAACGTGTTGTGAATAAAGTAAAGAGCAATAACAAAATAGATTATCAAGAACAAGATGAGAGACAGAGAAAGACTTGTATTATATTCTCAAAATAGAGTTGTTTACAATGCTTTCTCCAAACTCTATATTTATACGCATTAGATGAAAATCCTAATTCCAATAGGTATTAAACCCTAATAATAAAGTACATTAAAGCCTCATTTAATATATGAATATCCACCATAAATAAAATATTCATAACACTAATTGATTTTTTGTCACTTGCGGAATGGGTGTAATAAAATTCATGTACTATTAAATATTTTATTTACATAAAAAATAAGCATTTTAAAAATATTTATGAAAACTATAAAAATATTAAAGAATGTCCAAAACACATAAAATAAAGTTATTTTTATCCAAATAAATTAGAAAAACCAAACTCTAAGAACTTATGAAGTGGGGATGTCAATTGGGTGGGGAGGGTGCGAAGAGTACTCTTCTCACACCCATCCTCGTCAAGAACTTTCATCTTTATCCCCGCCCCACGACCCATTACGAATATAAATTTAAAGTCATCTCTGCTCTGCAACCCGCAAGACGTAAATCGTCCCCGCCCCCATCACTCACGTGGGTTCTGAGACCCATCTAATTTCTTTTTTACCCTCCGTATGGCTCATTCATATAATATATTTATAAATATTAGTTAAAAATATAAATCAAAATTGTTATAAAAAAATTATGAAATATACGTCTATTGTAAAAGACCGAAAATAGTACAAATAACATGTAAAATAATATTTCAATTATTGTAATAAATAAATGATATAGAAAGAACAAAAAAGGAAATAACAATGAAAAACAACCTTTAAAAAATAAGAAAAATAATAATAGAATCTAAATTACATACAATATTAAGAAAATAAAATTAAAAAATAGAAGAATAATATACCTATAGTGAGGACTGAGGAGAAAAAAAATAAACATTAGAAAGAATGTCTAATGACAGACAACAGTAAAAAAAAGCCAATAAACATATATATATATATATATATTTCTAGATAAGTCAATATAAATTATCTTAAATTTGACTTTGATTCAAATTGATATTTTTAATAAATATTTATATATTTGATCTCGTCAATCTCAAACTTAATTATATATATATATATATATATTGATATATTAAACTTTTCTTTAATATCTCAAGACAAGTCAATATAAATTACCTTAAATTCGACTATGATCTGAACTAGTATTATATTTTAAATAATATTGATAATAATATAATATAAAATCTGTTGGGCAGGCGGGGATGATGTGAGACGGGTATAAAGGCATGTTCACGTCTTCCCCACCACTCACAGCGAATCTAATTTTTATCTTCATCTCCGCGCCTACAACCCGTGAAATTTATAACCATCACTACTTAATTAAATGCGAAGTGAGGTGAATCCCCGCAAAACCCTCTCCATTAACATCCCAATTATGAAATGGTTTTAGTGGAAAAGAAAATAATATTCTTCTTAAGAAATTCATATTCGAACAACTTTATTTGTACATCACTTTTATCAAAAGTTGAAAATAGATCAGATATTATTATAAAATCATTTTAAAAAATAAAAAATCTAAATCTAAAACTAATATGAGAAAATTTTAAAATTAAATCGAACCAAATTAGAAAACGGAGAATTTTGTTCAGATTATGCTATTGAGAAAAGAATTCTTTTCGAGTGGGATGTGCGAAAAATTATTTTATCAAATAGAAAAGTTCTAAAGCGACTAAGAAAGTCGTTAAGAAGACTAACGACTTTGAGAAAAAAAATTAATTGGAATTTTAAATTCATCGTCTCTTTCCATCAACTTCTCAAAGTAACTCAACTTCTCGACAATTTCTCTAAAGTAACGATACGAAAGTCATCTCATAAATTAATTATATACTTTATGGGGCTTAAACGTTAATAAGATGTTTAAATTATACTTTTTTTTAGTTAGATGTTTAAATTTCGTTTCAGGTTAAATTGATGCCTAACATTTACTTTTGTAATTCAAATTAAATTTTTTCGACAATGACTGTTAAAAAAAAATTTCGTCATCCAATTATAATATGACATGTTGCCTAATGTTTATTTATTTAATTTCTTAATTTCTTTTAAAATATGATTTTTTTTAAAAAAATCAAAATTTTATTTTCTTTCAATCAAACCCTCAAATCACATTTCTCTCATTGTCTGACATCTCTCACACATCGGTGGTTTACCATTTACCGCCCAAGCGACGCATACCTCACCGTTAGACACCCCGCCCTCTAGTCGTCCAGCAAAAATCCAGTAGGTCTCTTTTTTTATTGTTGGATGTTCGTCGACAGTGCAATCAACGATTCATTCGTCAGTTTTTGACGACGAAACAATGAAATTTTCAGTCATGAGGGTTTGACAAAAGTAAGGATAGTCGGTGATGGTTGAATCGGTGATAGAGGGGACACACTTAGGGATTTATGTATTTAGAGTTGAGGTTTGATGTTTTAGAAAAATTAAAAGTTTTTAGATTTTTTTATAAAATAAAGCTTTTTCAGTTTTTAAAAAATAAATGCTAAAGAAAATAATAAAAATATGTCACATGTCTTGTTTTTATTAAATAATAAAAAAATTTAACTTATTTTATAAAAAATTATAATTTAATTTATAAAATAAAATATTAAACACAAATTCAACTCGAAACAAAATTTAAGTACTTAATTTAAAAAATATATAGATATATCACCTTTCTATCTCATAAGCCATTTATTTATTATATAAAGGAGAGAGATAGCAAGTAGTAGTGAAGCAATGATTAGAATTGAGGAATGTGTAAAACCTTATCCATATAATGAGAAAGCTTCCTCAAAACACAAACATTTTACGACAGATTTGGATATTTGGATTTATCCTGCCTGCACACTGTTTCTAACTATCAACAATTCCAATGCAATCCGTAGTTCATATTTATATTTATATGCTTATAAAGATGGTGACATTGCTCGGCTGCAAATGACAATCATGTTAGCTATTTGCCCCTCAGGATGGGTTGAGTTTATCGTTCTCTGTCAAATCTTTATGCATTTATTATGTCAAAGTAAAATCCAACAATAAATTGTTTATATCGTAGGTTACAATTTAATTTGTAAAGATTTGCTCTGATATCAGATAATGGTAGCAAATAACTTTACTTATTTTAGAAAATAGTTCGATAGGAAGAATAAACCTAGATTTATTATATAAAGATAATTTAAATATTTTTATTAAAATAAGATTTGTTATCCCCTTATCGAGAAAATATTGACAAATATCGAGAAGATTGTTTATCTCCTCAATTTTTAAAAAACTAACTTCAAGTTCTTCTCGATCTCTATATAAAATAGAGTTTAATAATAGATTTTGAATTTTGTTTTCTTTAGTTGTTTCTTCAACTAAGTTTTTAGAAAGTTTTGTAAGAGCTCTTCTAAACTTTGCTCTTTGGTTTGTGATATGATTTTTTCATACTTCATTGACCAGATTATAGATATTTAAATCTAAATCAGGGTTATAAAAATCTTTGACTTCTTAAGTTTGTTATGGTTTCAACAACTCTTCACCTTTCTTTATAATCTCAGCATAACTGGCTTGATATACTGAGTTGGGATCTTGAGACCATTGAGAATTTTGAGAATAATGTAGTGGGTTTACTGCTGGTAGTGTTGCCACTTGTGACATATTTCCAATCGGTTGTCTTACCGTTGGATAAAGAACATAATATCCTGAGTTAGGATAATACATTACCAGAGTTTGTACTTGTACGAATCCTTGGTTAGGATAATGTGGTCTTTGAATCCCTTTGTTGGGTTTCTTTCGGACAATATTCCATTCTCCAACTGTTTCTAGAGGTTTTTTGCCTCTATCCATCAGGCCTGTTAAGATAATCAACAATAACATTGTCAGTGCCTTTAATATATATAGAACTTCAAAAATTTAAAGTACATAATTTGTTATACCATCTAATTCTTCTGGGTACTGTTTCTATTTTTTTATTAGTGAGAAATTGTTTAACCGCTTGGTTATCGATCTTTATTGTAAATTTCTCTAGTGCTAAATATATGAAAAACTTTTGTATACCATTTTTTATGGCTAACAATTCTTTTCAAAAATTAAATAATTAATTTCATTTGGTTTAAATTTTCCTAAACCATATCCACATATCATTTCTTGATTGTCCATAGTTTTAGCTTTTAGTATACAACCCCAATATTTTTTTTAGGCGTCTGTTTCTAATATTAATTAATTTATTTGTTTAGGAAGATAAACTTTTGGAATATCTGTAATTTCAGATTTTAGTTTTCTAATTATTTTGGAATCTTGTTTAGCCCATGTAAATATGTTATCTATTTTTAATTTATCATATAACATGCTTATTTTTTCAGACAATTTTTCACGTTTCAAAAAAAAAACTATAGACCATATAGGCGAACTATAGTAATAATTGATAATAACATCATCGCGTATGATATATTATGTATAGATTATAGACTATAGACTATATAACACTTGAAAATAATCTCATACACTCAGATAAACCTTAAACTATACAAATTAATCTCATAATCCAATAACCCTAAAATACACCATAAATCCTAAACCGTTAATACTAAATACTAAATCCTAAACTATAAACCTAAGCCATGAAAATTAATCTCATAAACCAATAATCCTAAACTAAACCATAAACCCCAAACCATTAACACTAAAGCCTAAACCAAAATTAGGGACCAATTTCACCATAAATATAACCTAAAACTGAAATTAGGGACCAATTTGACAATTTGAAAGTTGAGAAATTTGAGAGTCAAGTGACCAATTTCACCATAAAATATAGCATAAAACCAAAATTAGGGACTAATTTGACAATTTGAAAGTGAAGAAATTTGAGAGTCTAATGACCAATTTCACAATTTTACCATAGAAATAAATATGAGTTAATTTCGGCTAAAAATTAACTCTTAGGCACTAAAATGAACAAAAATATTATCATATTAAAATTATTAGACTAAATTACAAAAATTAGAAATATATAGGGGTCAATTTTGGCTAAAAGTAAAATTTTAAGGACTAAATATCACCCTGGGGGTGGGGATTGCTATATCCGAAGTCCAAACTGCGGGGATACTTGTGACTAAATTGAATTAAACTAAAACTTAAAAGTAAATATTATGACTAAAATGCAACATTTTAAACGTAACAAGACCTAAAGGGTAATTAATCTCTAACCTAAATAATAGGCGGGAAACGAAGACTAATTACTAATAAATTTTATTAAAATGAGCTAATTAAATTAATCTTAAAAATGAGGATCTAAATCTAAGACACAAAGACTAAAATTAAGATTCGATTGAATGGAAATTAAACTTAGCATGCAAAATAAAGACTTAAATGAAATGCTACCTAAAAATAGAAGAACCTAAGGTGTAAATATATCATAAGCTAAAAAGGTGGGTTGATTCCCTCCTAGTGAGAGCAAATTAAAGAGCGGGCTAAATTAAAAAGGCGATTTACTTAAAATAAATAAAAAGGGCGGGCTAATTCCCTCTCAATTTCAATGCATTAATTTTTTTTCAAACCTTCGAAGGGGTAGTTAATAATTAATAAATGAATTATTTAATATAATTATTTTAATGGTTATAATTATTATTTTTAAATATAATGATTATATTTAATTTTAAAAAGTAAAATTTATTAATTTAATGATCATAATTAACAAATTGATTTAAAATTTGAATAATTTGTTTTAAATTTATGAATATTAAATTATTAATTTAATAAAGCTTTTAAATATTTTTATATATTATAATTTATAAATATAAAAACTAAACATATTAATTTAATGAGTTACTGACTTAATATTATTGATGTTTCTGATTGTTGATTGCTGTTTGCTGCTGGTTGATGGCCGTTGCTGATTGTTGGTCGACTTATAGTTCTTTTTTTCTTATCTAAGTAGTTGCCCTTTGTTTAATTATGATGGTTTCTTAGTTGAGAAGTTACCCATAATTTAAATGATGGTAGCATTTAGATCTTTTGAGAGCTCGATGAGGAAATTTCTGGTACCAAAGTCGAGCATTTAGCCTCATAAAACATTGCTATAAGATCTGAGAGCTTAAATTTTCACACAACAACACTTTAAGTTGTAATCAATTCAATATTATCTTGTTTCTTAATTTTAGTTTTTACATTTGTTATCTAATACTTATGTTAAATTTCATAATTTCAGTTTGTACATTTGTAAGTTTACTAAGTTGTAATACATTTTTAAGTTGTAATAAATTTCTATTTTATTCATTTATAAGTTTACTTACATTTGGTTCTTATCAAATCAAGTAATCAACAAAGAGTTTCCAATCTTCCCCAATAAATCTTGGTCAAGTTAATAAGAAAAAAAGATAAATTTATTCAAGTTATGGTGTACTTTACCGAAAAGATAATTAAAAATAAAATAGAAGCATAATATAACATGTCATTAAAATTGAATTTAAGTATGTTAATTCTTATTAACTTGACAAATTATTTATATTGAATGTGTTAGTACTATTACTAAGCATATTGAATTATTGTTAAGCATTGAATTATTTAACAAATTTTCAAACTTAGTAGTGTTAAATGATTATCTAAATCCAATCTTTCCTTATATATATATATATATTAATTGATTATATATGTATATATAACAAAAAGATTATTTAACACTTTAAATTGATTTAAAAATTAATAGTTTACATTTATCAACACTTTAAATTCATCAAATCATCAAATCATAGACTTCCTCAATTACATGCCAGGTAAATATCAAGACAAGTCAATATCAATTCAGGTCAACAATAGGTCAGGTTCAAAACAAGTGTGATTAGGTTTCGGGTATGTTTCGGTTTGGTTTAGCTTATTTCAAATTTCGGATCAACTTTCAGGTCATCATGTTCAAGAAGATATCGAGTTTCGGGTTGGGTAAATGGGTTTAGGTCTTGCCTCAAATTTGCTAGGTGTAGGTGTCGCAACCCTTTTTTGAGCTTGAAGTTTTATAAAAATAAAACAACAACGGAGTCACCACCAATCCTTTAAAACGGTGTGATTGGGTCACCTAAAAATGGGTCATTTTAATAAAATCATTTTATTTTATCAAAACAGCATTTTGGTCTGCGCAAACAAGAAAACGGGTTCGGAGTCGGTTATGCGTGGGGAAGGATTAGCACCCCTACAACGCCCAAAAATTGGTACCTAGCCGATTACAAAACATTTTGATGTCGAAATTTGCAAGTTCGTATCAAAATCAACTCTTTGTCCATTTTTGAATATGATCTCGTTTTAACGACCCTAATATCCAGAAAGTGAACTGCAATCACCGCGAACACTTCTGGCGCTAACCTGTCACTTTCCTTCAATAGGACACCACATTAATTAAGTTCCACTTTTTTATCAGACAAGCAAGGAAAGAATTAGTGTGTTGGAGCTTTTTATTTACCCTAAGTTAGTGATTATTAACCTAAAGGATAGTCTACATGAATTTTACCTATTAGGGTTAAAATATGGTTAAGTGTATCTTATGAATATTAAATGTGAAGAGGAGTTTTATTTCTTAACTTTAAAGGCTCTAACTAAGGTAATTTAGTACCTAACACTATGACTTTACTTAACCTAACAAGTTAATTACAACACTAAAGCTTAGGTTTTTTGGGAAAGAATCTAATTACTAAAAAACATAGAAACTAAATTTAAACAATTATATTTACAAGATTTAAATGAATGCAAAAATCTTAAAGAAATTAAAAGGTAATAAGTAAAAGGAAAAAAAGAATGTGTATCCTTCTCTAAAGAGGGTCAACACAATATACGAATTGAATTTTTTCTTTTAGAAAAGCACATGTGCAAATTAGAATTTAATTCAAAAATTTACAATAAAGGGTTAAGTTACATTAAAATAAAAAAAAACTAAGTTGAAAATCAAGGGTTTAATAAAAACTCAAAAATTAAAGGATTTGTTGAGATGGTGAATTGGTGTAAACAACTCAATTAAAAAAACATTCTTTGCGAATTTCTTTTAAAGAGAATAGAGCAAACATCAATTTTTTATTTTTTAAAAAAACATGAATGAAAACCATACATTCGAACAAGAAGAACATAAGAAAAAAATAATTAAATACCTTGAAAGATGCTTCAAACTTTTATTTCAACAGCGAATCCAAGTACAAAAGCTGAAGCATAAATTGTGCAGAATTCTCCCAAAAACTCTCAAAACTCTCTGAACTCAATTACTTTTCTCTAAGAGAACTGTGTATGTATACTAAATTATGTCTGTGAATTACAAAGACTTGAACCCCTATATATAGGCTTTTTTGACCTAGAAAACCCCTAAATTCATAATAATAAAAGGCCTATTTTGTGTGTTTTTTCACTTTTCATATTTAATGCAGATCCAAACTTTGTTTGGAGCAGATTTGATTCGAATTTTTAGGGTAACTCTGAGCTAATCTTTTCCTCTTTTTACTCAACACAAATTCAGACTAAAATTAAAATATTCAATTTTAATTCGAATATGATCTGGCTTTTTCTTACTATATTCGAATCATGCAACCCTTAACTTTCTTTCCTCTTTTTTCCTCTTAGGGTTTCGGCCAAAGGAGTGGACGATGACGGCGACGCTCGGTTGCAGGTGGTGGTGCGAAATAGGCTCGGTGGTGACACGGAAGAGCTGCACGTCGTCGCACCATGTGAGAACCGAGCTTCACGCGGAGCTTCGCGCGTACGAGGGAGATGGCGATAGTGCAGCGTGGGCAGTCCGTCGAGCCAGCCGCTGGTAAGGGTGGTGCGGCAAAGGTGGTGGCCGTTGAAGTCACAGCGGCGACATGAAGAAGCTATGCGAGGGGTAAAGTGCTGCGCTTTTAGCCTCGTGGGGTGGTGCGGAAGCAACGGCGACAGGTTGCGGCTCACGGCAAGAACGAGCAAGGTGAGATGGAAGCCGTCGGTGTCGGTCGGTGGCAACGGGAAGGCCGTCGGTCACTGTGCGGCAGCTGAATGGGACGAATCAAAGCATCACAGTTGCTGTGTTACGAGCGCGTGTCTCACAGGCTCAGGGGAGAGAGTGCGAGGCTGCTCTTAATCATATTGGACCGTTAGATCTTGCCTAGATCCAAGGGTTAGGATGAAGCTGCACATAGGAAAAAACTGGCCAGTTAGGGTTTCTGTTTTAGGTCAAATTAGGCCAAAATAAGAAAGAAATTTGCAAAAAGAAATTTTTTCTTCCTTTTTCAAAAAAAGAAATTTGCAGCGTTAAGGGCGTTTGTTTAGAAAATAAGTCGGCTACTAATTATCTCCTAAATTATTAATGAAATCTTTTGGAAGATTAGGGATTTCTTTTGAAAACTTTTAATTTTTCAAAAAAGATGAAAACTTGGAGTCGCCACTGGCCACTTGGGTAAGGTAGGCCGGATACCATAAAATCAGAGATTCGTTGTGAAAGGGTCCGGGAGTTGGTTACATGTGGGGAAGGTTTAGCACCCCCATCACACCCGGAGATCGGTACCAAAATTTTTTTTGTTCTTAAAAGAATGAAAGTTATTGAAATTTAAGTTGAATTTAATTTGAAGTTCTTAGATAAAAATTAACCTTTATTGCACGGGCCTTATCGAATTGGTGGACTCAAATTAATTAAACATTCAATTGATAAGGTTGACGATATATCAGACCATAGATTAAACCGACATCGAATAAGCCCGACTGCTGGGTTAATTTATGGTTCGACCCTCATACGTCACCTTTATGCATGATGCAAACATTTAAGTATGATGTGATGATTTTGTTAATTTTTAATCTATTTACCTTGGGATGGTAAAAATTAATTCGAACATTTGGTCAAAATCCTTTAAGCTCGGACTGTTATGACACAAAAGTTTGAATTAATAAATACCTCATCTTTTGTGATTTACGTTAATTAAAGATGCAATTAAGATTAAAGATTATATAGATGTCAATTAATTTATGACAATCAAGGGCACGAATGTAAACATTTAAAAAAAGAAGGCCCAATTTAATATACATATATATAGCCCAATTGTATATTTAACCCTAAAAGATTAAGAAACCCAATTTAAAATGACTAACTTGTAATTTATTACTAAGTTAAGCTTAAAATTGATTTTTCCCCTAAAGTAATTAAGAAATGTTCAATTAATTTAATGAATTTAACATCTACCCCAATAAGCCAAGGATAAGTTTAAACTCACTAAATTAAATCGAACTCTAATCTAACTAAGACTCTAAAGAACCTAAGGCTAATTTAATTCTAGGATCGTGCCCCTATAAGACGAGCACACGATCTAGATTAATCGAATTAATTTGACTATTCCTAACCTAAGCCCAAAAGGTACTAACTATGCCCTACAATCTAAGCCCAAAGCAAAAGGCCCAAACTATTAAAACTAAACCCAAAAACCTAAGGCCCAAAACATTTTCATACATATATTACCAAAATATAATTTGAGATTGTATTACAAACTTTAAAACTATAAATATTATAGCCTCCTTTAAAAAAAAACTATATATATTGTACACTTTCAAAAACTATATATTATATTAAAAGGAGATTACACATATATTATTATATTTTCATTATATAAAACTAGCATTCAAAGAGAAACTTTGTTTTTAATAGTATAAATATTTTTATTTCAAAAACATATACCATAATAAAAATATATCGTCTATATTTATAGAAAAATCATATATTTAGGAATTTTATATGACATACACGATACAAAAGAAATTTACATTATATAAGACATGTATGATATTAAAAAACTATGTATAGTACATTTTAAAAATATTACATTCATATATATCCTATATTATGTTAACAAGTTGTATATTATGTTTTATAAATGTTTCATATTATATACGGGCAGACATTATAGTACATACACTAGCTTTTATAAAAATTATTAGAGGGGTCACCTATTTGAATGAAAATACATATATAGTATATATTATAAACTAAATATTAAATCTTTATGTACAACCTAAATACTATGTAATATATATAAGAGGCACGTATTATACGACATTTAATAGCAAATACTACAAAAAAAAACATGTTATGCTAAAAAAAAGACTAAATATGGGTTGAAATTAAAAAAATAAGATAAAGGATATACCAAGCCCAATGGATTTGAGCCTACTAAGCTGATTCGGGCTGTTGAAGCGGGTCCAGTATGCGGGCTGGGTCGGTTTGTCGGGTTTTGGATGATAACCGGTTTGGCTGATTAGGAAACATGTTCCACCGGTTATAACAAAAAGAGGGTTATAACCCTAGATTCAAATCCCCATCATTTCTCTTTTTATCTGCGGCAGTGAGTGAGAGAGAGAACCCCAAAGCTTGGCCACCGATGAGCTACTTCATGTCCCCTGTTCGACGCATCACCACCGCCGGTTGAAGCCCCTCAAGCCCCTATTCCTTTCTACCAGTGCTGATCTTCCAGAAAGCCGGCCGTTCCTCGCGAACTCGGTCGGTAGCCTCTCGGCTTCTTTTCACCAAATCTCCACGGCGATCCAACGGTCACCGCGAAAATATAGTATAATGCTTCCCACATTGAGGGCTAGCTTTCCGCCGCTCGGATCTTCCGTCAGAAACTCCGATTGCCGGCATCCATCGAAGACCGAATGGTAAGGTCCTTCCCCTTCCTTTGTTCTTACTTTTTTCGAATCTAATTGCCTAGTATGATAAAAATGGACTGAATATGCATGGATGAACTTTCGTTGATTGCTTTGTTTGTTGGATTCAAAAAGAACAGAAGAAACTTTCAAAGGTTTCTCTTTTTTTATTTCCTTCTTGAATCTGGAAAAGCCTTCTTTACAATCTAATTACACGCTTTTTATTTCCAATCTATGTTTACATTTCCAAGCAAACTTTAATTGATAATACTGTGGCTGATTATGTCTACAATTAGGCTTTGTTAACCATTGGCTTAACGCGCGCGTGGAAGGTGGCGCGTCGGCACATGGGGCGATTGGTGGATTTGGACGGCCGGTTCTGGTTTAATCTGAACTGTTGGATCAAATCTGATTCAACGGCCAGATTTGAGGCAGCTGCAAGAGAAAGAAGAAGGGTAATTAGATTTTTAGAGTTTTTTGTTTGTATTGGATATGGGCCAGAAATGGGCTTATAATGCATTATAATTATTTATGTAAATGGACTGGAATAAAACATTTGGGTTTTCTTTATTTAATCTATTTATATATATTTAGATTTAGACTTTTCTTTTTTGATTAATTGTCAACCCATATTATAATAATTCCGATCACATATACATACGCACCATACAAATGTACATACAATTATACATACAATATACATTCTTAGTTAAGTATTAATGATATTGAAGTAGCAATGAAAATGCACATAATACCTATACACACTCATATTAACAATAGTAAACACATATAATATACTAATAACAAATACATATATTACATGCAATTTTGACAACCAACACATATATGTTCATGTTTTAAATAGACATACATAATAAACGCACACTTACGATATATACTTAATACGTATAATAACACACACGAGCCCATTTTATAATCACCTAGTAATAATATAAACATATATAAGCCCATTATTGCAAAATAAAGAAAATGTGTTAACCCCATAAAAAAATTAGTGATTACAAAGGGGTTCTTATATAGGTTTTTACATGCCATAAAATACAAACAAATTGGGTCCAAAAATACCCTTATTTCGTTGATTCCCTTCCATAATTGTTTGATTCGAATTCCCTTTTTATTTTTGGTGAAGATTTGCACTGATTTGGGTTGATTTTTCTCCATTATTCCCATTTTCGAATTATTCCAAACAATTTCCTCCCCCTTTTATTTTGTAGGGTTTCGGTCAGTAGGGAAACGGCGCGAAGGCGCGCCATGTACATGGCATGAACTGGTCAGGATGAGACGGTCGCAGGTGTCACCGGCTGGTGGTGGTGCTGCAGCCGAAAATGCTGCCTGTTCCGTGTAATAAGTGCTACGCAAATGTGCAAGTATACACGTCGCAAGTAATAAAGTGATATGAGTATCGAGTATCGTCTCCACAGGGATTGGTTTGGGCCACTTTGCTTAAGTTACTGCACTGTGAAAATAAAAACACAATTGATAATAGAGGTTTTAATTAACGAGAAAAGTAAAAGCAATAAACTAAAAGAATAGATGAAAGAAAAAGAGAGAGATAGGCCAGGTTATCGTGAGTTGAGGTGTGATAGCCGATTGGATCGTTTTGGTAAAAGAGTGCACGGGCAACTCAGTTGCCGTGGCAACTTGCACAACGGGGTTGCCTTGGCAACTAATCGATGGTTGCCTGGGCAACTAGTTGGGCAACTACTTGGGCGTCTGGGCAGCAACTTCAAGGTTCGGCAGAGCGTTCTTCAATGGTTTCTTCTTATCCCTAAGTCGAAACTCTAGCTACTTGTGCATGAATACATCCTTGCGTGAATCAAGGGTGAACAACAACCAATCTTGCGCTCCTCTTAGCCGTTGAAACCATTAACTTATTCCTAAGCCGGATTAATCTTCACCATCAATAGATTGAATAAAGACCATACTCATTCGTTTCTTGAATCTAACTCTCCCGATATTAGATAAATAGATGAAGTTACGAGATCCTCTCCCAATTCACTCGCAAACAAGAATAAAAGCCAAGAATGAGTAAACCTTGAATAGAAAAGTGCAAACTCTTATTACCTAAACAAAATCCAATTGTTTCTCACAACAACAAAACACAATAACCCCAACCGATCAAGTTAGTTCATGGTTGGGTTCAAAAGATATACAAATAATAATCCCCAAACCATGAATCTAATGGAAGCAAAGAAGAAGAAGAAGAAGACAAAATTTCCCCTAATGCTCTATTGTCGAAATTTCTCTATTTTTCTCTATATGGATTGTCGAAATCTCCTTGCTATTTATAGGGCTAGGCCAAAGTCCTTCTTTGAGGAGGAGTTTGAGTTGGAATTAAATTATCTTTAAAGAATATAATTCTTTATTATAATTTTATTCCTATTAGAACTTCTCCTATCTTCTTGGAATTTAATTCTTCTTTAATCTCTGCATGGCAATCAAATTCCTTTGGGCTTGGGCCTTGCTCTATGTCATCTTGGGCTTGTAAATTCATTAATTTCGACATCCCTATTGCATATTCTCTTTGTCGACAATTGCCATGGAAACTGGCTCGGCGTCTCCTTCATGCATTGCCCTGGTAACTAGCTCGGCATATCCTTCATGCATTGCCCTGGCAACTAGCTCGGCATTGCTTTGGCAAGTGATCCTGCACATACACACAAAAACACACCAAAGCAGCATCTTTTTCCACAAAAATCACCAAGTTATGTAATCAAGCTCAACAATGGAAAGAAACATGAATTAATGCATGAATAACTAATTATGCAACTAATATGAGCTTAAGTCTAACAATAATATGAGTAAAAAGGGTAATAAAAATAGTACTTTTGAACACTTATCACGCCCCCAAACTCGAACTATTGCTTGTCCTCAAGTAATGCAAACTAACAATTACCTGCCAAGACTTTAATCATCAAAGACATGCTTCAAACTTGAATTCAAACCTCAGAACCGTGTCACAAAGTATGATCACCTTTTAATTTTTCGGATAGCACAAAAATTACCCGGAACCAAACTATAGTGCTCGTGACAATGTGTGTGCGTAGTTGTGAACAAGTTGATTTTCAAGATTCTATGTGATCTACAGGCTTTTATTAATTTAATTATCGGGGCATTTATTTTTATTTTCACTAGAGCCAATTTCGGGCACCTCTAGCAAAGTAAGCAATTCCTCATTTTATTTTAGTCGACTAGAGCCAATTTCGGGCACCTCTAGCGATTCTTTAATGTGCATTAACTACTAGAGCCAGTTTCGGGCACCTCTAGCAAGAAAGTGAATTTACTACTAGAGCCAGTTTTTGGGCACCTCTAGCATGAAATTAACTTTTAATTTTCAATTTTAAATTTACCCAAATTTTAAGCAACCTAAGTTCACTAAGTTTCTTTCAATCAACAAGCCACAACCATGTAAAAAAAAATTCAGCATCATAGTAAAATTCTAAGTTCTTTTCATGCAATCCTAAAATTAAAGGTTATTTCAATTAAGTGCAGTGGAAAAAATTCATCATTGGATATTCAACAAGTCTTAAGCAATTAAATCCAATTAAAGGCATGGCAAGTAACATATGCAACCTATATGTGATTGCTAAAGATGAATGCAACTAAACATGAAACTAACTAGAAACCAACACCCCCCAAACTCGAGAGAAGCATTATCCTCAATGCATGTAAAAGTGAAACAAAAATTTAAAAGAAACTAAATGAAATGAGTTAGTCGAAGAGGTCGTCACCTCGAGTGATAAGTTTCTTTCGTGTCGTTTGCTTGATTCATTTTTCAGTCGGTGGTTGAATGCTGGTGTCGTGTGAATAGCATTGCTTTGATTTGATCCATGTTTGCCGATGCAGGTTCACTTGCATGGGCATCAGTAGTTCCCGAAGCCATAGTTGTTGCCTGGGCATCGCCAGTTTCTGTTGTGGTTGCTGTGGCAAGTAGTCGGTAGTGAATTTCCTTAGCATGGTGGTTGTGAGTCTTGTTGTGGAAAAGAAAACCTGGAAACTAAAGACAATGAAGAAAAATAAAATATATCCTAAAAATAAAGAGAAAAAAATAACCAAAAATAATAGAACAAAATAGTTCAAAAATAAAAATAAATGTGTCAGTAGTTGCCGTGGCGTCGAGGGTTGCCGAGGCATGCACATCCATGGTTACCGAGGCGTCAGAGGTTGCCGAGGCATGCGCGTCCATGGTTGCCGAGGCGTGCGTATCAGGAGTTGCTGCAGTGTTGAAGGTTGCCGAGGCATGCGCATCCATGGTTGCCGAGGCATCAAGGGTTGCTGCGGTATTGAAGGTTGCCGTTTTCGATACTTCTTATAGTCCATCCGCACCCTCCATCGGGTGATAATATTGCCCAAAAAGAGTTTGGCCAATGTGCTTGCCACTACTCCCTTTTGCGTTACCATGGTGGAGGTGTCTTTCTTCTTTGTTCGCTTGTAGTCCATGTATACTCTCCACCTTGCTACTATTCCTGAAGGCACAAATATATTAATAGGAAAAATTATATCCATTCTCAACCATTCAATTACCTCATTCTTGTCGACTTCTATCATGGTTGGATGTAGCCTTTGTTGTCGTGGCAATTGCTACTCAAGCCAATTGCCGTGGCAATCAGTTGTCAAATTTTGCTTTAAGTCAAGGGAAGAATCAATTTTCTGAAGAGCTTTATGAATCCAAACACCTTTTTCTTTTGGCCTCTCAAACATCTCCATCAGTAGAGATTTCAATGGCTTCAAATCTACCAACCTCGGTTCCTCAAGACATACCTGCAATGGACGAGGTGAGTTTTTAAAGAATTCGAAAGGTTCAACCATTACCTGCTCATATTCCATTGTCAAAGTATTATCATCTCGTTGATCTTGCATGTGGTCGTGTAATTGCCGTGGCAATTGTAGATGAGAGCAATCTACACATTCCTGCTTCAACATCAACGTTGTAACTTTCTGGGCATCAGGTTCCTCAGAATTTGCTGTAGTATTGTTGTTCTCAGCTTCACTGAGTGTTGTCGCGGCATTGCTCTGTTCAGGCTCCTCAATCATTGCTGAGGCAATTTGTTGTTCAGGCTCATCATGTGTTGGACAGTCTCTTTCATTGGCATCATCTTGACTTTGAGGTTCTAGTTGTTCCTCACACATCGGAGAGATTTCTTGCCTTGGGACGTCAGTATCCCTAGGAATGAATTATTGGTGCATGTTATCCATGACATATGTGGATCTCCCCAATTGATCTTCTGAATCCCCTAAGGTTGCATCCCACTGAGCTATCCTCGTATCCATAGATTTTGGTAGTTCTCAAATCTCTTTAATTGATCCATCAAGTCTAGCCAAGGAAGCTAGTAACGTTTCCTCCAAGGAATTGGAATGCTCTTGAAAAGGACTACATTGCCATGGCATATCTGTTGTCGCGGCAAAATTGTTATGGTAAAAAAAATTTTGAGCTTTTTGACCATACCATGAAGAATTTTGCTGCTGGTTCCCTCTATGGTCCTCCATGTAGTTATATGCACCGAAAATGTGAGGGCAATTTTCAAACACATGATGTTCTCCACACATAGCACAAGATTTTTCCATGGTATAAGTTCTTTGGGCTTTTCTCGGTTGGTATAGGTAATCATCAAAGGGTGCAAGGAACTCTTGATTGGATTGATTCATATCTTCCAACATCATCTCTCGAATAGATTGGCTTTTATTTCCCGACATGTTGGCGTCCCTTAACTTGTAGCGCACCTTTTTTTTTGATAAAACAAACAAAAAGAAAAGTTAGTAAAACTAATAGAAAAAATGCAATAACAAAAACAACTAACACCAATTGCCAATCCCCGGCAACGGCGCCAAAAACTTGTTGCGTGTAATAAGTGCTACGCAAATGTGCAAGTATACACGTCGCAAGTAATAAAGTGATATGAGTATCGAGTATCGTCTCCACAGGGATTGGTTTGGGCCACTTTGCTTAAGTTACTGCACTGTGAAAATAAAAACACAATTGATAATAGAGGTTTTAATTAACGAGAAAAGTAAAAGCAATAAATTAAAAGAATAGATGAAAGAAAAAGAGAGAGATAGGCCAGGTTATCGTGAGTTGAGGTGTGATAGCCGATTGGATCGTTTTGGTAAAAGAGTGCACGGGCAACTCAGTTGCCGTGGCAACTTGCACAACGGGGTTGCCTTGGTAACTAATCGATGGTTGCCTGGGCAACTAGTTGGGCAACTACTTGGGCGTCTGGGCAGCAACTTCAAGGTTCGGCAGAGCGTTCTTCAATGGTTTCTTCTTATCCCTAAGTCGAAACTCTAGCTACTTGTGCATGCCTTGATAATACATCCCTGCGTGAATCAAGGGTGAACAACAACCAATCTTGCGCTCCTCTTAGCCGTTGAAATCCTTAACTTATTCCTAAGCCGAATTAATCTTCACCACCAATAGATTGAATAAAGACCATACTCATTCGTTTCTTGAATCTAACTCTCCCGATATTAGATAAATAGATGAAGTTACGAGATCCTCTCCCAATTCACTCGCAAACAAGAATAAAAGCCAAGAATGAGTAAACCTTGAATAGAAAAGTACAAACTCTTATTACCTAAACAAAATCCAATTGTTTCTCACAACAACAAAACACAATAACCCCAACCGATCAAGTTAGTTCATGGTTGGGTTCAAAAGATATACAAAGAATAATCCCTAAACCATGAATCTAATGGAAGCAAAGAAGAAGAAGAAGTCGAAATTTCCCCTAATGCTCTCTTGTCGAAATTTCTCTATTTTTCTCTATAAGGATTGTCGAAATCTCCTTGCTATTTATAGGGCTAGGCCAAAGTCCTTCTTTGAGGAGGAGTTTGAGTTGGAATTAAATTATCTTTAAAGAATATAATTCTTTATTATAATTTTATTCCTATTAGAACTTCTCCTATCTTCTTGGAATTTAATTCTTCTTTAATCTCTGCATGGCAATCAAATTCCTTTGGGCCTGGGCCTTGCTCTATGTCATCTTGGGCTTGTAAAGTCATTAATTTCGACATCTCTATTGCATCTTCTCTTTGTCGACAATTGCCATGGCAACTGGCTCGGCGTCTCCTTCATGTATTGCCCTGGCAACTAGCTCGGCATATCCTTCATGCATTGCCCTGGCAACTAGCTCGGCATTGCTTTGGCAAGTGATCCTGCACATACACACAAAAACACACCAAAGCAGCATCTTTTTCCACAAAAATCACCAAGTTATGTAATCAAGCTCAACAATGGAAAGAAACATGAATTAATGCATGAATAACTAATTATGCAACTAATATGAGCTTAAGTCTAACAATAATATGAGTAAAAAGGGTAATAAAAATAGTACTTTTGAACACTTATCACTGCCCAGCAGCTTCCTTCGTGAAGTAGTCCCGCGCACGTGGGCTTGCTGCAGCGGAGGAGATGCGCGGATGGTAGAGGTGGCGCGGTCACCGCTGCTACTTGGCATCCCTGGAATGACCCGTCATTGGGCTACCGGTGTTGGTGGCGTAGAGCTAAAGGTCGTTGAGGATGGGAATATAGGCGCGTGGTCCTCACACACTCGCAAGTGTGTTGACCGTCCCTTTATTTGGCTTGATCTGAGCCATTGGATCCAAGTTAGATCCAACAACCATAATCGGGCTACGCATAGAGATAAAATATGTCAGCTAGGGTTGCTTGTTTCCCCCATTTTTGGGCCAAGTGGGCTATTAATTGAAATGTAGACTCTTATTTAATTTAAAATGGACCCTTTTAATTATTGGACTATTTTTTGGGGTTTTATTGGGTTTTATAACAAACAGTAATACTAATACTATATTATATATACACGAGTAATATAATAATAATAATTCCATAATAAAATAATAATAATGGAAAAGGTAAAATAATAAAAGAGGTGAAAATTTAGTGACAACATTTGCCCCTCTTTACTCATTTCGATGAAACAAGGATAGAGCAAAGAACAAAAGACACTGATTTTCACTGATCACAATCTCACTGGTCATCAAAACAATATTACATTCTCTTGATGCCTGAACGGATAGGCGGGTTTTATTCTTCTTATTCTTGAATAGATAAGCAGGTTCTATACCTGTCAAAATTTCACAAATGCGATGATTATGATGAGCATGCCCCTAGGGATGCCTAACACATGAATGCATGACTTTTCCTCTTTCATCTTTTCATTCTATCGAAACTATTTTTTCTTTGTACGTTGTCTCGCTCAGTCCAGATAGACAGCTGTGCCTTGCCATTGTATTTCTTCGATTCATGGAAACATCTGATCTTTGCATATTTGCTCACTCAATCCAGTTATCTTGTACTTCTGCCTTGGAGGAATGG
Organism: Hibiscus mutabilis; assembly: GCA_019671005.1. Lineage (NCBI taxonomy): Eukaryota > Viridiplantae > Streptophyta > Magnoliopsida > Malvales > Malvaceae > Hibiscus > Hibiscus mutabilis. The sequence continues at coordinate 32,000,418 of CM033711.1, read as the reverse complement.
CCCTCTGTCCTGATAATCTTCAACACTCTTTTAGCCTTAAAGGAGTGGAATCCATATTTTCTTGTAATTTGGATGAATACTCCCATGTCCTTAAAATTGTTCTCATTATCATAAGAGAGGGTTCAGCAATCATGCGACTTTAGTTAGCGATTTCTTGTGGGCTTCCAAATTTTTTCCCCTTCAAGGTACTTTGAATTGCTTGCATAGGAATCTTGGCAGCAAAGCTTATTTCTATCTTGAATGTCTTTGAATGATGATGGCACTTTAATCTCTTCCTCTCGTGCCTATCAAAGTCAGGGATCATGAATCTTTGGTCAACATAAATTGCCCCAATTGGTGGCACAGTTTGCCCACTAGGCGCAATTCTATTCCCTTTTCATGCTTTTGGGATCTTACATCTTAAGTGCGGATCTTGCTCGACAACACGGTCCACTTAAAACTCTTCAACACATGTGCTTTTCTTTTTTTCTTTATTCCCATACAAGGTGATGCCCCCGTTCAAATTGAGGTTCAATTGTCGGCCACTTCATTATTCCCTGAAGCAATGGAAAACATTCGTTCTGGTTTCCTACGGTTGGGATCAATACCAAGAAATCTTTTTTTTCCTGAATCTATGTCAGCCTACTTGTAAGATGCAAGGAAAGGCTAGAAATGAGAATTTAAAGGAAGAAGTCATGGTAAACATGGAAAAGAGCAAAGCCAGATGCCCCAAAATTCATAGTATGAATGATTCATAAATCCATCAACCGGATAGTGCCCCACTTTTAGATGGCTCTCTTTGATTCACACACTCCTCAAATTTTGAATTTCCCACTTTTCTAATCTCAATCAAACATTAGAAGTTTTAAGGTCCTTGAAGAAAAGTTAACTCAATTAGGCGGAATGTGTTCTGAAAAAAAAAACTCATCTTCTCAAATATTTATGTGTGATCCAAATAGTCTTTTAAGACTTGTACTGTAGGCTAGGCTCGGGTTGCCAATAAAGATATATAGGCTCAAATACATGTTTTAAGTGTAATTAAACTAAGGATCAATCTTTGTTGATGAAATGTTCATTCTTTGCGCCTTGGATCACTCTTGACTGCCCTTTTTGGGTTTTCACCCTAGAGTTCATTTCCTTTTCTAGCACATGTCTCATTTGAAAATTTTGTTTCAAATTTTCATTCGCACTCCAGCTTTCATTTCTTCTTTTTTTTCCTTTTTTCTTTACTTTCTTTCCTTCTTTTTCTATTTTCTTTCTTTTCTTTCTTTCTTTTTCTTTTTTCCTTTTTTGTGTCCTTTTTATTTCGTATCTAGGACATTTACTTGATCTGTCGTGTTTTTTTTCCTTTGCTTGCAAATTTTCATCCTCTTTGCCCCCCAGTGTGGGGAGTGATCCTTGGTTAGGGTTTAATCACAAGAAAAATATCACGCTCAAAGGGGGACAACAATGAATTTTTACATTTTTCTTATTCGTGAAGGAAAAGAGGGAATGCCAAATGTCATTTCACATACAAACATCATCGAAGAGAAGCAGTCTTTAGTTGGTAGATGTTTTAGAGTTATCACTTTATTCAAAATCCTTAACAAAAATGTCTGAGAGGAAAATCACTCAAAATCTATATATATATAAGGGATTCCTATTAATCCTGAACACACTTTATTGCCTCTCTATCTCAGGGGCTCTGTCAGAAAGATGTATGTTTGAAGAGAAATTGATGGAAAGAAATAAATAAAAAAAATAAGAAATGTTTGCCACTTGGGAAAAAACGCATCTTTGAAATAAATAAATTAACATAGAAGCCCTTACAAAAGAACCCTAATGCTCGCGGGCAAAAGCAAAAGGGTTGATTTTAGGTAAGATCCCAACAATGTTCTGGAAAATCCTCTATTATCCAGTCGTGAAGCATTAACCCGTTACCTCCCTTAGGTAGGACACTACATTGCAATTTAAGTATCGCTATTAAACATAACATCAAAGAAACAAACATTTAAAATTAAGAATTAAAGCGCTTTATTATTCTATGTTAATTACTAACATTTATCCTTAAAAAGAATTTAACTAAATTAACAAAATAAAAAAGGAATTAGATTACGTGAAATTAAATATTTACATTATGCTAATTAAAATAAGCAAGGTAAGAGGATAAAACACAATCCTTAAGAACGTATCTTTCCCAAATTAAATTAATGCCTTATGTATGAATCTATTTTTTAAAAGCAAATTAAAACTTAAAAAAGGATTTTCAAAAATGGAGTTTAATGATAAAAAAGAATTAATTAGGAAGTCGAAATCAGTAACTAAATTAAAAACAAATCAGAATCACAAACTATTTTTTTTGAAAATAGTGACCATTTTGAAATTATTGAAAAGTTGGTATTTTGCGGAATAAAAGGAATAAGGTGGGGATTTAATGAGAGCAATTTCCCCTTTTAATTTTGAAACATGTGTGTATAGAACCAAAATTTTTTAAAACACCTTTCATTTTCTCCTTTAAATTTTTTTTGGATTAAAACCCCATTTTCAATTTTCTCTCAAGTATCCTTGGTGTTCTTTTGAAGAACACCGGGAACAAAACCACCGTGCTGGCCGCCTTCTACCGTTGCCGGCCTTCGTCTAACGGTGGTGTTATATATATATATATATTAAAAAAAGAGTTGAGTTCGACTATAACAACATCTCAACACAAGATCAAGGTAAGCATTATCTTATTCTTTTCAAATATTAGATTCAAAATACGAAGAAAATAAATTAGAAAAAGAAAGAAAGAACACAATACAAAAAAGCTTCTCGATTGCTTCTATTCCGACGAGAAATCCGAGTACAATATGCTACGAAATTCCAGTATTTTCTAGTGATTTTTGGTGTCTAAGTAGTAAAAAATACAAGGGGTGAGGGGTTCTTATATAGGTTTTTACATGCCATAAAATACAAAGAAATTGGGTCAAAATTCATTCCCTTCCATAATTGTTTGATTCGAATTCCCTTGTTATTTTTGGTGAAGATTTGCACTGCTTTAGGTTGATTTTTCTCCATTATTCCCATATTCGAATTATTCCAAACAATTTCCTTCCCCTTTTATTTTTTAGGGTTTCGGTCAGTGGGGAGACGAAGCGGCGGTGTGCCACGGACATGGCATGAACTGGTCGGGACAAGACGGTCGCGGGTGTCACCGGCTGGTGGCGGCGCTGTAGCCGAAAACGCTGCGCAGTAGCTTCTTTCGTGAAGTAGTCCCGCGCGCGTGGGCTTCTTGCGGCGAGGAGATGCGCGCATGGTGGATGTGGTGCGGTCAGCGCTGCTACTCGACATCCCTTGAACAACCCGACACTGGGCTACCGGCGCTGGTGGCATAGAGCCGAAGGTCGTTGAGGCTGGGAGTATAGGCGTGCGGTCCTCACACGCACACAAGAATGTTGACTGACCCTTTATTTGGCTTGATCTGAGCCATTGGATCCAAGTTAGATCCAACAGCCATAATCGGGCTGCACATAGAGATAAAATATGTCAGCTAGGATTTTTTTGTTTCCCCCATTTTTGGGCCAAGTGGGCTATTAGTGTAAATGTAGACTCTTATTCAATTTAAAATGGACCTTTTTAATTACTGGACTATTTTTATTTGGGTTTTTATTGGGTTTTATAACTAACAGTAATACTAATACTATATTATATATACATGACTAATATAATAATAATACCATAATAAAATAATAATAATAATAATAATAGAAAAGGTAAAATAATAATAGAGGTGAAAATTCAGTAACAACAATGACAAAAATATTTTGCCCCTTTTCGGTGCCCTTTTTATGCCTCAACGTTCAAGAATATTAAAAAATTAAATTCCAAGTCTTAACCCTAAATTGTAAATCCTAAACCCTATACCCTAAAAAATACATTCTTCCCCTAATTTCCTAAACGCTAAACTTAATTTTTAGTGTGGAGATATAAATAGGGGCACCAAAAAGGTAGAGGATTTCTATTCTCATATGTATGCTCAAATAAAATTTATTAAATACTCATTTAGACGAACCCACTTTGTTAGGGAGCTATTTAGCTACTCCTACATAGTTCAATAGCTACTCATTTAGAAAATCCCTTCATTGATGAGTTCATCATATATCTATTCATACATATTTTATTATCTACTTTTTCAGGAAAAAGAACTCATCATTGGAGAATTCATCATATATCTAGTCATACATAGTTTTATTGTCAATTCATTCAAGAAAACTCCATTGGAGAGTTCATCCTATATCTACCCATATAAAACAATATCTAATCATTCAAAGTTTATAATTACTATATTCAAGTATACCCTTCTACATAAAGTTTGCCATTTACTTATTTAATCTACTCAGGCTAATGTCGTGGGGCTAGAGTTTGACTAGCTTAATCGCGCGGTCTTAGTCAATGTTCTTGAGACAAACGAATAAGTCAACCTTGAAACTCTCTTCGAAAGATCAAATTCTTTTTAGGCACCAAAAGTGTTGAATCATTCTAGCGAAAACAAACAAACGAGAAGGTAACTCAAGAACGAAAGAATAACGCTTAAGAACGTTCAAGAACACTCAAGAGAGGATTTTTAGAGTAAATGCCTTGTATTACTTAGAGAATAGATGAATGAGATGATTTACAAATGAGGTGGGAGCCTCTATTTATTGTTGTGTTCTCTTACATTTGACGGTTCCTATTGATTTACATCGGCGGCCTAGATTAAAACCTACTAACCGCAATCAGTATAAAATCAACATATTCCTTAGATTCCAATCTCTATTTAAGGAAAGCATCTTCCATGTTCACATAGTTGTGGGTAGATAAGTCTTCTAGAATTTCCAAAGGATCAGACTAGTCTAGTGGTCTTTCCAAGCCCAGAGTCTTGCTCCGAACCTCTTGGGTAGCGTGCTACGCATGTGACTCAAACCTAACTCACAGTCCGTGACACTAACCTCCCAAGGGGAGCAGGGACAGAACCATGTATAGTTTGGGAGGGGCAATAATATAATTACATTTGATGTCCCTTTTAGTTTAAATAGTAGTAATATGAGATTTTTGTCCCTCCCAATTTTTAGATTTAAAGGCTTAATAGAGCTTTGCTCCTCTTGGTGTTTGATCCTAGCTCTATCCATGAAGGGGGAGTTCATTATATATGTATCTTAGGTACTAAAACACACCTTACAAGGTTATGCTTTATTATGTATATCTATGTTGATGAAGATTCCTTTATCTCTTTTCGATGCCCATTTATATATGCCCTTACATTAAAAAATTAGATTTAGGGTTTAATATTGATGTTTAAGGAATTAGGGGTATGATGTATTTTTAGTGTAACATCCCCAAACCGGATGCCACAAATTGGGCCTCAAGCCCAAACCCAACACATAAAAATTTTGCGACTAGATTTAGCCCAACATATACATTTCATAAAAATCCATTTAAGTCTGAATATTTCAAGTTGATAAACCAATTAAAAAGTTACATGGGAGCTACATTTAGAAATACATAATTTAAAAGCATTCGACACATAAGTAAAAATCCAAAATAAGAGTTACAATACAACTCATAGGGTCCTATGAATACATAGCCCAAATAGTCTAAGTACTATACTCTGACAACCGGTCGATGCTGAAATCCTACTCCAATGGTGCTCCAACAATGCATGCCAACCTACTAACCTGCGAATGGAAACAACAATTCTGAACGTTGAGCTAACAAAGCTCAGTGGATACACTTTCACTCAACCATGCTTCATACAAATCATGAATATGAGCAAGTAGCTAAGAATGACAACATGGTATGAAATAATAACATTGGTGTTACGTCTAGCCACCTAAACACATAGCAAAGTAATAGAAGATATTAGCAAATCACACATCACATAATACCATACCAACAAAACTAGAGTGAGGCCCGGTGCCACACAACTTCGGGAACATACACTCTTGGGTGAGGCCCAGTGCCACACAGCTTCAGAAGAGTACACCCATGCTCGGAATCTCTCATCGAGCATCTTTGAATGCGACCCGGTGCCACACAACTTCAGGAACGTACATTCGGGAAACATCTAACCATGGTGTTGCAACACTCTCCTTAGGTATCCAGATCCCATAAATCAAAGGTAACACAACAATACAGTGCCCTTACGTAGCACACAACATTTAACCGATCCACCAAGGATCCTTATTGTTTCACACAAGAAAGTTATCATGATTTTAATTAATTTATTACCCATTACGTACGTATATGAGGTTAGGAACTTGGTTTCTCAATTTACTATTCATTGTACCACCACAGAGGCCCATTGGGCCTTAGCTCTCGAACTATAGACCCTCCAAGCTCAAAACGTAAAATTCAGGCAGATTACCCAGTAAGTACCGATACCAACATACAAGTATCAATATGCTCTAGTGGGTACCGATACCCACGTACGCGTATCGATAATTGACTTATCTCAGAAAGGGTTTAACTCTACACCATGTATTGATACACGGGGTCGTCTACTAATACCTTAAGGCGTACCGATATGCTTATAAGCGTATCGATGCCAAAATTGGCTACTAGAATTTGGTTGGGAAAAAGGTATTGATACCCCTAGGTGTATTGATATGTCCTTCAACTTTGACTTGGTTTCAGTGATTTAAACCAAGGGGTACCAATACGCGTTCAACCCGTATCGGTACTCGAACCCAGAAATCAATTTCTCGAGTTCGTAATTCACTCTCAACATTCCCAAACATTCATGGTATAACCTCAAAATGAGCCTACAACTTATGGAGGGTAGTTTAGGTGGCTTCCTATCCTTTATACACCGTTTTAACACCCAATCTAAGATTTTCCATTAATGAAGGTTCAAGCTTTTCAAGCAACCAATCTAACAATCTAGCAACCAAGCAATCAAATTAATGATTTCCAAGAATACATGAGATTTAGTAGTGTACTAACCTTGATAATAACTTGAGAGAAAATCCCCTAACTTAAAGCTTCAAGCCTTGCTCTTCCCTTAGACCTTGGATGACTCTCCAACCTCTTTCACTACAAAGGAAGGTTGCAAAACATGTTATTACATTGTTGGGGAAATTAATGAAGTCTAAAACACAGGCATAACCCAAGGATTGAGTCCCTAAGACCCAATCACGTTCTTCCCAATACACCCTCACCAAAACCTCTTCCTCCACCATTTCAAACCATGCTTACCTTGGATTATAGATCCTTGGTTGCTAAACAACTATTTCTTAAAGCTCAAAACGTGATTCACTCCACAAAACTCAAAGATTCCACCTTTCTCATATCTATGGGGGTTAGGAGATAAGAGAATGGGAGGAAAAAGAAGATAATGAGACAAATGGTGATCTTACCATGCTATTTTCTGCAAAAAATTAAATGCCCTTTCCCCCTTTCTTCAGAAAGGGTAAGTTACACAATTACCCTTATCTCATTTTCCTACACCAAATAACCACTCAAAGCATAAGGCACACAATAAAAGATAGCCCAAAAAGGCTCTCAAAGGCCTAACTCTTGACCCAAACCCGAAGCCCACACTTCGGGTTAAACCGACTCTTGGATTCCAAAATTTGGGTTGTTATATTTAGGGTTTAGAGTTTAGGATTTAAAATTTAATTTTAGGGTTTAGAATTTTATTTTTAACAGCTGGGACATAAAAAGGGTACTGAAAAATGGCAGAAGATTTTTGTCCCTCCAAATGTAAAACAAGAGTTAGTCGAAACAAGAGTTCATTGAAGAAGTTTGTAAGAAATAAGAGTTCGCCAAGAAAGAAGAATTTGTCCAATCTTGTGGTTATTTTTTTTACGAATGATCAAATTCAAAATGGTAGAAATAACAATCAACTGCTCTCTAGATCGAACATAAATATTTTTCCATTTTTCGGTGTCACTAATTATGCTCTACAATAAAAAAATAGGTTTAGAGTTTAAGATTAGGGCTTAAAAGTAGAGTGTAATGATACAATTTTCAGATTAGTGAATTGGGTCTCGGACTCGGGTTACGGGCCTTTATTTTAGAAACACAAGTTAAGGATTTTGAGTTGGGCCCATTATATTAGGGAATAAGATTTGAAATTTAAATAGTGAGGAATGAGATAAGGTGAGGAGAAAAAGAGGGAAAAATGAAAAGCATATAGGAGAAAGAGAAAAAGAGAAAAGTGAGAAAGAAAGTGTAGGGGGATTTTTAAACTCCAATCTACGAAAATATGGCCATTCGTTGTCGACACTACCGTCATCATTGAGTTCCCCTCGTAGAGATGAGTCCGTCGATGGTCAGGGCATCACCGTTGGAGTCGCCGTAGAGGGAGGTGAAGAGTTAAAAATTTTGGGTTGCTTGAAAGGAGGCACTTCTGGTGGCCAAACTGAAAAACGGAGGGCGCCATTGTGTTTACCAAAGCTGAGAAAGTGGGGCTAAAGCTTGCCTCTATCGTCTGACCACCGGAGCAGCCTTTACGCGCTGCCTCTACGTGTGGGCAAGGTATAACTGCAAGGGGCAGCTATAACCGGTTGGGCCAAGTCAAGCTGACCTACTAATTCTACCCAATCCGGTTGGACTGAGCTAATCTGTTAAGCCGAGCCACCTTGATTGTTGACCGAGTCGTTGATCGTTGACCAAGCCATTAAATTTTTCTAGGGACCCAACTTGAGGGATTCTCGACGTTCTAAATCCGTTAGCGTAGTTTATTTTTCTAAATTCAAACCCAGTAAGCTATTTTTACGCATTTTATCCCGTAAAGTAGTCCGATGGTGTAAAATGGCTTATGTAGTCATATTTGTTTTATCCAAGTTTTTGATGGACTCGAATATTGGAATTAAAGAGATGTTTAGAGGAGCTTGAAGGGGGATTTATCGCGCCAGCTTAAGGTTAGTACACCTCAAACTTCTATTGCTTCATGAGCATCATAAATGTGATTGCCTTGCATGTTTGTATCTGCAAAATAGGTAGACGATAAATAAGTATGTGTTGAGACTGATACTATGAGACTTGATATCTATGAGATGTATGATGATGCTATGAATATGATGAGACTCTTGGAGGCTTTAGAGACCATGTAGGGTCATTTTTTAGAGGCTCGTATGATTACTAGATGATTTCTTGATTGGTTGGTAATTGTGATGCTTTGTGTGTTTGTTCGAATAGATTGTTGAGAATTATGCTTAAGGGTTAAATATTCGAATAAATTATCATGGAGCCGGTAATTAATATTAATTGTTTTAATGCGTTAGTAAATAAACCCTAATGACTTTCATAAGCTTTAGGGATCGAGTAAGCATCGTAAAATCGTAATTCAAAGAAATAGTGTGAACTCGTGTTTAGGTTATCGGTACGAGCTTTGGCCGTACTCGGTACGCGATTGGGGACCTATCAATACAGGTCGACCCGTATCAATACTTTTGGAAATCTAAGATTTCTAGTAAGCAATATTAGTATCGGTACACTGTGAGTATCGATACTCGTGTTCGAGTACCGATACCCAATGAACGAAATAATCTCTAATGCTAATAAAAATGGAAATTGACATAGGATATTAATGAGATAATACAGACTAATAGAGATGATTAATGTACACTTCGATAATGAGTAATAACTTGGTAAATGTTAAGTGACTTGTTTGTAATAGCAAAACATAAGGATCCTTGGTGGATCATGTGTTGTTACGTGTCAAGTATGGGCACTTGTGTGGTTGAGTCACAATTGGTTGTTGGGATCTGGATACCTAGAGAAAGAGTGTTGCAACACCATGATTAGAGATGTAGGATGTACGTTCCTGACACTGTGTGACATAGGGCCTCATCCGATAATACTCGATGAGAGATGCCAAGTATGGGTGTACGTTCCCGAGGCTGTGTGACACCTAATCTCACCCAGAGAGAGTGTACATTTTTGAGGTTGTGTGACACCAGGCCTCACTCTAGGTTTGTGGTATGACTATGTGTGCTTTTGCTCGGTTGATCTGGTGAGATCCCGAGTATGATTGGGCCTTGTATGACATGTATGATGTATTGCTATGTTGAGAGCATGTGTTTAGGTGACTAGTAGTAGCGCCACGTGCTTGTTTATCTCTCTTTATTACTCGTACTAGCTTGCGTGCTTATGTTTATGATTAGCATAAAGTATAGTATAGTAGATGTGTACCACTAAGCTTTGTAATCTCAGCGCTCAGAATCGTTATTTCCGTGCGTAGGTTGATAGTAGAGTTGTAGGATCGAAGAACATTATCAGTACGGGATTCCAGCATGTGGAGGTTTTCAGAGTATGATACTTGTGTTTAGTGGGCTATGTATTCATATGACCTTACATGGGCGAGTCTGTAATTCTTACTTTTGAAGTTGTATTAGTTAAATCGAATGTTTAAATGTTTTAAATTAAAGTGGAGCTCATTTGTAACGATTTTAATTGTCATATATGTTTTCAACCGTTTACTCTAAATGTTTTTGAGAAATACCCTGTTTGGGCTAAACTTAGTTTTGAGAAATTTTATGGTTTGGTTTGGGCTTGAAGCCCAATTTGTGACATTCGAGTCAGAGGTGCTATATAGAGTGCATGCTTTATTTTGTATAGCTTAAATTTTAAGATTTAGGAATTAGAAATTAGGGTTAGGTATTAGGGTTTAGATTTTTAATGTTGGAGCATGAATAAAGACCCCGAAAAGGGATAGAGTATTTTAGTTCCTCCATGTCACCTACACTGCAGTGGCGGATCCAAGAATACAAGAAGAGTCCAAAATATTTTTTTTCTCGAATGGACATGCAAATTTTCATTTCCTCCCTCTACACACTATATTAATTTATTTAAAAAAAATTAACATTAAAAAAATCTCCCCAAAATAAGGGTGCAATTGGTCCATGGTGGCCATGTAAGTCCATCAGTGCTACAATGTGAACCGTTACAACCATTATAACGATTTGTTTCTTAAAACCTTATAAACCAATCAAAAACTGAAAATCCCAGATTTGTTTTTCTTGAAATTTTGTAACGCTTTCATTGTTGAACTGCATTTGAATTCAGTTCAGGTGGCTCCCCAAGGATTTGGGCTGGCTTGGTTTCTTAAAAGTGGCGGATTTTTGTTGTTGAGCTGTTTTTTAACTAATGAAGTTACAGGCCTTTTTCCCTTCTTTTTTAAAGTTTGATGAAAGAGGTGAATTTGCATTGTCAGTCAAGAAGATGATGACCGGAGGATCATTGGGAATTCGTTCCGGGAGCTATGGCTCATTGGATAAACAGCTGCAGAACGGAGTTTCTCCGGCTCAAGCGGCCTCAGCCGCAAGAACTAAGCCTTCTTCTAAAACGTTCAAGGAAAAGGAGACATTGATCCATTGGATCTGTAAGTTTACCGGTCGGAAGAAGGTCGGAATGTTGCTTCTCTGTGTCATCTCGGTTGCCGTTTTTGTTTGTGTCTTATATGTCGGAAAAGGTGAAGATCAGGAAAGTAATGATGTCCGAATCGAAAATCGGATTCGGACATCTTTATCAGTCAGCCCATCGTATTTTCGCGGCTACACTCTTCCTCCCGGGCATGCATGCAGCACTTTCCGTTTACCCCCGCCACCAACCGACAAAAAAAGAACCGGACCACGTCCTTGTCCCGTATGTTACCTTCCGGTGGAGGAAGCTGTCGCCTTGATGCCAAAACTCCCATCATTTTCTCCGGTAATAAAAAACTTATCATATATTTCCGGAGGTTCAGAATTTGGAGGGAATCCAACATTGAAGCAGCGTAATGATTCATACGATATAAAAGAATCAATGAACGTGCACTGCGGATTTGTCAAAGGGAGCAAACCTGGAAATGGAACCGGATTCGACATGGACGACGACGATCTGCTCGAGATGGAGCAATGCCGTGGAATTGTGGTCGCTTCGGCAATATTCGGAGATTTCGATATAATTCAGCAGCCGAAGAACATCAGTGAATATTCAAAGAAAACTGTCTGCTTCTACATGTTTGTCGATGAAAAAACACAATCTGGTCTGAAAACAAAGACCGAGAACAAGAAGATAGGTGTCTGGAGAATCATTCTCGTCCGGAATCTTCCCTACACCGACAGCCGGCGGAATGGAAAGATCCCGAAGCTTCTGCTACAGAGGTTGTTTCCGAATGTTCGTTTTTCTTTATGGATCGACGGGAAGCTCGAGCTTGTTGCCGATCCATATCAAATTCTCGAGCGGTTCTTGTGGAGAAGAAATGCTTCGTTTGCGATATCCCGGCATTATAAACGCTTTGATGTGTTTCATGAAGCGGAGGCGAATAAAGTTGCCGGAAAATACGATAATGCATCGATTGATTTTCAGGTCGAGTTTTATAAAAACGAGGGCTTGACCCCATATTCCGACGCTAAACTTCCGATCACCAGCGATGTCCCCGAAGGATGTGTGATTATAAGAGAGCACATTCCGATCAGCAACCTTTTCACATGTCTTTGGTTCAACGAGGTTGACCGGTTTACTTCCCGGGACCAGCTTAGTTTTTCGACGGTGAGAGATAAGATTGCGGCGAACACGAATTGGAGTGTCAGTATGTTCTTGGACTGTGAGAGGCGCAACTTTGTGGTTCAGAAATACCATAAGGAAGTTTTAGCCCGTTTGGCCCCTCCACCACCACCGCCACCGTCACGGCCATATTTGGCTAATGATCCACTAAGGAAGGTCTCACCAAGACGTAGAAGAGATAGGAAGTCGGGGTCTAGACATCATCGGAAAGTGAGTAGGGGAATTGTTGCATCCAAAGGCAAAATTGTCCATTCTTTTTCCCTTCATTAATGGGACTGTTGTAATTTTTCTTCTACTCTTCCATCTTTGTTTAAAAACAACTTGTGTTATAACAAATTTAGATATTAGTCCGTAAAATTTTCACTCTCGCACAATCACACCTCACGCAATTGAGTCCGTAAAATCCCATATGATTGGCCCCTGACGAGACCAATCTATCTCTCATGAAGCTGAAAAACCATAGTAGTCTAACCCAAGTTAACTAATATCCATGAAAGCCGAAACATAGAACATATGGAAAATTTAATGTTAGGTATAGATATGACAAATTTAATTCGAGCTTGATTATATGAATCAATTTATTTAATTCGAGATTCAATATAGACTCGAATATGACGATCTAAATATGAAACAAACTGAACTGAATCAAAACTAACATGAATTTTAGTTGGATCGATACAGACCTGAATCGGAAAGCAACTCAAACCGAAAAACAACATGAACCAAAGGCAACCAGAACCGAAAGCAACACGAATCTAATTTACCCATATTTGATTTGAACCAAACATCGACCGATTTTCATCTGATATTGATTCGAAGTAAATGGATAATTTATTTTAATTGTTATCTAATTTTTAGAAATATGATAAATAGTCAAATGATGTATACTTTATTCGCATTTTCTATAATCCTCTCGACCCGGCCTAGACGCCAAACCGAACCAAGCGAGCTACATTGGGTCTTGCCGAAACAAAACCCAATACGATTAACTAAGATTAGGACCATATTTTTTTTCTTTTTATCTTTTCTAGATGCAACATTACAACCTATGGTGAGCATGCCAGTAGCGGGTGAAATATCAACTAAATCGGGCGTTGAATCGACATCCAATTGTACGTGTTTGAAATTTAGGGACTAAATCGCAAATCTAGAAAATCACGAGGACTTGAGTAATTTTCAAATCTAGAAAATCACGAGGACTTGAGTAATTTTAAAGTTACGATTCCTCAATTAGTTAGGTTACATGCTTACTTGCCAAAATCCAGCTCAAAACAATAAACCAAACTCATTCAATTGCATACATAAGAATTAGGGACCAAACCGGAAGAATCTCAAAACATAAAACCTCCATAACTAACATAACACCCAGTTGTACCGATGCGGTCCCAAGGCGTACCAGTACGCGGGCTACGCGAACCAAAATCAAATTCTAGTGGCTAAAAGGCGTACCGATACACGTCCTTTTGTACCGATACGAGGCCACCAAAAACACATACTCGTATCGATATGGAGCCCCGCATATCGGTACGCCTAGGCATGTAATGTCCAAAATTGCTGGTTTTTCTCTCGAACATGGATTCAAATATGCCTTAACTCAACACAATCATACATACAACTAAACTAAGGATCAAACCATGCTATAAACACAAGGTAACATGGTCAATTCATGAAGAGGTACTTCAATCACAATTCTAGAGGCATGCTTCTTAAGAACCATCCAACTCAACATTCAAAAAGAGATTCAAGGCACATTTCATCATAGACATGGCATCAACAACCTTTTAGAAACATTTAATGTATGCTATCATCACGAAAATATGGTCATAAGAATTTCTGGCCAATATGTATACTAAGGGAAAAATACAAAGCATAAACTCATGTTCGCAAGTTATCAACAATCATACCTCAAATCCAACCACAAAAGCCATCAAACCACAACAATTAAACCATCACAAAACAACCAAAAATCCATATTACAAATCCCCAAAACATGGTAACACATTGCCTTATCGACCGAATTTAAATTACGTTTTCCATACTCAAGTAGTTGTCGTGTTCTTGGACTTTCCTTGCCAAACCAATGTTGCCCTTCAAATCTATTGTTCTGCATCAATGGGAAAAAGAGAGCATAAGCACAATTTCTTATTGAGGATGCTAATATACAACATTGATGCAATTGAAATCCTTTTGAAAGCTATAAAACATCTTGTTCCCCAAAACATTCTTACTTGCAAAGCATTAACACAATTGTTTAATTATCAACTCATGCTTAACTACCCAAGCATTTCATATTTGATTGAAAATCCATTGAAAAAGATAAACCATCTTGTTTTCAAAACATGTTTAACTACCCAAGCATTTTCTCATTTGTTTCCAAACAAATCATGCATAGCAACCATATGCATCATAATCATTTATAAAACTCTTTTGTCACATATATTCTCATAAATTGGCTTTTAGAGTGACCTTAATAGACTTAACTCTATCCATGGATAGCACTACCCCTATCCATACATGTTTGGATACACGGATTCCCTTGATGGCACTACCCCCATCAAGTCTTTTCTCATGGCGGTACTACCTCCCCTATAACTCATTTCGGCCGGGAAGAGAACTACCCCTATCACTTCACAATAGCATTACCCCTATTGTGTAACCGAAGAATTTCACACGATCAATTTTACTTTTTATAGTGCACTTTAATCCTATGGCTAGCCAACTATATCTGATACTTTCTCATTTACATCACATAGCCAACATATCATTTTCAAACACATTACTTATTGTTTTTTAATGCATTTCTCAAACCGTTTCATATGCAAAAACACATTGCCAAAGGAAACAACGCATTCCTTTCTGGAACAAATCTCAATGCTCATAGGCATTCATTTACAACAAGTAAACCGAACCATGTTTAATCCCAAAACATGAAATCTGCAAGCTCATATCAAAGCCGATAACCGATCAAAATAAGAGAAACTTATGCTTGAGATTAGTTAAGCTTGTTAGGCTATAACTAAAACCCCATTATCCATCGATCAACCTTTAAAGATATTTAATGCGTCTAAACACTCACCAATACACCTCGCCTTGCTCGCCAATGTGAATCGAGCCACCAATAAGCAACGTACGCAACTAGGCAACCTCGACTTGATCGTCCCCTATTTTAACCACATAAAACCAGAGTAAAAATGCATCATTATGCATTCAACTCATTGCTAAACAATGATCTCCTGCATCCTGAACACTAACTTTCCAGAAACTAGCTTAAACTACCAAAATTAACACCAATCTTCACTCTACCAACTCCTAACTTCAAACCAGTGATTGTAACATTCAAATCACATCAGAACATACCCACAAATACCTTCAAAATATCCTTATATATCCAGCAACTCAAAAACACATAGAACAACCCCAAAAACCACTAAAAACTCACCTAAAAATTAGCCAATTAAATAGTTTCAAGATTTATTCTCATAATTTCATTTCACGTTATGATTACCTTATCAAAACATGAAGTAACCCAATTAAAATCTCCAGGTTTCATCAATTTAAAAAAAATCTTTAAGCAAATCATCAAAATCGTCATTAATAGCTCAAATCTTGAAGTCCATTGCAAAACTATGTTAATATCAATCCATAATCAGCCAACTACTAGGGAATATCAATAAAGAACCTTATTTTAAAGAGAGGAAAAGAAATTCACCTTTGAATAAGCTCCCACCAAAATTGACATAAGATTTTCTTGAAACTTAACTTGTGAAATAGATGAAATCCTTGAGAAAATCTTGAGATGTTTTGTTAAGAAACAAATGTAGAATCAAATGATGAATTCTCCATTGAAAATAAGCAAAGAATTTTGGAAAATCTTGTTTGGAAGTTGAAATGGAAAGTGAGGGAAAACAAGGAGAGAAAATGAGGGAAAATCAAAACAATAAGAAAATGATTTGGAAAAACATTTAACTGTCAATTCCTTACTCAATTAAGGTGGTATTTTCATATTAAAACATTTAGAAAATATAGCTCTCTAAAGATTCTTCGTATTGACCCATTTACAAAATTGTCATTAAAACAGTTTTGCACTTTTTACAATTTAGTCACTAAATCACAATGTCACTTGAACTCATTTAAATAACTCTGAAATTAATTACCAAAACACTTGATAATATATTTAAACATTTTTTATAATTAAACCAATTTTATCTCCTCAAATAATATTTTTAAATTATTAATTTCCCTAAAACTTATTTAACCGACTAATTCGGTTCGATCGGGTTGAACCTTACCCGATCTAACCGCAAAACATCTAGCCCTATTTTTGGGTGTTACAACTCTCCTCCTCTTAAGAAATTTCATCCCTAAAATTTACCTAAAGGAAAAAGATGGGGAAACTGTTTCACCATGTCCTCTTTTGCTTCCTATGTGGTTTCCTCGACTCCCCAATGTCGCCACAATATCTTGACCAACGCTATATTTTTTCCACGTAGAACCTTATTGCTTGAATCCAACACCTTTACAGGCTCCACATCATAATACTAATACAGACACAACTCAATCTCCTCAACAGGCACAACATGCGATGGATCCGATCTATGCCTCTGAAGCATCAATACATGGAAAACATCATGTATCTTTTCAAGGTCAGCTGGTAACCTCAATCTATAAGCAACCGGACCAACACACTCAATCACCTCATAAGGTCCGATAAACCTAGGGCTCAACTTACTCTTGCACCCAAATCTCATAACCCACTTCCAAGGCGAAACCTTTAAAAATACTTTATCACCCACTTCATATTCAATCTCTTTTTGCTCTAAATCCCCATAGGACTTTTGCCGACTTGAAGCCGCATTAAGCCTTTCACAAATGAGTTTCATTTTCTCATTCGTATCCTTAAGCAAATCGGGTCCTGCCACATGTTTCTCACCCGATTCCACCCAACAAAAAGGTGTACGGCACCTACGACCATAAAGAGACTTATAGGGAGCCATCTGGATACTCGACTGGCTATTATTGTAAGCAAACTCCACCAATGGTAGTTGCTTCTCCCATGTCCCTTGAAACTCAATTACACAACACCTCAACATATCCTCCAAAGTCTGAATAACACATTTAGATTGTCCATCCATTTGAGGATGATAAGACGTTGTGAGATTAAACCTCGTACCCAAAGCCGTCTGAAAACATTTCCAAAACCTTGACGTAAAAAGCGAATCCATATATGATATAATCGACTTAGGAACTCCATGAAACCTTACAATCTCGGCAATATACATATTAGCCAACTTATCCAATGAATACGTCGCATGCATAGCAAGGAAATACGCCCACTTCGTAAAACGGTAAAAAATCACCCTTATCAAATCCTTTTTGGATGGTGTCAAAGACAAACCCGTCACAAAATCCATGGTGATCCTTTCCTACTTCCACTCCGTAATCTGTACATGTTGCAACAACCTAGAAGGAAACTGATGCTCAGCTGTTGCGCGTAATAAGTGCTACGCAATTGTGCAAGTATACACGTCGCAAGTTATAGTATAAAAGATATCGTCTCCACAGGGATTGGTGCCACTTCAAGAATCTAGTCTCTTGCAATCAGAAAAGTAAAAACACAAGTGAAGGATTATAGAAGTTTTAACTAATAACTAATCTAGAAAGCAATTAAGTAAAAGAAAAGATGAATTGAATGAGAGAGATAGGCTAGGTTATCGTGAGTTGAGGTGTGATAGCCGATTGGATTGTCTTGGTAAAAGAGTGCACGGCAACTCGGTTGCCGTGGCAACTTGCACGACGGGGTTGCCGTAGCAACTAATTGATGGTTGCTTGGGCGACTAGTTGGGCAACTACTTGGGCGATCGGGCAGCAACTTCAAGGTTCGGCGGAGCGTTCTTCAATGGTTTCTTCTTATCCCTAAGTCGAAACTCTAGCTATTTGTGCATGCCTTGATAATACATCCCCAAGTGAATCAAGGGTGAACAACAACCAATCTTGCGCTCCTCTTAGCCGTTGAAATCCTTAACTTATTCCTAAGCCGGATTAATCTTCACCATCATTGGATTGAATAAAGATCATATTCATTCGCTTCTTGAATCTAACTCTCCCGATATTAGATAAATGGATGAAATCACGAGATCCTCTCCCAATTCACTCAAAACAATAATAAGAATCAAGAATGAATAAACCTTGAAATAGAAAAGTGCAAACTCTTATTACCTAAACAAAAACCAATAGTTTCTCACAATCTCAAAACACAATAACCATAGCCAAGTAAATTTAGTTCATGGCTAGGTTCCAAAGAAACACAAGATAATTAATCCCTAGCATGAACCCAATCGAACAAAGATGAAGGAAGAGGCTTGTCGAAATCCTCCTTGCCCTTGATGCTTGTCGAAAATTCTCTCCTCTTGCCCTACTTGGACTTGCCGAAATTTCCCTCTTGCTCTCCTCTTCTTGGAGTTGTCGAAATTCCCTCTTGCTCTCTCCTTCTTCTTGATTGTCGAAATCTCCTTGATATTTATAGGGCTAGGCCAAAGTCCTTCTTTGAGGAGGAGTTTGAGTTGGAATTAAATTATCTTTAAAGAATATAATTCTTTATTATAATTTTATTCCTATTAGAACTTCTCCTATCCTCTTGGAATTTAATTCTTCTTTAATCTCTGCATGGCAATCAAATTCCTTTGGGCTTGGACCTTGCTCCATGTCATCTTGGGCTTGTAAAATCATGAATTTCGACATCCATATTGCTTTTGGTCTTTGTCGACAAATGCCATGGCAACTGCCTCAGCGTCTCCTTCATGCACCGCCTGCAACTAACTAGCTCGGCATATCCTTCATGCATTGCCACGCAACTAGCTCGGCATTGCTTTGGCAAGTGATCCTGCACATACATACACAAAAACACACCAAAGCAGCATCTATTTCCACAAAAATCACCAAGTTATGTAATCAAGCTCAACGATTGAAGGAAACATGGATTAATGCATGAATGGCTAACTATGCAACTAATATGAGCCTAAGTCTAACAATAATATGAGTAAAAAGGGTAAGAAAAATAGTACTTTTGAACACTTATCACACCCCCAAACTCGAACTATTGCTTGTCCTCAAGCAATGCAAACTCATAATTACCTGCCAAGACTTCAAATTTTCACAAACTTAACTTTGAACTTGATTTCAATTCTCTGAACCGGGGCACAAAGTATGATTGGCTTTTTTATTTTTCAGAAAACTGAGGAATTACTCGGAATCAAACTATAATGCTTGTGAGTGTGTGTGAGTTGTGTGCAAGTTGATTTTTCGGATTCTATGCAAACAATAGGTTTTCAAATTACTTTATTGGGTTCTTTTTAACATGTTTTAACTAGAGCCAATTTCGGGCACCTCTAGTGTTTTATTTTTAGTTTTCTTAAGTTAATTTAATCGACTAGAGCCGGTTTCGGGCACCTCTAGTTAAAAAAAAATTTTAACGCCTCCTAGAGCCAGTTTCGGGCACCTCTAGTGATCAATTTTTTTGCATATGCTAGAGCCAATTTCGGGCACCTCTAGCCTTCATCCAATTTTTATTCTAATCTCCCAATTAGTTAATTATCAACCTAAGTTTACTAGAACTCCTTAAATCAATCAAATCACAACAGTGTTTCATCAAATTTAGCATCATAGTACAATTCTAAGTTTTTCATGGTTATCCTAGAATAAAAATTCTATCAATTAAGTGCATTGGTAAAGTCATCATTGAATATTCATCAAATCTAAGCAATTCTTGTTCCAATTTAAAGGCATGGCAAGCAATTTATGTATCCTAAATGTAATGCTTAAGATTAATGTAACTAAACATGGTAATTACTAATAACAATCCCCCCCAAACTCGAGTGAGGCATTGTCCTCAATGCATGCATAAAAATAACGAAAAATAACAATAAAAATAAAAATGCATACGAGGACTTACTCCGAGAGTTCGTCATCGTAGATGATTAGTTTCCTTCTAGTTGGCGTCTTGATTTTCTTGCTTGAATGCAATGGTTGTTTTCTTGTTGCCGGGATGTCTTCACTTTTCTTTGTCGTGGCATCAGCTTGTGCATGCATGAAGTAAGTTGTCGCGCATCTTCTTCATTGGTTGCCGGGCAAGGATCTTGGCAAGAAATTTCCTTAGCATAGTAGTTGTGAGTCTTGTTGTGAAAAAGAAAATAAAGAAAACCTGAAAACTAAAGATAATGAAGAAAAAATAAAATATCTCCTAAAAATAAAAATAAAAATAAAAAGAAAAGAAAAAGGAAATATCGAGAGGAGAGCATGCTCATGCATCTCCTAAGTTGACCACTTCCTTGTTACGCCCACACATGGGCACCATTGTAGTGCTTCAATCTTTGTCCATTAACTTTGAATTCATGGTTGTCGAGATGGACTTGATTATCACAAAGACCATGGGAGAATGGTTTGACGACTTCAAATGGTCCCGACCATCTTGATTTCAGCTTTCCCGGAAAAGTTTTAGCCGAGAATTGAATAGGAGAACTAGTTGCCCCGGCGTGAATTGCCGTGGCAATAGTTTCTTGTCGTGCCATCGCTTTGTTTTCTCCTTGTAGATTCGCATTGTTATAGGCGAGCGCACGAAATTCTTCTATCTCATTGAGATCCATCAATCGCTTTTGTCCGCACTTTCCCAATCCATATTCACGGTCTTGATTGCCCAAAGACGCCTTGTGCTCAATTTCCACCGGTAGATGACATGTTTTACCATAGACAAGCCGGAAGGGGACATACCTAATGGTGTTTTAAATGCAAAGCGATATGCCCAAAAGTGCGTCATCTAGTCTTAATGACCAATCCTTCCTTGAGGGATTTACAACTTTCTCGAGTATTCCCTTCAACTCCCGGTTGGAAATTTCGCTGCCCGTTGGTTTGTGGGTGATATGCCGTGGCGATCTTGTGTGATATGCCAAGCGTTGCAACATCTTGGCAATTAGTCTATTGTCAAAATGCTTGCCCCGTCGCTGATAATTGCTCTCGCATCCCAAACCGTAAAATATATTTTTCTCAGAATCGCTGCACGGTCTTGGAATCGCGTTTGGGAACCGCAGCTGCCTCTACCCATTTAGACACATAGTCGACGGCGAGTAAGATGTAGAGGTTGCCGAATGAAGATGGGAAAGGTCCCATAAAATCGATCCCCATACATCGAACAGTTCCACCTCGATGATGTTCGAGTGGCATCTCATGTCGCCTAGAGATATTGCCCGCCCTCCGCAACGATCACATTGCTTGTAAAAGTCCTGGGCATCTTTGTACAATGTTGGCCAATACAAACCGGATTGCAAGACTTTGGCCGCGTACGAGTTCCTCCAAAATGTCCTCCATAGGGTGAAGAATGGCATTGCCGAGTACATTCTGTTGCTTCTTCTTGAGGACACATCGGCGTATAACCCGATCTGCACATTGTTTAAACAAAAGAGGCTCGTCCCAAAAGTAATGCTTAGCATCATGGCGGAACCGCTTCTTTCCTTGGTGAGTAATGCCATACGGAAAAATACCACAAACAAGGAAGTTAACTAAATCTGCGTACCGTATATTGCCGAGGCATGTCTTTGCCGTAGTAGTGTTCGCTCCCAAAATTGCCGAGGCGTGTCGCGCAAAGACAAAGACTGCTGTTGCGGCGTCGAGGTTGCCGAGGCGTCATGGGCTGCCGAGGCGTTGAGGGGTTGCCGAGGCAATTAGAATTTGTTCATCCGGGAATGCATCGCATATCTCTAGATCCGCGTCCTCCTCCCTATTGCGTTCAAACGTGATAAGTGATCGCCACTTGATTTTCTGCCTTTTCTCGTCCTTAATTTCAATATCAAATTCTTGTAAAAGTAATATCCAACGAATCAAACGAGGTTTAGCATCCTTTTTAGCAAATAAGTATTTGATTGCCGAATGGTCCGTATGAACAATTACCTTTGTACCAATTAAATAGGATCGAACTTGTCAAATGCGAAAAACTACAGCTAGTAACTTCTTTCTCCGTTGTTGTGTAATTCACTTGAGCATCGTTAAGAGTTTTACTAGCGTAGTATATCACATGGAATGTCTTACCTGTGGCGTTGGCCTAGGACTGCTCCTACCGCAAATCACTTGCATCACACATGAGCTCAAAAGGTAGCGTCAACTGTGGAACGACAATGGGTGCCGAGGCAAGCTTTTTTTTTAGGGTTTTGAATGCTTGGGTGCAAGAATCATCAAAATCGAAGACTTTATCCTGTTCAAGCAGATTACACAAGGGTTTAGTGATTTTAGAAAAATTATGAATGAACCTCCTCCCGTAAAAACCTCGCATGTCCGAGAAAACTTCAATTCCTTTAACCGAAATTGGTGGGGGTAATCTCTCGATCACGTCCACCTTGGCTTTGTCTACTTCAATTCCCTTGGATGAAATCTTGTGGCCGAGCACTATTCCTTCATCTACCATAAAGTGGCATTTCTCCCAATTGAGGACTAAATCTGCTTTCTTCGCATCTTGCCAACACCCTCTCTAAATTGTCGAGACACAGTAGTCCGGGTCATTACCAAAAACCGAAAAATCATCCATGAAGATCTCAAGGAAGTCTTCGACCATGTCCGAAAAGAGAGCCATCATGCATCTTTGGAAGGTTGCCGGGTGTTACACAATCCGAACGGCATCCTTCGGAAGGCATAAGTACCGTAGGGGCATGTGAAGGTTGTCTTTTCTTGATCTTCTGGTGCTATGGCAATCTGATTGTAACCTGAATAACCATCAAGAAAATAGTAAAAGGGTTTACCCGCAAGACGGTCAAGCATTTGATCAATAAAGGGTAATGGGAAGTGATCTTTCCTAGTGGCTTTGTTTAGCTTTCGATAGTCCATACAAACCCTCAACCGGTCACACCCTGGTTGGGATAAGTTCATTATTTTCATTACTCACCACTGTTATATACCTCCCTTTTTCGCACACATTGTACCGGACTTACCCACGCACTTTCTATCGGAGATAGGGGTATATAATGCCAGCGTCAAGCCATTTGATGATTTCTTTCATTACAACCCCTTTCATGGCATGATTCAGTCTCCTCCGGGCCTCAATTGAAGGTTTGTGATCATCTTCCAACAAGATCTTGTGCATGCACACCGCCGGCTAATTCCCTTCAAGTCGGCAATTGTCCACCCTATTGCCTTTTATGTAGCTTCAACATGTTGATCAGCTTCTTTTTCTCGCTCAGTCAGAACTTAGAGGAAATAATTACAGTAATGTATTATCGATCCCTAAGTATACATATTTTAGTTGATCCGCAATTGTTTCAACTCAAGAATTGGTGGATTTTCGATAGAGGGTTTTTCGATCTTACCTTCCTTACCCGAGTAGTCCAAAGGGTTCAAAGTATGTACCGGTCGATTTACTAGCCAATTTACCTCTTCGGGTTGTTCCTCATCGACCGCTCTTCATACTCCTCGGGTTCCTCTTGATCGGCAATGTAGTTGCCGAGGCAACTAAATTCCTCATCGGTTAAATTCTGCCGTGGCATGAAGTAGTTGGCATTCTTCGGATCATCGGCATGCCTTAGTGTTTGGAACACATTTAGTTTTACCTGCTGGTCATTCACCCTCATTGTGAGTTCTCCTTTTCAACGCCGATCAAGGTTCTCCCTGCCGCTAGGAATGGTCTCCCGAGAATGATAGGTGCATGCTCATCTCGCTTCACAATCCAAAACAATAAAGTCAGCGGAAAAATGAATTTATCAACTTTTACCAAGATGTCCTCGATTTTTCCCTCGATGCACATAGGATCTCTTGCTAGCAGCTGCAAAGATAATCATGTGTAGGTCTTGCCTTCCCGATTCCTAGTTTCAAAAACCGATTTAGGCATCAAGTTTATGCTAGCCCCTAGGTCGCATAGTGCTTTCCCGACATAGTGATTTCCAATAAAACAAGGTATTGTGAAACTTCCGGGATCCTTCAACTTGGGCGGCATGCGATTGTGCAACATTGCCATGCATCCTCTCTGTCACAAGCAATCTGTTTCAAACTCTCCTAGCCTTGTTCTCTTGGACACAATGTCTTTAAGAAACTTGGCATAGTTTGGCATTTGTTCAATTGCTTCCACCAATGGCAAGTTGATGTGGACTTGCTTTAGGATATCAAGAAACTTCTTGAATTGGTATTCTTGCTTTTGTCGCTTCAATCTTTGTGGGAATGGTGGTGGAAGTCGGATATCTTCTATCCTTTCATTGGTTTGAAACCTGATTGACGGCATTGCCGGACATCCGAGTTGCCGATGCGTTATCAACTGGGGTTGCTGAGGCATGCTTATCACAAGACGCCGAGGCGCATCGGTTGTCGAGGCATGTTTATTGCCGGTTGCCGTGGCAATTCCTGGTTCAAAGATCCGAGACTTTGCCGCTAGGTTCGCCTTGATCTTTTGTGGAGTTTTGTTTGACGAGCGGGTTTGAACCTCTCTAAGTTGTTGGCCACTTCGGTGGTGATTGCCTTACATTGCTCATGGCCAGTTCCTCTTGCGACTTCATATCGCTAGGTAAACCTCCTTGTGGTCTAGTGTTCGATTTTGAGCAAATTGTCCGACTTGATTTTCCAATGATTTGATTGCCGCCTCTTGGTTTTGCAATCTCATCTCGGTCCTCATTAATAAAAGCATCAGTTCTTTTTATGAAATTACTATTCTCACCATATAAGATTCAGTTTTCATCATAAAAGCATTTAGAGAATTTTCCAAAGAACTAGATGTTGTCGGTTGTTGTTTCGCGGCATCCGCTGCCGTGGCATATTCTCACCGAATCGATGCTTGTGCATTCTGATTGTTCCGGTTTAGAGCATTGTTGGGATTACTCCATGAAAAATTCGGTGCTTCTTCCAAGCTGGATTGTATGTATTTGACATCATGTTGTTGCCCCGATTGTAATTCCCCACATAGAAGCTAGATTCCGATTCTGCATACATTCGTAAGAATTATGGTTATCACCACATAACTCACAAAAAGAATCCATTACCTTGACTTCATGTGTGTTGTTTGGTTTTTGCATGTTCGACCATCTTGGTTAAAGCGCCAATTGTGCCGAAATTGAATCGATGATCCTAGTTCATGTATTGTGGCTTGGCGCCTAACTCCTCCTCTTCTAGTAGATGGGAATTGATAGTCATTCTTGGCCAGCCTGTTTAAAATTTGCATTGCTTCCTCCGGCGACTTATCTAAGAGTATGCCGCTTGCCGAGGCGCCTAGCATCATCCTTGTTGGTGTATTCACGGCGTTGTAAAACATTGTTACTTGAGTCCACACCGAATCCGTGTAGGGCATTTGTGTAGAAGTTCTCTATATCGCTCCCAAGCCTCGTACATGGATTCATCATCACCGCCGAAAAGAAGTAATGTCGTTACGAAGCTTATCGCTTAAATTTGTAGGATTAAATCTAGCAAGGAAATCACGACAAAGATCAGTCCAAGATGCTATGGATCCGCAGAATGCTATTTAGCCATGCTTTCGCCCCTATCCTCAAAGAATAGGGGAATAATCGTAATCGTAGGACATCGGGGTAACTCCGTATCTTGAACGAGTTGCAAATCTCGAGGAAAGATTTCAGATGTTGTCGTGCATCTTCGATTCTTTGAGCCGCCAAATTGACCTATTGTGTTGATCATATTAAACATTACCGGTTTCAACTCAAAGTGGTCGGCTTCAATTTCGGGTGCGACAACTCCCGGGTTAAGTCCATCAAGATCTTCTTCAAGATAGTCTCGAATAGTTCTGTTTCGTGCAAGAATCACTCCTCCTCCCGCCGAACATCTTGATTAATATTGCCGTCTTGATTTGCCATTGCTTCTCTTATCCTTCGTCTAAGTCCTTGTAAGGTTCGTTCGATTTACGGATCAAAGGGATATTCTGGTGAAGTCGGTCTTGCCCTCGGTCATATACCAATGCAAAACCAAAGTTTGTTAGCCCTTTGAATTTTAAACAAGAAAAATAAAAAGAATGTGCAAGAAAGTAAAAACAAAGTCGCTATTGCCAATCCCGACAACGGCGCCAAAAAACTTGTTGCGCATAATAATAAGTGCTACGCAATTGTGCAAGTATACACGCGCAAGTTATAGTATAAAAGATATCGCCTCCACAGGATTGGTGCCACTTCAAGAATCTAGTCTCTTGCAATCGTAAAAAGTAAAAACACAAGTGAAGGATTATAGAAGTTTTAACTAATAACTAATCTAGAAAGCAATTAAGTAAAAGAAAAGATGAATTCGATGAGAGAGATAGGCTAGGTTATCGTGAGTTGAGGTGTGATAGCCGATTGGATTGTCTTGGTAAAAGAGTGCACGGGCAACTCGTTGCCGTGGCAACTTGCACGACGGGGTTGCCGTAGCAACTAATTGATGGTTGCTTGGGCGACTAGTTGGGCAACTACTTGGGCGATCGGGCAGCAACTTCAAGGTTCGGCGGAGCGTTCTTCAATGGTTTCTTCTTATCCCTAAGTCGAAACTCTAGCTATTTGTGCATGCCTTGATAATACATCCTCGCGTGAATCAAGGGTGAACAACAACCAATCTTGCGCTCCTCTTAGCCGTTGAAATCCTTAACTTATTCCTAAGCGGATTAATCTTCACCATCATTGGATTGAATAAAGATCATATTCATTCGTTTCTTGAATCTAACTCTCCCGATATTAGATAAATGGATGAAATCACGAGATCCTCTCCCAATTCACTCGCAAACAATAATAAGAATCAAGAATGAATAAACCTTGAAATAGAAAAGTGCAAACTCTTATTACCTAAACAAAAACCAATAGTTTCTCACAATCTCAAAACACAATAACCATAGCCAAGTAAATTTAGTTCATGGCTAGGTTCCAAAGAAACACAAGATAATTAATCCCTAGCATGAACCCAATCGAACAAAGATGAAGGAAGAGGCTTGTCGAAATCCTCCTTGCCCTTGATGCTTGTCGAAAATTCTCTCCTCTTGCCCTACTTGGACTTGCCGAAATTTCCCTCTTGCTCTCCTCTTCTTGGAGTTGTCGAAATTCCCTCTTGCTCTCTCCTTCTTGAATTGTCGAAATCTCCTTGATATTTATAGGGCTAGGCCAAAGTCCTTCTTTGAGGAGGAGTTTGAGTTGGAATTAAATTATCTTTAAAGAATATAATTCTTTATTATAATTTTATTCCTATTAGAACTTCTCCTATCCTCTTGGAATTTAATTCTTCTTTAATCTCTGCATGGCAATCAAATTCCTTTGGGCTTGGACCTTGCTCCATGTCATCTTGGGCTTGTAAAATCATGAATTTCGACATCCATATTGCTTTTGGTCTTTGTCGACAAATGCCATGGCAACTGGCTCGGCGTCTCCTTCATGCACTGCCCTGGCAACTAGCTCGGCATATCCTTCATGCATTGCCCTGGCAACTAGCTCGGCATTGCTTTGGCAAGTGATCCTGCACATACATACACAAAAACACACCAAAGCAGCATCTATTTCCACAAAAATCACCAAGTTATGTAATCAAGCTCAACGATTGAAGGAAACATGGATTAATGCATGAATGGCTAACTATGCAACTAATATGAGCCTAAGTCTAACAATAATATGAGTAAAAAGGGTAAGAAAAATAGTACTTTTGAACACTTATCATCAGCCTTAACCTGCTGATACACCATGCAACAAGAAGCAAACCCAACCACATCCTTCTTCAAACCAACCCCAATAAAACAAATCCCAATACATCTTCGTACTATCCGGATGTACAGCAAAAGGACTAGAATGAGTCTTAGTCAAAATAGTGCGCCTCAACTCCGAATCAATTGGCATAACTACTCGAACCTTAAAGTAGAAAGAATCATCATCATCAAAATGAAAATCTATCGGATTACCATCTGAAACATCCTTAACATGAGGTATCAAAGAATCAGCGTACGGTTGCCCCACTTTAATCCTTTGAGACAACGTAGACTTGACTTGCAACTCAGCCAACAAACCAGCTTCTCGTGCCACACGTAACTTGCAAACATTGCCCCAAGATCAATAGCAACCTTACGGCTCAACGCGTCCGCTACCACATCAGCTTTACCAGGGTGATATTCCAATGTCAAATCATTGTCCTTAAGCAACTTAATCCACCTTCGTTGCCTAAGATTCAACTCCTTTTGAGATATCAAATACTTCAAACTCTTATGATCCGTGTAAACAATACACTTCTCACCATATAGAGAATGTCTGTAACCCCCTCGACCCGGCTTAGTCGCAAGACTGAATCGAGCGAGTCACACGGGGAATATTGAAGTAATCCGAGAAGATTTACCTTAATAAGCGACTCTTTTTTCTTTTATCTTATATAGATGCAACATTATTAACCTATGTGTACATACAAGCAATGGGTGAAATCTCAACTCATTCGGGCATCCAATTGACATCCAATTGCTCCAATTTGCAATCAGGGACCAAATTGCAGATCTGACAAATTTTAGGGACTTAAGGTGAAATTGAAGTTACCAATATTCAATTAGTCAGGTTTCATGCTCCTATGTTAAATTTCAGCTCAAATTGATCATCCAAACTCATCCAATTGCATGCTTAACAAGCAGGGACTAAAACGTAGCAAAGACAAACTTACAAATTCCTTTAACTAACAAAACGGCTAGGCTTTCCAGTACAGGGGGTGCCTGTATCGATACAGTTTTCTCTAGTAAGCTTCCTAGATTGAAAATCCCATAACCCGCATCGATATGCCCCTGCATATCGAAACACCAAACCCAAAATAGGCATACCGTATGGAAGCGGCTTTGGGTGTATCGGAACACCTGAGCTGAAAAATGCTACTCGTATCGAAATGGAGTCCTGTGTTTCGATACACCTAGGCTTGTAATGGCATTTTTCTCTACTTTTTCATACAAGGACTCATTCGAACCATTCTAACATGCCAATAGCATAAGCACAACCTTCTAAAACATGAATCCATAGACTTCTATAACCAAATCTCAAACATAAACCTTCATGAAAAAAGCTATTTAAATCAAAAACCATCATATAAAGGCCATTTACAACTTTTAACCAACGCCAAAAACTTGCTCAGATAGGGAGTTTAACCAAAACACAACAGGACCCCCATTGCCTTATTAACTATATTCTATTTCGAAACATACTTTCATAGCAAAGTTTTTCTCGATCTCTTGCTCCCACGCTACCTTCGAACCTCTAGTTCTCTACATTGATGGAAAAAGAGAGCGTAAGCACACAAGGCTTAGTGAGGAATGCTCTAAAACATCACACAATCAATGCATTTAAAACATTTTTGCCATTTACATTGAAAACATAATTTCAATGAATGTTTAAAAATCGTTTAAACCATCATGCCATAAAAACCATGCACTTAACACATTTGGAAACCAACATATTAAACCCTATGCAACTTATATCATGTACCAACAGCAAATCCCATTGCTAACACTCAATTTTAGCCTTTTCATGCATAACAACCATATGCAAAGCTTAAATGGTAAACATGTATAGATCACATTATACAACATAAAATTCCACATGATACAACAACAATTATATTGGCTTACAAGTGATTATTTACCAAGTTCCATTTCAAAAATATCATATCGGATACACGGATTCAACAAGTGTTCACAACACTTCAAGCCATCTCAACCAGAAACATGGGACAACAACCCAAAGTATGGGGACAACAACCCCTAGGGGAAAACAAGCCCAAACATCGGTTAGACGCTTAACCCTCTAATAGGAGACGGGACTACAACCTCCTCGACCATTAGGGTACTTGGATGGAGACGAGACCACAACCTCCTCGACATCCAAGGTGATTTATTTATAGTGCACTCAATCCTATAGCCGGCTAACTATATCCGATAACATTTTTAAACCACACCAATTTCCAATATATTTCACATTTAGCCACGAACCTCACTATTTTTATATGCATCAATATTAAACCATTTTCCAAAGTAACAACTCATGCTTTAAACATAAGTGTAAAAAATTATACTTACAAGGATCACTTAACATGTGCATCCTTCATTATCTCATGATTAAAAATAGTATAACATATACTCAAAACATGCTTTAACAGTAGGTATCATGAAACCAAAACCAAGTGCATAAAACATTTCGTAAAAGCACGACCGAGAGAGTAAATCATTTAATACTTACTTTCGAACTTAGACAAGCGTTTCAAGCTCAAATCTAAGTTCCCAAAACAACCTTTAAAATATTTCAAAGCTAAAATCCATGTTCTCACTCACCGACACGCGAAACCTTAATTCACCAACACGAATTTAAGCGTCCGAAGCCTCTAAAGCTTCACTGTTAGCTACCGAATTGATCTCCCCTGTTTTAACCACATAACAATAGAGGATTAATGCATCATAATGCATTCCAAATCCCAGCAAATTATTCTTCAACACTGATTTGCTAAAAGCTAACAATCGGATATCCGAAACAACCGAAAACCACATTGATTACCTTTCCAAACTTAACCTAGCCAAAAACTAACACTTTGATCCATCAATTAACATAAAAGATTCAACTCAAAACATCCTTATACCTCCAGAAACCATTAAACCCAAACAACTTCCCAAAAACACAAATCTAGAAACCTAAACAATTAGAGATTCACATAACTTCGGGATTCCAATGTTAAAACCATTCACATAACATTAATAAACATCCAAATCATGATTGAAATCAATCTATTAACCCTCAAAATAGATCCATTTCAAAAATCACATAAATCAACCAATTAAACCTTGATTTAATCACATTTCTCAATTAAATCATAAAACCTCATTAGAAAACATAATCAAAAAGTTAAGAACTTGGGAATTTCAATAAAGAACCTTGATTAGAGGAGGAGAACGAAAATTACCTCTAATCCCTTGCTTTCCTCTTAATTGGTAATATTAGATTTAAATCCTCAAGAAAATCATTGAAGCTTATTGTAGAAATCTAAGCTAATCATTTAGAAATCAAAGTGAGATGAAAAGGAAGTAATCTCTGGAAATTTTGGAAGAAAAAGGATAGTTTGGCTGATGAGAAAATAGAGAGAAAGTTTGGAATCAAAAGAAGTTACGTAAGAAAATGTTTTAACCAAATAAGCTCTTTTATCAAATATCATTTTCATCCTTAAATATTAATTACTTAAAAAAATTTATTAAAATGGCCTAATTAAGGGAAAAACTAATTAAAAACAAATAGCTCCTTAAAGATTCAAAATTCTGACTCTTTACAAAATAGTCACTAACAAAACAGTTTTGCCAAAATTACATTTTAGTCACTAGTTCAAAATGCACACTTCCAAATTGTATTTTCCAAAATTGATTTTGCCATAAATAATTATATAATAAATAAGGATTTTTTTTAAAAAAATCAATATTTTATCTTGCATAAAAATATTCAATCTCGGGTTAGACTCGAATCTCTAACCCGATCCACCAGACCGTCTAACTAGCCCACAAACTGCTAGGCCCAAAATCGGGGCGTTATAATGTCTCCAAATTTTCAAAGCAAACACAACCACCGCAAGCTCTAAATCATGAGTCAGATAATTGCGCTCATGAACTTTCAGTTGCCTTGATGCATAAGCCACAACCTTATCGTCTTGCATCAACACACAACCCAAACCAACATAGGACGCATCACTATAGACTACAAACTCCTTACCAGACTCTGGTTGAATTAAGACAGGAGCGTGTGTCAAAACCTTCTCCAACTTCTCAAAGCTATGTTATTAACTCTCTGTTCACACCTAAGGAACATTGTTTTGCAATAACTTCGTCAACAGAACAACAATACTAGAGAAATCATCCACAAAACGACGGTAGTAACTAGGCAACCCAAGAAAACTACGAACCTCGTACACTGACTTAAGTTGTTTCCAATTAAGGATAGCCTCAATCTTTTGCGGTTTAACACGATACCCTCGGCCGAAACCACATGACCAAGAAACATCATTTCCTTAAGACAAAACTTACACTTACTCAACTTAGCATACAACTGATGTTCCTTCAAAGCTTGCAAAACGATTCGCAAATGCCGATCATGATCATCCTCGGTACACGAGAATATCATCAATGAACACCACCACGAAACGATCAAGATATTCATGAAAAACCCTATTCATCATATCCATGAAAGCAACTGGAGCATTTGTCAAACCAAATAGCACCACCAAAAACTCATAGTGCCCATATCTCGTGCGGAAAGTAGTTTTCGGCACTTCCACGTCCTAACCTTCAACTAATAATACACCAATCTCAAATCAATCTTTGAAAACATAACTGTCCCACAGAACTGGTCAAGAAATCATCTATCTGAGGCAACGAAAACTCATTTATGTCTGCCAACCCACTCGATTGTCGATAACCAATACGGATATGCATTGCTCTACCTTCTTCCCAAAGAACCGATGTACCCTAAGTGAAAATGGAGTCGCACCCGAGTACACCTCAAAGCTATCTTACGTAAGCCATCTTGCTTACACCATCACTTTGTTGGCTCCGAAAAGTCATCCGTAAGTGTGAACATATGTATGCATGAGTACCTACATGCTCTCTTGAATGCCTATGTACATGTATGCAAACCTTTATTGTCATGCTCAAAATGTATGCATGTACTGAAATATTTAAATATATACATATAAGTGTTTATGCACTGTGCATGTTCAAATATCCACACTTACTAACAACATTCTTGGTACCAATACTCCTTCCAACAAGTCGAAGCCCGCATAAACAACCCTTGATTGCCAATCAAAACCCTTCTCGGTACCACAGTACACGAGAACACCACTACTCTTGCTACTCACAAAAATAAGTATTCATAGAATACTCAACTCATTAGAACTTTGACCACCACCCAGGCAAACACCATCTACACTACATAACGATAAACGCACACTAACCATTAGTCTCAAACACCCTTACCACGGGCAACCATGCCGGTGCCTCTGGAAGAAGAACTCTATGGTCGAACATAGCCATGAACTGAACACTTTCACAATCACATTCTCAACCCACATATTTACTTAATGCTCGACAACACGATACAACAAGAATTCAGGAGCTAAACCGAGGTGTATCTCAATACTAAACTCAACTTTGTCACCACAGAAAATTCCCTAAAAAACACTTTAAGGAAGGATTCTTGAGAAACACCGACATTCAAAACCCGAACGTCCTTAAACCTTGGATTACCACACAACCCAAAATCTCATTAACCCTAATTTGATCCATTCTTGGCCAAACCTCTCCGCAAAATCAACTCAAACTTACAAATCTTCAACACACTCAAAAAATTTCCTTCAATTAACATACATAACTGCACGAAGCCAGAATCCCCCAAAAACAACAATAGCAAAAGAGGATAAAACTACTCAACCTTTCCCATATCAAAACAAAATTTCTATGATTCTGTTGCGCACTTTGATTTCCAAAAATGAAAATCAATCCAATGCCTTATGCATATTTCATACCCTGACCATCCTTGTGGAGAGTGATGTTAGGGTTACTATCAAACTTTTCCCCCTAATGTCATCATTACTGGTTACCTTTCAATCATGAACTTCAACTTACTTACCTGACGCATGCATCAGAAAACTCTTACTAAATTAAACACTCTCAAAATTCTCATTAGAATCTTAGAAACAACCCCATCAAGCAAAAATCAAGCACATGCTACAGACTTGATGTTACCATCAAGCTTACGACACCCTATGGTATATATACATCCCTTTAACACACTTACCAACCTTTATCTCCATGAGAAAACACATTACCACCACTAATGGTAAAAACCACTTTTAGAAATCAAACAATAAAGACCCACGCCACCTATATACTCACGAACGAGTAAAATTTCACTCAAGTTCGGAGACCATTCTAAACCATTCATGATCGATGACCTAATCAACTCTAGATCAAAAATCAATTATCTTATACTATCAAAATTTCTAGGCAACGCTTACTAAGTTCGAAAGTAACTACTGATGTTCTCATTCAAGAATAAAATTCTTTACCGGTTTTTAAACCCGACAGTTAGGGCGTAGGCTCGACAAGTGGTCCAGGACAACATGCCAAAATCATTTTAAAACCACGGTAACAAGCAATATGTTCCCATTATACCCCAACACAACAAATATCATCAACGCCACTCATAAATATATTTGCAAACAACAATATATCAATTCAACAACCACAACAACACCCAAAAATCGCGAACTTGGCTCTAATACCACAAAATGTAACCCCCTCGACCTGGTCTAGATGTTTGACTGAACCGAGCGAGCTACATTAGGTCTTGCCAAAACAAAACCTGATACGATTAACTAAGATTATGACCATTTTTTACTTTTTATCTTGTCTAGATGCAACATTACAACCTAAGGTGAGCATGTCAGAAGCGGGTAAAATATCAACTAAAACGGACGTCGAATCGACATCCAATTGTACTTGTTTACAATTTAGGGACTAAATTGCAAATCTGGAAAATCACAAGGAATTAATTAATTTTGAAGTTGTCATTCCTCAATTAGTCAGGTTACATGCTTACTTGCCAAAATCTAGTTCAAAACAATCAGCCAAACTCATTCAATTGCATACATATATGAACTAGAGACCAAAACGGAAGAATCTTAAAACATAAAACCTCCAGAACTAACATAACACCCAGCCGTACCGATACGGTCCCAAGGCGTATCAGTACACGGGTTATACGAACCAAAATCAAATTCTAGTGGCTAAAGGGCGTATCGATATACATCCCTGTGTATCCATACGAGGCCACAAAAAACACATACCCATATCGATACGGAGCCCCGCGTATTGGTACGTCTAAACCTGTAATGTCAAAAATTACAGGTTTTTCTCTCAACCATGGATTCAAGCATGCCTTAACTCAACACAATCATACATACAACTAAACTAAGTATCAAAACATGCTATAAACACAAGGTAACATGATCAATTCATGAAGAGGTACTTCAATCACAATTCTAGAGGCATGCTTCCTAAGAACCATCCAACTCAACATTCAAAAATAGATTCAAGGCATATTTCATCATAGGCATTGCATCAACAACCTTTTAGCAACATTTAAAGTCTGCTATCATCACAAAAGTATGGTCATAAGCATTTTTGACCAATATACATACTAAAGGAAAACCACAAAGCATAAACTCATGCTCGCAAGTCATCAACAATCATGCCTCAAATCCAACCACAAAATCCATCAATCCACAACAATTAAACCATCATAATACAACCAAAAATCTAGATTACAAATCTCCCAAAACATGGTAACACATTACCTTATCAATCGAATTTAAACTACGTTTTCCATACTCAAGTAGTTGTCGTGTTTTTGGACCTTCCTTGCCAAACCAATGTTGCCCTTCAAATCTATTGCTCTGCATCAATGGGAAAAGAGAGAGTAAACAAAATTGCTTAGTAAGGATGCTCATATACAACATTGATGCAATTGAAAACCGTTTGAAAGCCATCAAACATCTTGTTTCCCAAAACATGCTTACTTCCCAAGCATTTCATATTTGATTGAAAATACATTTGAAAACAATAAACCATCTTGTTTTTAGAAAATGCTTAACTACCCAAGCATTTTCTCATCTGTTTTCAAATAAATCATGCATAGCAACCATATGCATCATAATCATTTATAAAACTCTTTTATAAAATATATTCTCATATATTGGCATTTAGAGTGACCCAGATAGACTTACCTCTATCCATGGATAACACTACCCCTATCCATACATGTTTGGATAAATGGATTCCCTTATGGCACTACCCCCATCAAGTCTTTTCTCATGGAGGTACTAC
This sequence comes from Hibiscus mutabilis, assembly GCA_019671005.1. Lineage (NCBI taxonomy): Eukaryota > Viridiplantae > Streptophyta > Magnoliopsida > Malvales > Malvaceae > Hibiscus > Hibiscus mutabilis. The sequence continues at coordinate 31,964,102 of CM033711.1, read as the reverse complement.
ATCCACCATAACTCACTTCGATCGGGAATAGAACTACCCCTATCACTGTAATGCCCCAATTTTGGGCCTAGCGGTTTGTAAGCTAGTTGGACCGAATTAAAGATTCGAGTCTAATTCGGGATTGAATATTTTTATGCAAGATAAATGTTACGCGTAATAAGTGTTACACAATGGTGCAAGTATGCACGTCGCAAGTAATAAAGTGATACGAGTATCGAGTATCGTCTCCACAGAGATTGGTTTGGGCCACTTTGCTTTAGTTATCACACTGTAAAAGTAAAAACACAATTGATAGTAGGATTTGATTTTAACGAGTAAAGTAAAAGCAATAAACTAAAAGAATAGATGAAAGCAAAAGAGAGAATAGGCCAGGTTATCGTGAGTTGAGGTGTGATAGCCGATTGGATCGTCTTGGTGATTGAGTAGCAGCCGGATTGCCAGGGCAATTCTGTTATGATTGCCTAGTCGATTGCCAAGGTAATTTAGTTGCAATTGCCTGGTTGATTGCCAGGGCAATTCTGCCGTGTTACCTGGTCGGTTGCCAGGGCAATTCCCCCTCGTTGTCTGATCAGATTGCCCGGGCAATGCTCCCGTGATTGCCTGGGCAATTGAGCATTCACTTCCAAAGTTCGGCGAAGCGTTCTTCAATGGTTTCTTCTTATCCCTAAGTCGAAACTCTAGCTATTTATGCATGCCTTGATAATACATCCCTGCATGAATCAAGGGTGAACAACAGCCAATCTTGTGCTCCTCTTAGCCGTTGAAACCCTAAACTTATTCCTAAGCCGAATTAGTCTTCACCATCAATAGATTGAATAAAGACCATGCTCATTCGTTTCTTGAATCTAACTCTCCCGATATTAGATAAATAAATGAAGTTATGAGATCCTCTCCCAATTCACTCGCAAACAAGATTGAGAACCAAGAATGAACAAACTTTGAAAACTGAATTGCAACTCGAAAACCTAAACAAAATCCAATTGTTTTTCACAATAACCCCAACCAATCAAGTTAGTTCATGGTTGGGTTCAAAAGATATACAAAAAATAATCCCTAAACCATGAATCTAATAGAAGCAAAGAAGAAGAAGAAGAAATCGACCAGCCCTCTTTGCAAAACCTCTCAATTGAACTCTCCCTCCAAGCTTTCTCCCTTGTCGAAATCTCTCATTTCTTGCTCCTTTGGAGTTGTCGAAATTTCTCTCCTCTCTTGCTTAACTCTCTTTGATGGTTTGGTCCTATAAATAGGAGATGGCTAGGTCAAAATCCTTCTTGAGGAGGAAGTTAAGTTGGGATTAAATATCTTTAAAGAATATAATTCTTTATTATATTTAAATTCCTTCTAGAACTTCTTCTATCTTCTTGGGATTTAATTTCTCTTTAACCTCTTCATGGAAATCAAAATCCTTTTGGATTTAACTTTGATCCACGTCATTTTGGGCTTATCTGGTCATCAATTTCGACTACCATATCACCTTATCCCTTATCGAAAATTGCCTTGGCAACTAGCTAGGCATCTCCTTCATGCATTGCCCTGGCAACTGCGTCGTCATCTCCTTCATGCACTGCCCTGGCAACTGCCCCAAACTCGAACTATTGCTTGTCTTCAAGCAATGCAAACTAACAATTACCTGCCAAGACTTTAATCATGAAAAACATGCTTCAAACTTGAATTCAAACCTCGAAACAGTGGCACAAAGTATGATCACCTTTTAATTTGTCGGATAGCACAAAAATTACCCGGAACCAAACTATAATGCTCATGACAATGTGTGTGCGTAGTTGTGTACAAGTTGATTTCAAGATTCTATGTGAACAATAGGCTTTTATCAATTTAATTACCGGGGCATTTATTTTTATTTTCACTAGAGCCAATTTTGGGCACCTCTAGCAAAGTAAGCAATTTCTCATTTTATTTTAGTCGACTAGAGCCAATTTCGGGCACCTCTAGCGATTCTTTAATGTGCATTAACTACTAGAGCCAGTTTTGGGCACCTCTAGCAAGAAAGTGCATTTACTACTAGAGCCAGTTTCGGGCACCTCTAGCAAGAAATTAACTTTTAATTTTCAATTTTAAATTTACCCAAATTTTAAGCAGCCTAAGTTCACTAAGTTTCTTTCAATCAACAAGCCACAACCATGTAAAAAAATTCAGCATCATAGTAAAATTCTAAGTTCTTTTCATGCAATCCTAAAATTAAAGATTATTTCAATTAAGTGCAGTGGCAAAAATTCATCATTGGATATTCAACAAGTCTTAAGCAATTAAATCCAATTAAAGGCATGGCAAGTAACATATGCAACCTATATGTGATTGCTAAAGATGAATGCAACTAAACATGAAACTAACTAGAAACCAACACCCCCCCAAAATCGAGAGAAGCATTGTCCTCAATGCATGTAAAAGTGAAACAAAATTTAAAAGAAACTACATGAAATGAGTTAGTCGGAGAGGTCGTCACCTCGAGTGATAAGTTTCCTTCGTGCCGTTTGCTTGATTCATTTTTCGGTCGGTGGTTGAATGCTTGTGGCTGGTTCCACGTGAATAACATTGCTTTGATTTGATCCATGTTTGTCGAGGCAGGTTCACTTGCCTGGGCATCAGTTGTTGCCGAAGCCATTTTTGTTGCCTGGGCATTCTCTGTTGTGGTTACTGTGGCAAGTAGTCGGCAGTGAATTTCCTTAGCATGGTGGTTGTGAATCTTGTTGTGGAAAAGAAAACAAAGAAAACCTAGAAACTAAAGATAATAAAGAAAAATAAAATATCTCCTAAAAATTCCAAAAATGAAAATAATAGAACAAAACAAATAGTTCGAAAAAAAATAAAAAGAAAATATCGAAAGGAGAGCATGCTCATGCATCTTCTAAGGTGTCAACTTCTTTGTTACGTTTCACATGGGCACCGTTGTAGTGCTTCAATATTTGTCCGTTAACTTTGAATTCATGTTCGTCGATGATGGACTTGATTATCACGGCACCATGGGAGAATGGTTTGACAACTTCTAATGGTCCCGACCATCTTGATTTTAGTTTTCCCAAGAAAAGTTTTAGCCGAGAATTGAATAAGAGAACTAGTTGCCCTGGCATGAATTGCCGCGGCAATAGTTTATTGTCATGCCATTGCTTTGTTTTCTCCTTGTAGATTCGTGCATTGTTATAGGCGAGTGCACAGAATTCTTCTATCTCGTTGAGGTCCAACAAACGCTTTTGCTCGACACTTTCCCAATCCATATTCACGGTCTTGATTGCCTAATATGCCTTGTGTTCGATTTCCACCGGTAGATGGCATGTTTTTCCATAGACAAGTAGGAAGGGGGACATACCTAAGGGTGTTTTGAATGCAGTATGATATGCCCAAAGTGCGTCATCTAGTCTTACTGACCAATCCTTCCTAGAGGGATTTACAACTTTCTCGAGTATGCCCTTCAATTATCGGTTGGAATTTTCTGCTTGCCTATTGGTTTGTGGGTGATATGCCGTGGCAATCTTGTGTGACACGCCAAAGCGTTGCAACATCTTGGCGATAAGTCTATTGTCAAAGTTCTTGCCTTCATCACTGATAATTGCTCTCGGCATCCTAAACTGTGTAAATATATTTTTCTGCAAGAATCGTTGCACGGTCTTGGAATCGTTGTTGGGAACTACAACTGCCTCAACCCATTTAGACACGTAGTCAATGGCAAGTAGAATGTAGAGGTTGCCGAATGAAGATAGGAAAGGTCCCATAAAATCGATCCCCCACACATCAAACAATTCCACCTCGATGATGTTTTGGAGCGGCACCTCATATCGTCTAGAGATATTGCCCGTCCTCTGGAAATGATCACATTTCTTGTAAAACTCTTGGGCATCTTTGTACAGTGTTGGCCAATACAAACCGGATTGCAAAACTTTGGCCGTGGTGCGTGTTCCTCCAAAATGTCCTCCATAGGGTGAAGAATGGCATTGCCGGAGTACATTCTGCTGCTCCTATTCAGGGACACATCAGCGTATAACCTGATAAGGGTATTATCGAGGCATGTGTTGCCGTGGCAACTGCTTCCATGGTTGCCAAGGCGTGTGCACCTAGAGTTGTCGCGGTATGCGCGTCAAGGGTTGCCAATACATGTGCATCAGTGGTTGCCGAGGCGTGCGCGTCTGGAGTTGCCGAGGAGTGCGCGTCAAGAGTTGTTGTGGCATCGAGGGCTACTGAGGCATGCGCATCCATGGTTGCCGAGGCGTGCGCGTCAAGAGCTGCTGCGTCGTCGAGGGTTGCCGAGGCATGTGCATCCCTGGTTGCCGAGGCAACTAAAAGTTGTTCATCCGGGAATGCATCGCATATCTCTAAATCCGTGTCCTCCTCCTTATTACGTTCTAAGCGTGATAAATGATCAGCCACTTGATTTTCTGTTCCTTTCCTGTGCATTGGCCTAGGACTGCTCTTACCACGAAATCACTTGCATCACACATGAGCTCAAAAGGTAGCGTCCAATCTAGTGGAACGACAATGGGTGCCGAGGCAAGCTTTTTCTTTAGGGTTTCGAATGCTTGGGCGCAAGAATCATCAAAATTGAATACTTTATCTTGGTGGGGGTAGTCTCTCGATCACGTCCACCTTATCTTTGTCTACTTCAATTCCCTTGGATGAAATCTTGTGGCCGAGCACTATTCCTTCATCTACCATAAGATGACACTTCTCCCAATTAAGGACTAAATCGGTTTCTTCACATCTTGCCAACACCTTCTCTAAATTGCCGAGGCAACTGTTGAACTTATTACCAAAAATGGAAAAATCATCCATGAGGATCTCAAGGAATTCTTCGACCATGTCTAAAAAGAGTGCCATCATGCATCTTCTAATGTTACTGCATATCTGAGAAAACTTGAGGAGAGTCATTTCTGATACTTCTTATAGTCCATCTGTACCCTCCATCGGGTGACAATATTGCCCAAAAAGAGTTTGGCCAATGTGCTTGCCACTACTCCCTTTTGCGTTACAATGGTGGAGGTGTCTTTCTTTCGCGTTCCCTTGTAGTCCATGCATGCCCTCCACCTTGCTACTATTCTTGAAGGCACAAATATATTAATAGGAAAAATTATATCCATTCCCAACCATTCAATTACCTCATTCTTGTCGACTTCTATCATGGTTGGATGTATCCTTTGTTGTCATGGCAATTGCTGCTCGAGCCAATTGCTGTGGCAATCAGTTGCCAAAATTCGTTGTAAGTCAAGGCAAAAACCAATTTTCTGAAAAGCTTCACGAGTCCAAACACCGTTTTCTTTTGGCCTCTCAAACATCTCCATCAGTAGAGATTTCGATGGCTTCAAATCTACCAACATTGGTTCCTCAAGACATACCTGCAATGGATGATGTGAGTTTTTAAAGAATTCAAAAGGTTCAACCATTACCTGCTCATATTCCATTGGCAAAGTATTATCATCTCGTTGTTCTTGCATGTGGTCGTGCAATTGCCGTGGCAACTGTAGATGAGAGCAATCTAGAAACTCCTGCTTCAACATCAATGTTGTAACCTTCTGGGCATCAGGTTCCTCAGAATTTGTTGTAGTATTGTTGTTCTCAGCTTCATTGAGTGTTGTCACAGCATTGCTCTGTTTAGGCTCCTCAATCATTGCCGAGGCAATTTGTTGCTCAGGCTCATCATGTGTTGGGCAGTCTCTCTCATTGGCATCCTCTTGACTTGGAGGTTCTAGTTGTTCCCCATACATCAGAGAGCTTTCTTTGCATTGCTCCTTATCCTCTTGCCTTGGGACGTCAGTATCCCCAGGAATGGATTGTTGGTGCATGTTATCTACGACATATGTGGATCTCCTCAATTGATCTTCTGAATGCCCCAAGGTTGCATCCCACTGAGCTATCCTCGTATCCATGGACTTTGATAGCTCTCGAATCTCTTCAATTGATCCATCAAGTCTATCCAAGGAAGCTAGCAATGTTTCCTCAAAGGAATTGGAATGCTCTTGAAAAGGATTACATTGCCATGGCATATCTGTTGCTGTGGCAAAATTGTTATGGTAAATTTTTTTTTTAGCTTTTTGACCATACCATGAAGAATTTTGCTGCTGGTTCCCTCTATGGTCCTCCATGTAGTCATATGCACCGAAAATGTGAGGGTAATTTTCAAACACATGATGTTCTCCACGCATAGCACAAGAGTTTTCCACGGTATAGTCTCTTTAGGCTTTTCTCGGTTGGTATAGGTAATCATCAAAGGGTGCAAGAAACTCTTGATTGGATTGATTCATATATTCCAACATCAACTCTCGAATAGATCGGCTTTTATTTCCTGACATGTTGATGTCCCTTAACTTGTAGCGCACCTAATTTTTTTTATAAAACAAACAAAAAGAAAAGTTAGTAAAACTAAGAGAAAAAAATGCAATAACAAAAACAACTAACACCAATTGCCAATCCCCCGCAACGGCGCCAAAAGCTTGTTGCGCGCAATAAGTGCTACGCAATTGTGCAAGTATACACGTCGCAAGTAATAAAGTGATATGAGTATCGAGTATCGTCTCCACAGGGATTGGTTTAGGCCACTTTGCTTTAATTATCGCACTGTAAAAGTAAAAACACAATTGATAGTAGGAATTGATTTTAACGAGTAAAGTAAAAGCAATAAACTAAAAGAATAGATGAAAGCAAAAGAGAGAATAGGCCAGGTTATCGTGAGTTGAGGTGTGCTAGCCGATTGGATCGTCTTGGTGATTGAGTAGCAGCCGGATTGCCAGGGAAATTCTGTTATGATTGCCTAGTCGATTGCCAGGGCAATTTAGTTGCAATTGCCTGGCTGATTGCCAGGGCAATTCTGTCGTGTTGCCTGGTCGGTTGTCAGGGCAATTCCCCCTCGTTGTCTGATCAGATTGCCTGGGCAATGCTCACGCGATTGCCTGGGTAATTAAGGATGGGTCGATTGCCTGGGCAATTGAGCATTCACTTCCAAAGTTCGGCGAAGCGTTCTTCAATGGTTTCTTTTTATCCCTACGTCGAAACTCTAGCTATTTGTGCATGCCTTGATAATACATCCCTACGTGAATCAAGGGTGAACACCAACCAATCTTGCGCTCCTCTTAGCCGTTGAAATCCTAAACTTATTCCTAAGCCGGATTAGTCTTCACCATCAATAGAGTGAATAAAGACCATGCTCATTCGTTTCTTGAATCTAACTCTCCTGATATTAGATAAATAGATGAAGTTATGAGATCCTCTCCCAATTCACTCGCAAATAAGATTGAGAACCAATAATGAACAAACTTTGAAAATTGAATTACAACTCAAAAACCTAAACAAAATGCAATTTTTTTTCACAACAACAAAACACAATAACCCCAACCAATCAAGTTAGTTCATGGTTGGGTTCAAAAGATATACAAAGAATAATCCCCAAACCATGAATCTAATGGAAGCAAAGAAGAAGAAGAAGAAATCGATCAGCCCTCTTTGGAAAACCTCTCAATCGAACTCTCCCTCCAAGCTTTCTCCATTGTCGAAATCTCTCCCTTCTTGCTCCTTTGGAGTTGTCGAAATTTCTCTCCTCTCTTGCTTAACTCTCTTTGACGGCTTGGTCCTTTAAATAGGATATGGCTAGGTCAAAATCCTTCTTGAGGAGGAAGTTAAGTTGGGATTAAATATCTTTAAAGAATATAATTCTTTATTATATTTAAATTCCTTATAGAACTTCTCCTATCTTCTTGGTATTTAATTTCTCTTTAACCTCTTCATGGAAATCAAACTCCTTTTGGATTTAACTTTGCTCCATGTCATCTTGGGCTTATCTAGCCATCAATTTCGACTACCATATCACCTTATCCCTTATCAAAAATTGCCTTGGCAACTACCTCGGCATCTCCTTCATGCATTGCCCTGCCAACTGCGTCGGCATCTCCTTCATACACTGCCCTAGCAACTGGTTCTAGCCTTGTTTAGGCAAGTGATTCTGCACACACACAAAAACACACCAAAGCAGTATCTTTTTCCACAAAAATCACCAAGTTATGTAATCAAGCTCAACGGTGGAAAAAACATGAATTAATGCATGAATGACTAATTATGCAACTAATATGAGCCTAAGTTTAACAATAATATGAGTAAAAAGGGTAATAAAAATAGTACTTTTGAAGACTTATCAATAAAAATATGGAAAAAATTAAAAATCCTTATTTATTATATAATGATTTATGGTGAAATCAATTTGGGAAAATACAATTCGAAAATGTGACATTTTGGACTAGTGACTAAAATTTAATTTTAGACAAAATAGTATATTTGGTTAAAAAAAATTCTTGCATAACTTCTTTTGACTCCAAACTTCCTCTCTATTTTTTCATCAGCCAAACTATCATTTTTCTTCCAAAATTTCCAGTGATTACTTCCTTTTCATCTCACTTTGATTTCTAAATGATTACCTTAGATTTCTACAAAAAGCTTCATTGATTTTCTTGAGGATTTCAATCAAATATTGCCAATTCTTGACTCTTTGACTATGTTTCTAATGAGATTTTATGATTTAATTTAGAAATATAATTAAATCAAGGTTTAATTGTTTGATTTATGCAATTTTTGAAATGGATCTATTTTAAGGGTTAATGTATTGATTTCAATCATGATTTGGATTTTTATTAATGTTATGTGAATGGTTTTAACATTGGAATCCCGAAGTTATGTGAATCTTTAATTGTTTAGGTTGTTAGATTTGTGTTTTTGGGAAGTTGTTTGGGTTTAATGGTTTTAACATTGGTATTAACATTGGATTTTTATCGGTATGGGCTTTGTGGTTTGAAAATCTGGAAGGTCATTGGACAAACGCATGCCTATACGGGCTTGGGTGTATCGATACACCTAGTCATTTTGTTAGTTGATTGGAATCTTTTTGAAGTTCTGTTTCATACATTTTAGTCCTTGAAGTTAGAGGATGCGATTGTACGAGTTTGGATGATCGTTCTAAGCTGATTTTTGAGATGGAAGCATGTAATGGATTACATTAAAGTTTGGTAACCTTAAAGGTGGTTTAAGTCATTGAAATTGTGGAAAATTACAATTTGGTCCTTTTTGTAAAATTGGAGCAACTGGATGTAGATTTGACACCCAATTAAGTTGAGTTTCACCTGCTGTTTACGAACCCACCATAAGTAAATAATATGTATTTAGTTAAGATAAAAGAAAAAAATTGGACGTTAATTCTAGTTTCTTCTTCACGGTTTACTTCAGTAAACCTAATGTAGCTCACTCGGTTCGGTCTTGCGACTAGGCTGGGTCAAGAGGGTTACAATCCCATTGTGATAACACTACCCCTATAAATTCACAATAGCACTACCCCTATTGTGTAACCGAAGAATTTCACATGATCGATTTTACTTTTTATAGTGCACTTTAATCCTATGGCTAGCCAACTATATCAGATACTTTCTCATTTACGTAACATAGCCAATATATCATTTTCAAACACATTAGTTACTATTTTTCAATGCATTTCTCAAAATGTTTCATATGCAAAACCACATTGTCGAAAGCAACAACGCATTCCTTTCTGGAACAAATCTCAATTCTCATAGGCATTCATTTACTTTGTTTAAAAATTGCATATTAATCAAAAACAATGCATTTACAACAAATAAACCAAACCATGTTTAATCCCAAAACATGAAATCCGCAAGCTCATATCAAAGCCGGTAACCAAGCGAAATAGGAGAAACTTACGCTTGAGATTAGTTAGGCTTGTTAGGCTATAAATAAACCCCAATGATCCATCGGTCATCCTTTAAAGAGCTTTAATGAGTTTAAACACTCACCGATACACCTCGCCTTGCCCGCCAACGCGAATCGAGCCACCGGTAAGTAACGTACGCAACTAGGCAACATCGCCTTGATCGTACCCTATTTTAACCACATAAAACAAGAGGTAAAATGCATCATTATGCATTTAAATTTTTGATAAACAATGATCCCCTACATTCAAACCAATCTTTGCTCTACCAACTCCTAACTTTAAACCAGCGATTGGAACATTCAAACCACATCAAAATATACCCACGAACTCCTTTCAATCATCCTTATATCTCCAACAACTCAAAAACACATAGAACATCCCCAAAAACCACTAAAAACTCACCTAAAAATTAGCCAATTAAATAGTTCCAGGATTTATTCTCATAATCTCATTTCACATTATGATTACCTTATCAAAATATGAAATAACCCAATTAAAATCTCGAGGTTTCATCAATTTAAACAAATCTTTAGGCAAATCATCAAAATCGACATTAATAGCTCAAATCTTAAAATCCATTGCAAAACCATGTTAATATCAATCCATAATCAGCCAAGTACTAGGGAATATCAATAAAGAACCTTATTTTAAAGAGAGGAAAATAAATTCACCTTTGAAGAAGCTCCCACCAAAATTGACGTAATATTTTCTTGAAACTTAACTTGTGAAATAGATTAAATCCTTGAGAAAATCTTGTGAGGTTTTGTTAAGAAACAAATGTAGAATAAAATGATAAATTCTCCATTGTGAATCAACAAAGAATTTTGGAGAATCTTTTTTGGAAGTTTAAATGGAAAGTGAGGGAAAATATGGAGTGAAAATGAGGGGAAATCAAAACAATAGGAAAATGATTTGGAGAAACAATTAAACGTCAATTCCTTACTCAATTAAGGTGGTATTTTCATATTAAAACATTTAGAAAATATAGCTCTCTAAGAATTCTTAGTATTGGCCCGTTTACAAAATAGTCATTAAAACAATTTTGAACTTTTTACAATTTTGTCACTAAATCACAATGTCACTTGAAACCATTTAAATAACTCCCAAATTAATTACCAAAACACTTGATAATATATTTAAAAAAATTTGATAAATCAAACCAATTTTTATCTCCTCAAATCGTATTTTTAAAGTGTTAATTTTCTCAAAAATTATTTAACCGACTAATCCAGTTCGACTGTGTCGAACCTTACCCGATCTAACCGCAAAATGTGTAGCCCTATGTTTAGGGTGTTACATTTTATATTAGATTACTAGTTAACCACCACATTTTGTAATAATATAAGGATTTATATTCAATACACAAGAAATGGAAACAAAAAGTTTTTGTAAATGTTTTATTTTAGGGGTTTAGGTTAGATTTTAGGGTTTAAATGTTAGGGGTTTAAGTTTAGGGGTTTAGAATATATAGTTTATCATTACAATTTAGTGTTTAGGGTTAGAATTTAGGGTTTAGAGGTTAAGGTTTAGTGTTTAGTGTAATATGGTTAGGGATTTAGGTTTTAACATATAAACCCTAAATTATAACCTTGATCCCTAAATTTTAACTAGAACCATTTAGTTATAAACCACTAAACCTAAACCCTTAACCTTTAAACCTTAAAATTTAACTCTAAACCTGTTGACTAATAAAGTTAACAAGAGTCATGGACGACGGTCTGGTAGTGGTTCTGATGGTGGTTCAGGTTCTGGTGTTGTTTTTGGTTGTTTTTTCTGGTCTTGGGTTCTCCAGGTCGTATGTTTTGTCTTGGCTTCAGTTGAATGTGAGTTGTATACTATCTGAACAGGTGTCGTGACAAGAGAGTCATGGCGTTATGATGGTATTGGCTATGATTCAACGTCGTAGGTTTATTTAGTCATCGGTAGCAATCACATGTTCTGACACGTGGTCATCCAGCGTTGTTCGCCCAGATAATTTTTCAGTTCGCGGGTCGCTTCTTCTTGTTCGCCTTCGCAGGGTGATTTTTTCGTTTGCATGCTATGTGGTCTTGACACGTGGCGGTGGGTATTTGTAGATACTAACAATTACACCCATGTGAGGTAATGTTATATAGTGACTTTGGCGAACTTGGTACTTAAGTGGTGGTCTTCCCAAACGACTAATTTGTGGTTTACGAAACGTCATATTTATTATTATTATTTTTCTTGATAAAACATATCAAAAAAGTTTTGGTTCGTGAATATAAATAAATTTTGTTTGTTTTAGGTTTTATTTTACTTATCTCACCGGTTGTAATGACCCAAGTTTCAGGTATTGTAAACTGAGCCTTAGATTGGGCCTTATGTTTGGGAGCCCAAATCAAGAATATTTGAACTTGAGCCTAGTGGAAGAAGAAAGAAATGTGAAGTGGGCTTTTATTAATTAGTTGTTATCTTTAATTTGAAAAGTGAGGGAGTTTGAAATTTAAAAAGGATGAAGGAAAAGAGATAGAGAGAGTGGTAGGTGGGTAAAGAAAATGTGATATGTTGAGGGGAGAGAAATATAGAAAAATAGGAGAGGAAAAGAGGGAGAGAGCTTGAATCTTGATCTATCATCGTCAAAGCCTCCTTTCATAACATCGCCGGCACCGTTGGAAAGATCTTTTCGAGGCAAGTCTGTCGGTGGTTACCATGTCACCGTCATCGCTGCCGTTTGCTAGAGTAAGGAAAGAGAACTTTCAAGAAGTTGAATCAGGGCTGTTCCAATGGTCAAAACCCAAATCTGAGGGCACCAGCGTGCTCACTAGCCAAATAAATCTGGGAATGGAGCTCGCTGCCACCGTTTGGCCACTAGAGGACGGCCCACGCGTCGCCGCCTAGAGTGTGCGTGCGTTTTCCCAAGCATGTGTACGTTGCTATGGTGCACCATGCCTCACTAGATCCTAGTATCGGGTGCACGTAGTCCTGGCTACACCAGATCACTAAATAAGGGTGCACACCAACAATTATGTGCCGCGCCGCACCAGATCATCTAGATGGCTTACCAGACTTTGACCGTGTTGATCGGCCGTTAACCAACAGTTGCATTTTTCTATGGGAGCCTACTCGGGGGCTTCTCGATGTTCCAGATCTATTGGCGTAGTCCGTTTTACCTAATTCAAATCTGGGAAGTTGTTTTTACGCTTTTGACCTTTTTTATTCATTGAAGTGTGTGATTAAATGATATTTATGGTATTAATTGGTATACAAGGATTATTCAAGATCAGATATTATATCAAGTGGAATATTTGGGAAGCTCGGATGAGGATTTTAGTGATATCGGCTTAAGGTTATTTCACCTCAAACTTCTTTTGCTTCTTGAGCATCATAAATGTGATTGCTTTACGTGCCAGTGTCTACAAAATAGGTTGTTGATAAATACGCATGTTTGTTGATAAGTGTTCAAAAGTACTATTTTTCTTACCCTTTTTACTCATATTATTGTTAGACTTAGGCTCATATTAGTTGCATAGTTAGCCATTCATGCATTAATCCATGTTTCCTTCCATCGTTGAGCTTGATTACATAACTTGGTAGTTTTTGTGGAAAAGATGTTGCTTTGGTGTGCTTTGTGTGTGTATGTGCAGGATCACTTGCCAAAGCAATGCCGAGCTAGTTGCCAGGGTAATGCATGAAGGATATGTCAAGCTAGTTGCCAGGGCAATGCATGAAGGAGACGCCGAGCCAGTTGCCATGACAATTGTCGACAAGAGCAAAGGTGATATGGTAGTCGAAATTGATGACTAAACAAGCCCAAGATGACGTGGAGCAAAGCCCAAACCCAAAGGAATTTGATTTCCATGCAGAGATTAAAGAAGAATTAAATTCCAAGAAGATAGGAGAAGTTCTAGTAGGAATACAATTATAATAAAGAATTATATTCTTTAAAGATAATTTAATTCCAACTTAAACTCCTCCTCAAAGAAGGACTTTGGCCTAGCCCTATAAATAGCAAGGAGATTTCGACAATCCAGGGGGGAGAGCAATAGGGAAATTTCAACAAGTCCAAGTAGGGCAAGAGGAGAGAATTTTCGACAAGCATCAAGGGTAAGGAGGATTTCGACAAGCCTCCTCCTTCATCCTTTTCTTTCTTATTCGATTGGGTTCATGCTAGGGATTGTTTATCTTGTGTTTCTTTGGAACCTAGCCATGAACTAAATCTACTTGGCTATGGTTATTGTGTTTTGTGTTTGTGAGAAACTATTGGTTTTTGTTTAGGTAATAAGAGTTTGCAGTTTTCTATTTCAAGGTTTATTCATTCTTAGTTCTTATTATTGTTTGCGAGTGAATTGGGAGAGGATCTCATGATTTCATCTATTTATCTAATATCGGGAGAGTTAGATTCAAGAAACGAATGAATATGATCTTTATTCAATCTATTGATGGTGAATATTAATCCGGCTTAGGAATAAGTTAAGGATTTCAACGGCTAAGAGGAGCGCAAGATTGGTTGTTGTTCACCCTTGATTCACGCAGGGATGTATTATCAAGGCATGCACAAGTAGCTAGAGTTTCGACTTAGGGATAAGAAGAAACCATTGAAGAACGCTCTACCGAACCTTGAAGGTTGCTGCCCAGACGCCCAAGTAGTTGCCCAACTAGTTGCCCAGGCAACCATCGATTAGTTGCCAAGGCAACCCCGTTGTGCAAGTTACCACGACAACTGAGTTGCCCGTGCACTCTTTTACCAAGACGATCCAATCGGCTATCACACCTCAACTCACGATAACCTGGCCTATCTCTCTCATTTGAATTCATTTATTCTTTTACTTTATTGCTTTCTAGATTAGTTATTAGTTAAACTTTTGTAATCCTTTATTTGTGTTTTTACTTTTTACAGTGCAAGAGACTAGATTCTTGAAGTGGCACCAATCCCTGTGGAGACGATATCTTTTATACTATAACTTGCGACGTGTATACTTGCACATTTGCGTAGCACTTATTACGCGCAACAAGTTTTTGGCGCCGTTGCCGGGGAATGGCAATAGCGACTTTGTTTTTATTTTCTTGCACTTTCTTTTTATTTTTCTTGTTTAAAATTCAAAGGGCTAACAAACTTTGGTTTTGCATTGGTATATGACCAGGGCGAGACCGACTTCACCAGAATATCCCTTTGATCAAGAAATCGAACGAATCTTACAAAGACTTAGACGAAGGATAAGAGAAGCAATGGCAAATCAAGACGGCAATATGAATCAAGATGTTCGAGCATGAGGAGGAGTGATTCTTGCACGAAACAAAACTATTCGAGACTATCTTGAAGAAGATCTTGATGGACATAACCCAGGAGTTGTCGCACCTGAAATTGAAGCCGACCACTTTGAGTTGAAACCAGTAATGTTTAATATGATCAACACAATAGGTCAATTTGGCGGCTTAGCAACTGAAGATGCACGGCAACATCTGAAATCTTTCCTCGAGATTTGCAACTTGTTCAAGATACACGGAGTCACCCCCGATGTCTTACGATTAAGATTATTCCCCTATTCACTGAGGGATAGGGCGAAAGCATGGTTGAATAGCATTCCTGCATGATCCATAACATCTTGGACTGATCTTTGTCGTGATTTCCTTACTAGATTTAATCCTACAAATCTGACTGATAAGCTTCGTAACGACATTACTTCTTTTCGGCAGGCAGATGATGAATCCATGTATGAGGCTTGGGAGCGATATAGAGAACTTCTACACAAATGCCCCCTACACGGATTCCCGGTGTGGACTCAAGTAACAATGTTTTACAACGCCGTGAAGACACCAACAAGGATGATGCTAGATGCCTCGGCAAACGGCATACTCCTAGATAAGTCGCCGGAAGAAGCAATGCAAATTTTAAACAGGCTGGCCAAGAATGATTATCAATTCCCATCTACTAGAAGAGGAGGAGTTAGACGCCAAGCCACAATACATGAACTAGGATCATCAGATTCAATTTCGGCACAATTGCCCGCTGTAACCAAGATGGTCCAGAACATGCAAAAACCAAACAACACACATGAAGTCAAGGTAATGGATTCTTTTTGTGAGTTATGTGGTGATAACCATAATTCTTCTGAATGTATGCAGAATCCGGAATCCAGCTTCTATGTGGGGAATTACAATCGGGAACAACAATGTGATGTCCAATATATACAATCCAGCTTGGAAGATGCACCCGAATTTTTCATGGAGTAATCCCAACAATGCTCTAAACCAGAATAATCAGAATGCACAAGCATCGGGATTCCAGCAGAATATGCCACGACAACAAATGCCGTAGCAACAACCGACAACATCTAGTTCTTTGGAAAATTCTCTAAATGCTTTTATGATGAAAACTGAAGCTTATATGGCTGAGAATAGTAATTTCATAAAAAGAACTGATGCTTTTATTAACAGGACCGAGATGAGATTGGAAAACCAAGAGGCGGCAATCAAATCATTGGAAAATCAAGTCGGACAGTTTGCTCAAAATCTGAATACTAGACCACAAGGAGGTTTATCTAGCGATACTGAAGTCGCAAGAGGAACTGGCCATGAGCAATGTAAGGCGATCACCACTAGAAGTGGCCAACAACTTAGAGAGGTTCAAACCTGCTCGTCAAACAAAACTCCACAAAAAGATCAAGACGAACCTAGCGGCAAAGCCTCAGATGCTGAACTAGGAATTACCGCGACAACCGGCAATAAGCATGCCTCGTCAACCGACGATAAAGACGCCTCGGCAACTTGCGATAAGCATGCCTCGGCAACCCCAGATGATAACGCCTCAGCAACTCCAGTTGTCCCGGCAATGCCGTCAATCAGGTTTCAAACCAATGAAAAGATCGAAGATATCCGACTTCCACCACCATTCCCACAAAGGTTGAAGCGACAAAAGCAAGAATACCAATTCAAGAAGTTTCTTGATATCCTAAAGCAAGTCCACATCAACTTGCTATTGGTGGAAGCAATTGAACAAATGCCAAACTATGCCAAGTTTCTTAAAGAAATTGTGTCCAAGAGAACAAGGCTAGGAGAGTTTGAAACAGTTGCCGCAACAGAGGGATGCATGGCAATGTTGCACAATCGTATGCCACCCAAGTTGAAGGATCCCAGAAGTTTCACAATACCCTGTTCCATTGGAAATCACTATGTCGGGAAAGCATTATGCGACCTTGGGGCTAGCATAAACTTGATGCCTAAATTGGTTTTCCAGAAACTAAGAATCGGGAAGGCAAGACCTACAACAGTCATGCTGCAGCTAGCCAACAGATCCTATGTGCATCCAGAGGGAAAAGTCGAGGACATACTGGTAAAAGTTGATAAATTTATTTTTCCCGCTGACTTTATTATTTTGGATTGTGAAGCAGATGAGCATGCACCCATCATTTTCAGGAGACCATTCCTAGCAACAGGGAGAACCTTGATCGATGTTGAAAAGGGAGAACTCACAATGAGGGTGAATGACCAGCAAGTTAAACTAAATGTGTTCCAAACACTAAGGCATGCCGATGATCCAGAAGAATGCCAACTTCTTCATGGCACGACAGAGTTTAACTTCGATGAGGAATTTAGTTGCCTCGGCAACTACATTGCCGATCAAGAGGAACCCGAGGAGTATGAAGAACCGGTCGATGAGGAACAACAAGAAGAGGCAAATTGGCTAGTCAATCGACCAGGTACATACTTTGAACCACTGGATTACTCAGGTAAGGAAGGTAAGCTCGAAAAACCCTCTATTGAACAACCACTGACTCTTGAGTTGAAACAATTGCCAGAGCAACTAAAATATGCATACTTAGGAACCGATAATACATTGCCTGTAATTATTTCTTCTAAGTTACAGCCTGAGTAGGAAAAGAAGCTGATCAAGATGTTGAAGCTGCACAAAAAGGCAATAGGGTGGACAATTGCCGACTTGAAGGGAATTAGCCAGGCGGTGTGCATGCACAAGATCTTGTTGGAAGATGATCACAAACCTTCAATTGAGGCCCGGAGGGGACTGAATCATGCCATGAAAGGGGTTGTAATGAAAGAAATCATCAAGTGGCTTGACGCCGGCATTATATACCCTATCTCTGATAGTACGTGGGTAAGTCCGGTACAATGTGTACCGAAAAAGGGAGGTATAACAGTGGTAAACAATGAAAATAATGAACTTATCCCAACCAGGACTGTGACCGGTTGGAGGGTTTGTATGACTAGCGAAAGCTAAACAAAACCACTAGGAAAGATCACTTCCCATTACCCTTTATTGATCAAATGCTTGACCGTCTTGCAGGTAAACCCTTTTATTGTTTTCTTGATGGTTATTCAGGTTACAATCAGATTGCCATAGCACCAGAAGATCAAGAAAAGACAACCTTCACATGCCCATACGGTACTTATGCCTTCCGAAGGATGCCGTTCGGATTGTGTAACGCCCCGGCAACCTTCCAAAGATGCATGATGGCACTCCTTTCAGACATGGTCGAAGACTTCCTTGAGATCTTCATGGATGATTTTTCGGTTTTTGGTAATGACTTCGACGGCTGTCTCGACAATTTAGAGAGGGTGTTAGCAAGATGCGAAGAAACGGATTTAGTCCTCAATTGGGAGAAATGCCATTTTATGGTAGATGAAGGAATAGTGCTCGGCCACAAGATTTCATCCAAGGGAATTGAAGTAGACAAAGCCAAGGTGGACGTGATCGAGAGATTACCCCCACCAAGTTCGGTTAAAGGAATTCGAAGTTTTCTCAGACATGTAGGTTTTTACAGGAGGTTCATTCATAATTTTTCTAAAATCACTAAACCCTTGTGTAATCTGCTTGAACAGGATAAAGTCATCAATTTTGATGATTCTTGCACCCAAGCATTCGAAACCCTAAAGAAAAAGCTTGCCTCGCACCCATTGTCGCTCCACCGTTTGACACTACCTTTTGAGCTCATGTGTGATGCAAGTGATTTCGCGGTAGGAGCAGTCCTAGGCCAACGCACAGGTAAGACCTTCCATGTGATATACTACGCTAGTAAAACTCTTAATGGTGCTCAAGTGAATTACACAACAACGGAGAAAGAGTTACTAGCTGTAGTTTTCGCATTTGACAAGTTCCGATCCTATTTAATTGGTACAAAGGTAATTGTTCATACAAACCATTCGGCAATCAAATACTTATTTGCTAAAAAGGATGCTAAACCTCGTTTGATTCGTTGGATATTACTTTTACAAGAATTTGATATTGAAATTAAGGACAGGAAAGGAACAGAAAATCAAGTGGCCGATCACTTATCACGTTTGGAATGCAATAGGGAGGAGGATGCGGATCTAGAGATATGCGATGCATTCCTGGATGAACAAATTTTAGTTGCCTCGGCAACCCTCGACGCCTCGGTAACCCTAGACGCCTCGGCAACCATGGATGCACACACCTCGGCAACTCTCAATGCCGCAGCAGCCTTTTACGCGCACGCCTCGGCAATTTTGGGAGCAGTCGCCACGGCAGCACATTCCTCGGCAATACCCTGGTACGTGGATTTAGTTAACTTCCTTGTTTGTGGTATTTTTCCTTATGGCATTACTCACCAAGGGAAGAAGCGGTTCCGCCATGATGCTAAGCATTACTTTTGGGACGAGCCTCTTTTGTTTAAACAATGTGTAGATCAGGTTATACGCCGATGTGTCCCTGAAGAAGAGCAACAGAATGTACTCCTACAATGCCATTCTTCACCCTATGGAGGACATTTTGGAGGAACTCGTACCGCGGCCAAAGTTTTGCAATCCGGGTTGTATTGGCCAACATTGTACAAAGATGCCCAAGACTTTTACAAGCAATGTGATCGTTGCCAGAGGACGGGCAATATCTCTAGACGACATGAGATGCCGCTCCAGAACATCATCGAGGTGGAACTGTTCAATATATGGGGGATCGATTTTATGGGACCTTTCCCATCTTCATTCAACAACCTCTACATCTTACTTGCCGTCGACTATGTGTCTAAATGGGTGGAGGCAGCTGCAGTTCCCAACAACGATTCCAAGACCGTGCAATGATTCTTGCAGAAAAACATATTTACACGGTTTGGGATGCCGAGAGCAATTATCAGCAACGAAGGCAAGCATTTTGACAACAGACTAATTGCCAAGATGTTGCAACGCTTTGGCATATCACACAAGATCGCCACGGCATATAACCCACAAACCAACGGGCAAGCAGAAATTTCTAACCGGGAGTTGAAGGGAATACTCGAGAAAGTCGTAAATCCCTCAAGGAAGGATTGGTCATTAAGACTAGATGACGCACTTTGGGCATATCGCACTGCATTCAAAACACCCTTAAGTATGTCCCCCTTCCGACTTGTCTATGGAAAGACATGCCATCTACCGGTGGAAATCGAGCACAAGGCATACTGGGCAATCAAGACCGTGAACATGGATTGGGAAAGTGCCGGACAAAATCGTTTGTTGGACCTCAATGAGATAGAAGAATTTCGTGCACTCGCCTATAACAATGCACGAATATACAAGGAGAAAACAAAGCGATGGCACGACAAGAAACTATTGCCACGACAATTCACGCCAGGGCAACTAGTTCTCCTATTCAATTCTCGGCTAAAACTTTTCCCAGGAAAGCTGAAATCAAGATGGTCAGGACCATTCAAAGTCATCAAACCATTCTCCCATGGTGCCGTGATAATCAAGTCCATCTCTGACAACCATGAATTCAAAGTTAATGGACAAAGATTGAAGCACTACAATGGTGCCCATGTGGAACGTAACAAGGAAGTGGTCAACTTAGGAGATGCATGAGCATGCTCTCCCTTTTGATATTTTATTTTTATTTTTATTTTTATTTTTATTTTTCGATTAATTAGTTATTGTTATATTTTTGTTGATTTTTTTATTTTTTTCGATTATTAGTAGTTTTTAGGATAGATTTTTTTTTATTTAAGTTCAAGAATCCTATTACACATCTTTATTTATTTTCTCTATTAGTTTATATTTAATTTTAATCCTTATTTGATTTGTCTTTGAATTGTAGGAAAAGAAGTTCAAGATAAAGAAGGAATTCTAAACGAAGTAGGAAAACATCTTCAACAAGGAAACTAAGGGGCTGAATCTAAGGCTTATATAAAGCCTCCAATTCATCCTAACAAAAACCCCTTGTCGACAACTTCTACCAAACCCTAAACCCTTTTTCGTTTTCCCCTAATCCCACCCACCTATCTTTTCTATAAAACCCATCACCCTTAACCTATTCCTACTTTCTATCTTGCAACTTTTTAGTTTCTTTTCTTTTCTTTTCTTTGTTTTTACTCACAACCAAGATCATCCATGGCATCCAAGATTAAACTTTTAGTTCATCCAAGTTCCTCCAAAGAACCAAGATACAAGAAGTTTGCTACACCGGTGGTTTAAGAAAGATTTCGATCCAAGTTTGAAAGCCGGAAGATTCATGAGGAACAAGGCTTTGAATACTCCAACTCTCATCAAGATTTCGGCCTTGAACCATTCATCTTCAAGAGGATTGCACATCAAAAGTGGCAAATCTTTTGCCATCAACCAGAACCGGGTAACATCTCATGGGTAAGAGAATTCTATGCTCACTCACCTAACCTGGATAATCCTTATGTTTTTGTTCGTGACAAGGCCATACTTATAAGTCCCGAAAGCATCAACACCTTTTACGGACTTTACATTGAGAAGGACGAGCATCAAGCCTTCGTTGACCAAATCAATCCCAAGCAACTCGACAAGGTGCTTCAAGAACTCACTCAACCGGGAACTCATTGGAATGACGGTAAATACAAGGGCACGGTAAATCGCCTTTGGCTTAAACCCGAGGCAAAACTATGGAATAAGTTTGTTAAAACTTCTTTAATGCCCACCACACACAATACTACCGTGGATATACCACGTCTTTTGCTCATACATTCTATTTTGCATAATCGCATCATTAACATTGGAAAAAATTATTTGTGATGAGATTTTTGTATGCAGTTCAAAAGATAAGGGTTCTCTTTTCTTCCCTTGCTTAATTTCTAATCTTTGCAAGGAGATGCATGTCCCGAGTGAGTCCACCGATGAAAAGGCCCTACCCAAGTCTGGTTGGAATCAAGCACTAATCTGAAAGCTAATGGGAGAGGCACCGGGAGATTCTTGAAGGCCTCCAATTACCACGGCAACTCCTGCTGCCGCGGCAATCCCTAATGCCTAAGCACCTAATGCCAGGGCAACTCGGCCACCAACCCCGGGACACTTTGAAGCACTTTTGCACCCATTGGCAAGCCACCTAAGGCAAATTGAAGACCGGCAACTAATGTTCATGCGGTACATGAAGGAGCACAACAATGCCATCACCCAAGTCATCCTAGAGAAGTACCCGGACAATCACGTGCCGTTCCCAATCTTTCCTGCCGAGATCCTTGCTCCGGCAACCAATGAAGCAGACGCCACGGCAACCTCAACAGATGATGCCACGGCAACCTACTTCGTGCATGCATAAGCTGACGCCACGGCAATCAACCCTGAAGATGCCACGGCAACCAAAGCTAAAGACATCCCGGCAACCATTGCAAAAGCCAAAGGTAAAGCACCTATGCCCGAATCAACTCCTATGGAATCATTTTCTGATTTTTCAGATTCGGACGAGTCCTCCATTGAACCAACAAAGACCGCACCAATTGAATCCTCCAAGCGAAAAGCCATTGACATTGAT
This sequence comes from Hibiscus mutabilis, assembly GCA_019671005.1. Taxonomy (NCBI): domain Eukaryota; kingdom Viridiplantae; phylum Streptophyta; class Magnoliopsida; order Malvales; family Malvaceae; genus Hibiscus; species Hibiscus mutabilis. Next base: position 31,941,720 of record CM033711.1, on the reverse strand, counting down.
GAAGAGGACAATGAGGACAACCCCGTACGAGGATCGATTCCACCACCGACAACAAGAAAACAACCATTGTGTTCAAGCAAGAGAATCAAGACACCGACTAGAAGGAAACTAATCATCTACGATGATGAACTCTCGGAGTAAGTCCTCGTATGCATTTTTATTCTTATTTTTCTCGTTATTTTATGCATGCATTGAGGACAATGCCTCACTCGAGTTTGGGGGGGATTGTTATTAGTAGTTACCATGTTTAGTTTCATTCATCTTAAGTATTACATTTAGGATACATAAATTGCTTGCCATGCCTTTAATTGGAACAAGAATTGCTTAGGTTTGATGAATATCCGATGATGACTTTGCCAATGCACTTAATTGATAGAATTTTTATTCTAGGATAACCATGGAAAAACTTAGAATTTTACTATGATGTTAAATTTGATGAAACACTGTTGTGCTTTGATTGATTTAAGGAATTCTAGTGAACTTAGGTTGATAATTAACAAATTGGGGGATTAGAATAAAAATTGGATGAATGCTAGAGGTGCCCGAAATTGGCTCTAGCATGTGCTAAAAAAATTGATCACTAGAGGTGCCCGAAACTGGCTCTAGGATGTGTTAAAAAATTTTAACTAGAGGTGCCCGAAACCGGCTCTAGTCGATTAAATTAACTTAAGAAAACTAAAAACAAAACACTAGAGGTGCCCAAAACTGGCTCTAGTTAAAACATGTTAAAAAGAACCCAATGAAGTAATTTGAAAACGTCTTGTTTGCATAGAATCCGAAAAATCAACTTGTACACAACTCCGTACACACTCACAAGCATTATAGTTTGATTCCAAGTAACTCCTAAGTTTTCCAAAAAATAAAAAGCCAATCATACTTTGTGCTCCGGTTCAGAGAATTGAAATCAATTTCAAAGCTAAGTTTGTGAAAATTGAAGTCTTGGCAGGTAATTATGAGTTTGCATTGCTTGAGGACAAGCAATAGTTCGAGTTTGGGGGTGTGATAAGTGTTCAAAAGTACTATTTTTCTTACCCTTTTTACTCATATTATTGTTAGACTTAGGCTCATATTAGTTGCATAGTTAGCCATTCATGCATTAATCCATGTTTCCTTCCATTGTTGAGCTTGATTACATAACTTGGCAGGTTTTGTGGAAAAGATGTTGCTTTGGTGTGCTTTGTGTGTGTATGTGCAGGATCACTTGCCAAAGCAATGCCGAGCTAGTTGCCAGGGCAATGCATGAAGGATATGCCGAGCTAGTTGCCAGGGCAATGCATGAAGGAGACACCGAGCCAGTTACCATGGCAATTGTCGACAAGAGCAAAGGTGATATGGTAGTCGAAATTGATGACTAAACAAGCACAAGATGACGTGGAACAAAGCCCAAACCCAAAGGAATTTGAATTCCATGCAGAGATTAAAGAAGAATTAAATTCCAAGAAGATAGGAGAAGTTTTAGTAGGAATACAATTATAATAAATAATTATATTCTTTAAAGATAATTTAATTCCAACTTAAACTCCTCCTCAAAGAAGGACTTTGGCCTAGCCCTATAAATAGCAAGGAGATTTCGACAATCCAGGGGGGAGAGCAATAGAGAAATTTCGACAAGTCCAAGTAGGGCAAGAGGAGAGAATTTTCGTCAAGCATTAAGGGCAAGGAGGATTTCGACAAGCCTCCTCCTTCATCCTTTTCTTTCTTGTTCGATTGGGTTCATGCTAGGGATTGTTTATCTTGTGTTTCTTTGGGACCTAGCCATGAACTAAATCTACTTGGCTATGGTTATTGTGTTTTGTGGTTGTGAGAAACTATTGGTTTTTATTTAGGTAATAAGAGTTTGCACTTTTCTATTTCAAGGTTTATTCATTCTTGGTTCTTATTATTGTTTGCGAGTGAATTGGGAGAGGATCTCGTGATTTCATCTATTTATCTAATATTGGGAGAGTTAGATTCAAGAAACGAATGAATATGATCTTTATTCAATCTATTGATGGTGAAGATTAATCCGGCTTAGGAATAAGTTAAGGATTTCAACGGCTAAGAGGAGCGCAAGTTGGTTGTTGTTCACCCTTGATTCACGCAGGGATGTATTATCAAGGCATGCACAAGTAGCTAGAGTTTCGACTTAGGGATAAGAAGAAACCATTGAAGAACGCTCTGCTGAACCTTGAAGGTTGCTGCCCAGACGCCCAAGTAGTTGCCCAACTAGTTGCCCAGGCAACCATCGATTAGTTGCCAAGGAAACCCCGTTGTGCAAGATGCCACGGCAACTGAGTTGCCCGTGCACTCTTTTACCAAGACGATCCAATCGGCTATCACACCTCAACTCACGATAACCTGGCCTATCTCTCTCTTATTCGATCTCATCTTTTCATTTACTTAATTGCTTTCTAGATTAGTTATTAGTTAAACTCCTATAATCTTTTACTTGTGTTTTTACTTTTTACAGTGCAAGAGACTAGATTCTTGAAGTGGCACCAATCCCTGTGGAGACGATATCTTTTATACTATAACTTGGGACGTGTATACTTGCACATTTGCGTAGCACTTATTACGTGCAACATTTGTGGAGACTTTATAGATCGCTTAGGGTTGTTTGAGATGCTCGTTTGATTATTTGATGATTGTTTGACTAATTGAACTATTTGTGATGCCTTGTATGTATATTCTAATAAATTGTTGAAATTTGATGGAAGTAATATTAAATTTACTGATTATTTGTAATATTTGAATAAATTATTATGAAACCGGTAAATATTATTAACTAAATAAACGCGTTAGTCAACCAACCCTAATGACTTTTATAAGGTTTAGGGATCGAAAAAAGTGTTATAAAACCGTAATTCAAGGAAAGGGTGAGAAACCGTGAATAAGGTATTGATACGACCTTGGGTCGTAATGGTACTTGTGGAAATCAAGGATTTCCAGCATGCCATAATAGTATTAGTATGCATGTGAGTACCGGTACTCAAAGGGTGCCGAATCGATACTCATGTTTGAGTATCGGTACCCATTGAACGAAATAATCTATTATGCTAATAAAAATATGGAAATTGACGTGGAATATTAATGGGATAGTATGGATTAATAAATATAAGGGTAAACTACCTAGGTGACCACCCAAGTATTGGGTCTGACCTGTTTTGATCACCGAACTACAAAAAATTCAAAATTTGACCATCCAACTATTTAATTGAATCTTTTTTGACCATCGACCGTTAAAATCTAACAGAAGGGTGACGTGACTGTTAATGAAAATTTGTATAACTATACATTTGATCCTTGTTAGTTACCTATTATCATCATCATCATCATCATTATTATTAGAAACCCTGATTCTATTCTCCCCCTCTCTCTAATTCACACCATTGTTCGCATCTTTCATCAACAACTCTATCTTTCCCAGGTTCTTCATTTCAACTCCTTTCATTCCATGTTTTTATTCTATGATTAGTATATTCGGCTGGACCCCTTTTTATTTCGTTAATTGGTGGATATTTTTTGGGTTAATCTCATCATGTTTCGATGCCTTTTGCTCTGTATAATTCTGTGTTTTTCTGGTTGTTGTTAATCTGGACAGGCTGTTTTAATTATTTCCCATTTTATATGGTAATTAAAGATTCATTTTGGGACTTTCCTTTTCTATCAATCTAGGGTTTTCTTTGTGCAGCTTTCTTACAATTAGTTTGGTCTTATTTTTAATTAATTGTTTTACGTTTTCTATCTGGATGGCTGATGGGAAAATCGGGTTCATCGTGATTAAAATTTGAATCTTTCCTCTAAATCTCAATCACTTTAGGGTTGTATTCTACATAGCTAAGGAGGATTCGCAGGCGTAAAAAATAGCTTATTAAAGAATTGTATAAATCAGGGGGAGTGGTAGATATTGTTGCCTTGTTTAAACATGGTGATGGTGGAGTCGATTGCAACAACCTCGCTTCTCGGACACCGCCCTCTGTGCGAAACAATTTCCTCTAGGGATGTCTCTTGCAAACAAATATGACACGTGTTGGCACCTAATTGAAGGATTAATTTATTTAATTAAATTAAAATTAGGATCAAATAGATAGAATAGGTAACTAACAGGGACCAAATGTGTAGTTATATAAATTTCTATTAACAACCACGTCACCCTTCCATTAGATTTTAATGGACGATGGTTAAAATAGGTCCAATTAAATAGTTGGGTGGTCGAATTTTGAATTTTTGTAGTTCGATGGTCAAAACAGGTCATACCTAATAGTTGGGTGGTCACCCAAGTAGTTTACCCTAAATATAATTAATGATGATGATTAATGTACACTTCTATGATAATTAATAACTTGGTAAAGTCTTGGGTGAGTTGTGTTGTAAAAGAAACCATAGGGATCCTTGGTGGATAGCGTGATGTTGCGTGCCAAGTATTGGCACTTGTTTGGTTGAGTTACCATTGATTTATGGGATCCAAATACCTAGTGAAAGAAAAAGTGTGTTGCAACAGCATGGTTGAAGATTCCTAAATGTAGAATCCCGATGCTTAGTGGACGTGGGCCTCGTTCGAAGATGCTGGATGAGAGATTTCGAGCATGGGTGTATGTATCTCGATACTTAGTGGCCGCGGGCCTTACCCCATAGTGTGTATGTATCACGATTCTTAGTGGTTGTGGGCCTCACTCCTATATTTTGGTATAAAGCTTATATGCTATGGGAAGATTATGCTTTCTTGCTATGCGATATGATTTGGCGGCTAGAGGTAGCGTCATATCTATATGATGTTATATTGCCTTGTTATGAGTATGGTTGGACCTTGTGTGCAATGTATGATGATTGCTATGATGAGAGCATGTTTTTAGGCGACTAGTGGTAGCACCACGTGTTTATTTATCTCTACTTATTGCTCGTACTAGCTTGCATGCTTATGTTATGATTAGCATGAAGTATAGTAGAGTAGATGTGTACCAATGAACTTTGTAAGCTCAACACTCAGAATCATTGTTTCCATGTGTAGGTTGATCGTTGGATCGTAGGAACGTAGAGCACTATCGATATGTGATTCTAGTTTGTGGTGATCTCAGAGTACAGTACTTGTGTTTAGTGCGCTATGTATTCATAGAACCCTACGTGGTGGAGTTTGTAATTCTTATTATGAAATTGTATTAAATCAAATCGAACATTTAAATGTTTTGAATTTAACTCGAGCTTTTTTGTAACGATTTAAATTGTTTATCTATATTTTTACATATTAAATTTAATGTTTTTGGAAAATACCTTTTTTGGGCGAAACCAAGTTGGAAATGGTATGGTTTTGGGTTTGGGCTTGAGGCCCAAATGTGACATCCAAGTCAAGGGTGTTATATATAGTGGTATCAGAGCTTAGGTTTAGCTAGTTCTAGGAAACCCTAGGGCGGTATAGGTGTTTTAGTAAGGTGTCTAGTGAATACAAGACCTTGAATAAAGTTAGTACTCCTTAAGAATAGAATCTTGATGATGCATCTAATGTTGCGATGATAAAATAGGTACGATCGTGGCTGAGAGGGCCGAGTTAAGTGCCAAGCCGCTAGTGGGAGTAATTTCGAGGGTGAGAATGCCCCAGATTGTTGAGATGTGTATCAGTTGAATGATGTCCGAGTCGGGGATATGTACTCCTCCTGCCACCCGAATGGCACCTTTGTTGTGTGTTGTATTCATTTTGACGCCTTTAGACACGTTGTGAGAGTTTGTGGCAAATAATCTTTATCTTTATGCGTGAATAACATTTATGTTGCGAATTTGGATAACTCGCTTCTGAAATCGATTAGTGGATGCACGTTGGTTGGAGGACCCCTTGTTTGCTCAAAAAAGAGTCTCACTGATACTTGGAAAGTATCATTGCCCTTCTCAAAGGCATTTTTTGGAGATAGTGGATTCATGATCCACTAGTTCGTTAGAATGTGACGAAGTTAAACGTTCTACAAGTTTGATGGAGCTACCTTATTGAGAGTTGTTGCATCTCAGAAATTGCGTTGGTTAATCGAGTGTGATGCTAGCTAGTAATGTCAGAGTTATTCTTGAGGCTTGGAGACCTTGAGGGAGCTCAAACTTTGGTAAAGAGAATGTTAGATTGTTGCCTCCTACTGTGTTTTTCGTGGTGGACGTTTGAGAATGGAACAACGGGGCTGTGAGACATGTTTGACCATTCGATAGATGTCAGCGTGTGTAGTTCAACGCTCAAGAGCTTTCAGACGGTTAGAGTGTTTGTCTATGTTTCTTGAAGGAGTTGTCAAGACTTCCTCCTTATCAAGGATGTGAGTGGATGTTGAGGTAAGGTGGAGTGGAACGTCACTTCCTATCGCTCTTGTTAGAGGACACCAGCCCAGTTGAGAAAGTCAAAGGTTTGGTTACGAAGGCGCAACCCGAACGAGGTTTCTTTCGTCTAAGTGTTTCACCTAAGGAAGAACCAAGCTTGTTCGCTAGCAAGAAGTTGGTTTGTTGAGGTAATGTTTAAACCGTTGATAGCTTTTTAAGTAACAGTGAGGGACTGTTGTATGTCTCCTAAGGTGAATGACTCGTTTAATCGATTGCGAAGTACTTGTGTGTTTCCCGGATTGGTTTGAGAATAAGATGGTTGCGGTTAAAGTGTTAAAGGCTTGTAGTTTTGTAATAAATCTTGGAAAAGGATTTCTCTCTTTAGGGCGTGTCGTGGCAATGTTTGATGTCTGCAGTGACGTTTGAGGTGTTTCAGTGATGATAAAGGTGGGGGTTACCATATTGTCTCTTGAATATAAGTTTGATGCTTTGCATGACACGTATGAATGTATAAGGAATATGGAAGGATTAGCGTTAGCAAGATTATTACCTTAATGACCTTGTTTGTGGGAAAGGTTAGTTACCGTGTAATCACTTAGGGAATCAAGGGCTTGAGACTTCGTAAATGCTTTTGATTTTTATCATAGTTTCCTTGGAACGAGTCAAGGAACATTGGTGGAGATCTGAGCCGCATAAGATAGTTTTGTAATGACAGTGGTGCTAACTCGATTAAAGTTGAGTATGGATTCGAGATCTTCGAGGATGTTTTGTTGTTTTGTCAGGACTGCATTTTGTGCAAGAAGAGGGAATGATGTGCCTACCCCAACAATTTGAAGTTTTAGGTACTTGATCTTTAAGGAATTTGAGACTTTGACAGCGACGCGAGTCGAAGTAATTAAGAGTTTTTGATCGTGTGGTCGATCACCACCTAAGTAAAGTGAGCTTGATAAGTAATGGATTGTATGAAGTTAATTCGGGTTAGAGTATCATTCTGCCCACATAGAGCGATCGAGGATTTAAGGATGATACTCTAACCTGAACTAGCTATTGCGGTACAAATGCTTGTTTTAGTTGGAGTCAATACTGATTGGTCAGTACCGGTACCCATATTTTTTGTTAGTTGAGCTTTGAGTTAAGGATTGATTGGTTTTGGAAGCCGAGAGAAGTAGCATCTAATTCTAAGTAAGAGGACGTAGTGTTATGATTGGATTTAGGTTTAATGGTTCATAATGGACTTTGAGATCTTGTTGTGGGTGCTTTAGAGAAAAATGTATCAAGGTTAGAGATTCCTCCTATATAGTACATTGGTCAGAATATGATGAATTTTGAGAGAGACAGAATGAACCTGACTTTTTTTGCATGTTTTATGAGACAATGTGGAGCCGTGTTTTTGAGATAGTGATAGAAGTTTGACTTGCTCTTAGTTGGGAGTCTAACATCGAGTTCTTCAGGGTTGTGATGACGTTTGGATATTTCTTGGTGAAAATTAAATGGATGACCGTGGATCTTGTAAAGGATTGGTGAATGCACAATTTTGATGGGATTTCGTTGAGTACTGATATACTCCTTGGTGGGTACCGTTTGATATTTTTGGTAAAGTGAGATCCAGATAGAAAGTCTGCTTGGTTTGGTTGCGGGTTTGGTTGTACGACACTACGGTATGTACATGTTACCTTTTTAACATGAGATTCGAGGTTGTAATGAAACCTTATCCCTTGGCAAGATTCCAAGAGATGATAGATTCGAGTGATGGTACAAATGCCATGTTTTTGAGACGCGCTATAGTTTAGAGTGTAAGACTCATGCATAAACTGAGTTATGGAAGCTTCTTTAGTTGCTGATATAAGTTATCATGCCGAGTTTAAAGTAAGTGCTTGAGGTAAGTTGAGACATCGTTCATTTTTAGAAGTCTTGCACCGAGCAAGCAATGATATTGATAAGGGATGTTGTCAAAGTTAAAATATCCTTCAGGGAGTCACCATGAGAGAAATCGTGTCATTTTAGATGTAATGACTATTTAACCTTCTGTTCTTTTAGATCATACAAAGTTGTGGAAGGATTTTGTCATGCATCAATCTTTTGGGTTCTACACCATAAGTTAAGTATCTTCATGACGTGTTTGTGTGACGTTTGGTCAAGGCACTGTTGGGTTTGTTCCATGGCTTTGGTTATGCAGCAAATAGTGATGGATATCTATAAAGGAAATGGTCAGTTGAATTGGGTATGTACTAGGCGAAGATGGGTTCTTTCTAAGAGAAAGAATCGGTTGAGATTATGTTTATATCGTTAGAAGACAAGGGTTATAATTGATAAGTGTTGAGATCAGAGTAGCACAACGAGAAATCTTTGAGAATGTAGATAAGTTATAAGAGTTTGAGCATAATCTTGAGTTATGGATACAAATTTCTTGGACAAAATTTCTTTTAAGGTGGAGAGAGTTGTAATGACCTAAGTTTCAGGTTTTGCAAACCGAGCCTTATGTTTAGGATCCCAAATCAAGAATATTTGAATTTGGACCTAGTGGAAAAAGTAAGAAATGTGAAGTGGTCTTTTATTAATTAGTTGTCATCTTTTATTTGAAGAGAGAGGGAGTTTGAAATTTAAAAAGGATGAAAGAAAAGAGATAGAGAGAGTGGTAGGTGGGAAAAGAAAAGGTGATATGATGGGGAGAGAGAAAAATAAAAAGATGAAAGAGTAAAAAAAGGAGAGAGCTTGAATCCTGATCTGCCGCCGTACAAGCCTCCGTTCATGGCACCACTATCATTGTTGGAAAGAGCTTGTCGAGACGAGTCGACCGGTGGTCACCTTGTCGTTGTTGTCGCTGCTATTTACTGGAGTGAGGGAAGAGAAGTTTTAGAAAGTTGAATCGAGGCAGTTTCGGTGGTCAAAACCCAAATCTGAGGGCACCGGCGTGCTCACTATCTAGAAAACTGTGGGACTATAGCTTGTCGCCGCCGTCCGACCACTGGAGGATGGCCCACGCGCCATCGCCAAGAGTGGGCATGCGTCTGCCCAGGCGGGTGCACGCTGCTATGGTGCATCACGCCACATTGGATCTTGGTACCAGGTGCACGTAGTCTTGGCTGCACCGGAGCACTACATGCGGGTGCACACCAGCTACCATGCGCCGCGCCACACCGTTTCATCTAGATTGCTGACCAAACTTTGACCACATTGACCGACCGTTGACTTTTTCTCGGAGACCTTACTCAGGGGTTTATCAACGTTTTGGATCTATTGGCGCAGTCTGTTTTACCAAATCTGAACCCAGTAAGTTTTTTTACGCTTTTGACCTTTTGAATTTATTGAAGTATGTGATTAAGTGATATTTATGGTATTAATTGATATACGAGGATTATTCGGGATCGGATATCGGATCAAGTAGAATATTCGAGAAGCTTGAATGAGAATTTTAGCGATGTCGGCTTAAGGTCAGTACACCTTGAACTCATTTTGCTTTAGGAGCATCATAAATGTGATTGATTTGTGTGTTAGTGTCTACAAAATAGGTTATTGATAAATACGCATGTTTGTGCACCGATAGTATGAGAGTTGTAATACATCGGAAAACGGTATAGAAGATTCGGGTGAATTATCGGAATCATGATGAAATTTTTTGTTAGGCTTTAGCTAATTAAATAATTCCAGAAAATAATTTGGGTAATTAAATTGAGTTCCGATAAATTTATCGTGACAAGTATTTGTGAAAAATATATTTAATGAGTTTCATGAAGGATGAAATTGAATTTGGATAATTTTAAATGGGTTATTTTAATATTAATTAAATGGTGACTATTTTACAAAAGGTTGTAAAATATTATTAATGGCAATTTTGTAAAAAGATATTAAGGTGATATTTTAATAGAATTATTAGATTAAATAAAAAATATCTTTTCCCACTTGTTTTTAACCAAAAAAAAGTTGACGGTTATAATTTTTTAAAAGATGAAAAAGACATCTTCTAAGTTTCCCTCATTTTCTCCCAAACAAAACTCAGGGATTTCTTGATTCCTTAGTTATTCCTACTTCAATTTCTTCTCCAATTATTTTTAAACAATTATGGATTAAGGATTTTGATTTCTACATCTTCACTATTTTTCTTGTTGAGAATCAAGAGTGGAGTTCATTTTCAAGTTGATTTTTCATCAAGCAAGGTGAGAAACTGTTCTTTAATATTTTTTTTCATGTTTTTAATTCTTAATCTATAATTTCTCATGCTTTGGAATAATTAAAACAAATTTCTAGTGGGATTATTGAATTTTAATGTATTTCTCATAAATTTTGATTAGATTATAGTAATCTAATGATTTCTATGGAGTTTTAATGTTTTGTGCATGAGTAATAATAATCTAAAGTTGATTTGGTAATTTAAATCCCAGAATTAACCTAATTAGTTAAATTTAGATTTAGATTTTTAAAAGGGTGCTTGGTAGAATGTTTAATTTAATTATGGAATCACATATTTGATGCATCATATGTGTTTGATGGAATTATTGTAAGGAATATAAGGCTAGAAATAAGAATCGAATAGCCAAGGGGACAAGGGTGTGATCTGTGCGAAAACAGGGCAGTAGCGCCACTGCCATTTCTTTCGAGGCATTTTTTTTTTTGTGCGCGTGGAGTGGTTGATGCAGTTTCCTCCATCTAGTTGATTTATATATATGTTTAGGTATTTAATAAAAAAAAAGGGGAATTACAGATTTAAAGGGGAGATGGTTCCCTGCTGTTGGGTGGTGAATAAAAAAGTAAACAAGGAGGATTTAATTTAGTCGAAAGGTTCCAGCTGTGTAGTGTTGTGGAATTTAATTTCGATGGTGGTGTTGTAATTAATTGGTTACTTTAGTGTGGTCTAATTTATATTTACATTTGTATTCTTGTGGAATATGATAAGTGTTTGGACATGTTTTGGTTAGGCGTTGAGGCTTTGGCGAGATGGTAGTAAGTTGGTGAGTGCAAATATAAGTTGATTCTTCAAATAAAGTTTGAACTAAGGTTTGAGGGTCTGGTTATAGCCTGGCAAGCTTAACTACGCTCGAAAGTAAGTTTTTCGTATTTCGCCTTTTGAATATCGGTTTGAAATGTGTATTGATTTATATGATTTGATTTCAAGCATGATTTGTTACCTACTATTTTATACATGATTTTCCATGTGAAATACATTGCAAATGATATTATATGTGGATGCCTATGAGGCTTGGCAAATGGTTTCCGAAATGAGAATTCATGTTAGTTTACAAACATGGTTTATGCAAAGTTAAATGGTTTGAATAATGCATATGAAAATTGAAAGTAGATATTGGCAAGTGATGTGGTCTAAAATGTTATCGGAGATAGTTGGCCGGCCAAAGGATTGATAGTGCACTATAATAAATCGCCTCGGGTGTTGAGGGGTTTATGTTTAACGAATACTCCACCACAAGTACCCTAACGGTTGAGGGGTTATATGCTACCGAAAACCCTCGTTAGTAGATTATACATCTAATCGATGATTGGGTTGTGATCGTACCCTAATTCCGGTTGAGATTGTATGTAGTGTTGAGAGAACATTTGTTGAATCTGAGTATCCAATGTGTCTTTACAAATGGAAAGGTTTGGTTTTGAGTCACTTTAATGCCAATATATGAAATAATGTATCATGGTAAATAGATTATGTTTTGTATAATGTGATTTGTACATGTTGCGCTCTTTAAGCTTTACTATTAGAAGAATAAGCATGTGAAGGTTTAAATTGATGATGCATATAGAAGTTATGCATAAAATCCATGATACATGATTATGCTTATGAGCTAAAATGATTTGAGTTATGCATATATTTTGGAAAGTTTAGCAAATGATCTTTTGATTTCAAGGAATGCTCTTTAAGCTTTGCAAATGAAATGATCATGCATAAGGAAGCTTAAATTGAGGTTTTGCATATGGGATTATGCTCGCAATCCATGATACATGATCATGAAGTTGATGTAATATGTTTTGAGGTTTTGTGTAAATGATTTGAAAAGTTTTGGAAAATGAACATCTAGTCCTAATGATGGTTTTATACATCTGTTTAAATGCTTTGGAAAGGACGAATTTGACTTTCTTTAATATTGGTTTTTAATATCGATTTTGGTTTTGAAAATACATTGACGTTTTACCCTTTTTGAGCGCACTCACTAGGCATTATATGATTACGCTCTCTTTTCTTCCGTCAATGCAGAGAATTAAGCAGCGTGGGGTGTGGTTCGAGGCAAGGTAGGATCTCAAGACAAACGTATTAAAAGAGTATGTTTATGGTACTATTTATTATTTGTAATAAGGCAATGTGGGTAAAATTTTAGGATGATTTGTTTTATTTAGGATATGTTAACTTGATTTATTTTATATTATGTTAGATGATGCTTGTACGTAATGATTAATATGTTGGTTTTACATTAACGCTTTGTATACTTGATAGTTATCATAAAATAATTTAAATGGTTTAAATAATGATTAGATTGATTACTTGCGTTTAATAAGTACTCATGGTCATATGCTTTAATCCCTTAATTATTCTATAGCCTATGTGGAGGTCTTGACCATTTGGTGCTTAGCGGAAAATGCTTTATTTTGTTAGGAAGTATGCCTCTAGATTACTTGTATAAATATGAATTGTGTTGAATAATTGGTATGTAAGTGTTGCACGTAATAAGTGTTGCGCAATTGTGCAAGTATACACGTTGCAAGTTATAGTATAAAAGATATCGTCTCCACAGGGATTGGTGCCACTTCAAGAATCTAGTATATTGCACTGTAAAAAGTAAAAACACAAATAGAAGATTATAGGAGTTTATCTAATAACTAAACTAGAAGGCAATAAAGTAAAAGAATAAATGAGATCAAATGAGAGAGAGATAGGCCAGGTTATCGTGAGTTGAGGTGTGATAGCCGATTGGATCGTCTTGGTAAAAGAGTGCACGGGCAACTCAGTTGCCGTGGCAACTTGCACAACGGGGTTGCCTTGGCAACTAATCGATGGTTTCCTGGGCAACTACTTGGGCGTCTGGGCAGCAATCTTCAAGGTTCGGCAGAGCATTCTTCAATGGTTTCTTCTTATCCCTAAGTCGAAACTCTAGCTACTTGTGCATGCATTGATAATACATCCCTGCATGAATCAAGGGTGAACAACAACCAATCTTGCGCTCCTCTTAGCCGTTGAAATTCTTAACTTATTCCTAAGCCGGATTAATCTTCACCATCAATAGATTGAATAAAGATCATATTCATTCGTTTCTTGAATCTAACTCTCCCGATATTAGATAAATAGATGAAATCACGAGATCCTCTCCCAATTCACTCGCAAACAAGAATAAGAACCAAGAATGAATAAACCTTGAATAGAAAAGTGCAAACTCTTATTACCTAAACAAAAACCAATAGTTTCTCACAACCACAAAACACAATAACCATAGCCAAATAGATTTAGTTCATGGCTAGGTTCCAAAGAAACACAAGATAAATAATCCCTAGCATGAACCCAATCGAACAAGAAAGAAAAGGATGAAGGAGGAGGCTTGTCGAAATCCTCCTTGCCCTAGATGCTTGTCGAAAATTCTCTCCTCTTGCCCTCCTTGGACTTGTCGAAATTCCCCTCTCTTGCTCTCTATGGATTGTCGAAATCTCCATCTTATTTATAGGGCTAGGCCAAAGTCCTTCTTTGAGGAGGAAGTTTAGTTGGAATTAAATTATCTTTAAAGAATATAATTCTTTATTATAATTGTATTCCTACTAGAACTTCTCCTATCTTTTTGGAATTTAATTCTTCTTTAATCTCTGTATGGAAATCAAATTCTTTTGGGTTTGGGCTTTGCTCCACGTCATCTTGGGCTTGTCTAGTCTTCAATTTCGACTACCATATCACCTTTGCTCTTGTCGACAATTGACATGGCAACTGGCTCGGCGTCTCCTTCATGTATTGCACTGGCAACTAGCTCGGCATATCCTTCATGCATTGCCCTGGCAACTAGCTCTAGCCTTGCTTTGGCAAGTGATCCTACATTTATACACAAAACACACCAAAGCAGCATCTTTTCCCACAAAAACTACCAAGTTATGTAATCAAGCTCAACGTTGGAAGGAAACATGAATTAATGCATGAATGGCTAATTATGCAACTAATATGAGCCTAATTCTAACAATAATATGAGTAAAAAAGGTAAGAAAAATAGTACTTTTGAACACTTATCACACCCCCAAACTCGAACTATTTCTTGTCCTCATGCAATGCAAACTCATAATTACCTGCCAAGACTTCAATTTTCACAAACTTAGCTTTGAACTTGATTTCAATTCTCTGAACCGGGGCACAAAGTATGATTGGCTTTTTATTTTTCAGAAAACTTAGGAATTACTCGGAATCAAACTATAATGCTTGTGAATGTGCGCGGAGTTGTGTGTAAGTTGATTTTTCGGATTCTATGCAAACAATAGGTTTTCAAATTACTTTATTGGGTTCTTTTTAACATGTTTTAACTAGAGCCAGTTTTGGGCACCTCTAGTGTTTTGTTTTTAGTTTTCTTAAGTTAATTTATTCGACTAGAGCCAGTTTCGGGCACCTCTAGTTATCAAAAAATTTTTTTACACATACTAGAGCCAGTTTCGGGCACCTCTAGTGATCAATTTTTTTTTGCACATGCTAGAGCCAATTTCGGGCACCTCTAGCATTCATCCAATTTTTATTCTAATCCCCCAATTTGTTAATTATCAACCTAAGTTCACTAGAATTCCTTAAATCAATCAAACCACAACAGTGTTTCATCAAAATTAGCATCATAGTAAAATTCTAAGTTTTTCCATGGTTATCCTAGAATAAAAATTCTTATCAATTAAGTGCATTGGCAAAGTCATCATCGAATATTCATCAAATCTAAGCAATTTTTGTTCCAATTAAAGGCATGACAAGCAATTTATGTATCCTAAATGTAATACTTAAGATGAATGTAACTAAACATGGTAACTACTAATAACAATCCCCCCCAAACTCGAGTGAGGCATTGTCCTCAATGCATGCATAAAAATAACGAAAAATAAAAATAAAAATGCATACGAGGACTTACTCCGAGAGTTCGTCATCGTAGATGATTAGTTTCCTTTTGGTCGGTGTCTTGATTCTCTTGCTTGAACGCGATGGTTGTTTTCTTATTGCCGGTGGTGGAATCGATCCTCGTACGGGGTTGTCCTCATCGTCCTCTTCATCA
Source organism: Hibiscus mutabilis (assembly GCA_019671005.1). Classification (NCBI taxonomy): domain Eukaryota; kingdom Viridiplantae; phylum Streptophyta; class Magnoliopsida; order Malvales; family Malvaceae; genus Hibiscus; species Hibiscus mutabilis. Next base: position 31,926,244 of record CM033711.1, on the reverse strand, counting down.
GTGTCATTGGCTTTTCACTTGGAGGATTCAATTGGTGTGGTCTTTGTTGGTTCAATGGAGGACTCGTCCGAATCTGAAAAATCAGAAAGTGATTCCGTAGGAGTTGATTCAGGCATAGGTGCTTTACCTTTGGCTTTTGCAGTGGTTGCCGGGATGTCTTTAGCTTTGGTTGCCGTGGCATCTTCAGGGTTGGTTGCCGTGGCATCAGCTTGTGCAGGCACGATGTAGGTTGTCGTGGCATCATATGTTGCGGTTGCCGTGGCGACTGCTTCATTGGTTGTCGGGGCAAGGATCTCGCAGTAAATTTCCTTAGCATAGTGGTTGTGAGTCTTGTTGTGAAAAAAAAACCTAGAAACTAAAGATAATGAAGAAAAATAAAATATCTCCTAAAAATAAAAAAAATAAAATATTGAAAGGAGAGCATGCTCATGCATCTCCTAGGTTGACCACTTCTTTGTTAAGTTCCACATGGGCACCATTGTAGTGCTTCAATCTTTGTCCATTAACTTTGAATTCATGGTTGTCAGAGATGGACTTGATTATCACAGCACCATGGGAGAATGGTTTGACGACTTCGAATGGTCCCGACCATCTTGATTTCAGCTTTCCCGAGAAAAGTTTTAGCCGAGAATTGAATAGGAGAACTAGTTGCTCTGGCGTGAATTGTCGTGGCAATAGTTTCTAGTCATGCCATCGCTTTGTTTTCTCCTTGTAGATTCTTGCATTGTTATAGGCGAGTGCACGGAATTCTTCTATCTCATTGAGATCCATCAAACGCTTTTGTCTGGCACTTTCCCAATCCATATTCACGGTCTTGATTGCCTAGTATGCCTTGTGTTCGATTTCCACCGGTAGATGGCATGTTTTGCCATAGACAAGTCGGAAGGGGGACATACCTAAGGGTGTTTTGAATATAGTGCGATATGCCCAAAGTGTGTCATCTAATCTTAATGACCAATCCTTCATAGAGGGATTTACAATTTTCTTGAGTATACCCTTCAATTCCCGGTTGGAAATTTCTGCTTGCCCATTGGTTTGTGGGTGATATGCCGTGGCGATCTTGTGTGATATGCCGAAGCGTTGCAACATCTTGGCAATTAGTTTGTTGTCAAAATGCTTGCCTTCGTCACTGATAATTGCTCTCGGCATCCCAAACCGTGTAAATATGTTTTTCTGCAAGAATCATTGCACGGTCTTGGCATCCTTGTTGGGAACTGCAGCTGCCTCCACCCATTTAGACACGTAGTCAACGGCAAGTGGAATGTAGAGGTTGCCGAATGAAGATGGGAAAGGTCCCATAAAATCGATCCCCCATACATCGAACAATTCCACCTCGATGATGTTTTAGAGCGGCATCTCATGTCGTCTAGAGATATTTCCCGTCCTCTAGCAACGATCACATTGCTTGTAGAAGTCTTGGGCATCTTTGTACAATGTTAGCCAATACAAACCGGATTGCAAAACTTTGGCCGCGGTACGAGTTCCTCCAAAATGTCCTCCATAGGGTGAAAAATGGCATTGTCGGAGTACATTCTGTTGCTCTTCTTCAGGGACACATTGGCTTATAACCTGATCTACATATTGTTTAAACAAAAGAGGTTCGTCCCAAAAGTAATGCTTAGTATCATGGCGGAACCGCTTCTTCCCTTGGTGAGTAATGCCATAAGGTAAAATACCACAAATAAGGAAATTAACTAAATCTGCGTACCAGGGTATTGCCGAGGCATGTGCTGCCGTGGCGACTGCTCCCAAAATTGTCGAGGCATGCGCGTCAAAGGCTGTTGTGGCGTTGAGGGTTGCCGAGGAGTACGCGTCCAAGGTTGCCGAGGTGTCGAGGGTTGCTGAGGCATGCGCGTCCATGGTTGCCGAGGCAACTAGAATTTGTTCATCCGGGAATGCATCGCATATCTCTAGATCCGCGTCCTCCTCCCTATTGCGTTCTAAACGTGATAAGTGGTCGGCCACTTGATTTTATGTTCCTTTCCTGTCCTTAATTTCAATATCAAATTCTTGTAAAAGTAATATCCAACGAATCAAACGAGGTTTGGCATCCTTTTTAGCAAATATTTATTTGATTGCCGAATGGTCCGTATGAACAATTACCTTTGTACCAATCAAATAGGATCGGAACTTGTCAAATGCGAAAACTACAGCTAGTAACTCTTTCTTCGTTGTTGTGTAATTCACTTGCGCACTATTAAGAGTTTTACTAGCGTAGTATATCACATGGAAGGTCTTACCTGTGCGTTGGCCTAGGACTGCTCCTACCGCGAAATCACTTGCATCACACATGAGCTCAAAAGGTAGCGTCCAATCTGGTGGAACGACAATGGGTGCCGAGGCAAGCTTTTTCTTTAGGGTTTCGAATGCTTGGGTGCAAGAATCATCAAAATCAAAGACTTTATCCTGTTCAAGCAGATTGCACAAGGGTTTAGTGATTTTAGAAAAATTATGAATGAACCTCCTGTAAAAACCTGCATGTCCAAGAAAACTTCGAATTCCTTTAACCGAACTTGGTGGGGGGTAATCTCTCGATCACGTCCACCTTGGCTTTGTCTACTTCAATTCCCTTGGATGAAATCTTGTGGCCGAGCACTATTCCTTCATCTACCATAAAATGGCATTTCTCCCAATTGAGGACTAAATCAGTTTCTTCACATCTTGCCAACACCTTCTCTAAATTTCTGAGACAACTTTCGAAGTTATTACCAAAAACAGAAAAATCATCCATGAAGATCTCAAGGAAGTCTTCGACCATGTCTGAAAAGAGTGCCATCATGCATCTTTGGAAGGTTGTCGGGGCGTTACACAATCCGAATGGCATCCTTCGGAAGGCATAAGTACCGTATGGGCATCTGAAGGTTGTCTTTTCTTGATCTTCTGGTGCTATGGCAATTTGATTATAACCTGAATAACCATCAAGAAAACAATAAAAGGGTTTACCTGCAAGACGGTCAAGCATTTGATCAATAAAGGGTAATGGGAAGTGATCTTTCCTGGTGGCTTTGTTTACCTTTCGATAATCCATACAAACCCTCCAACCGGTCACAGTCCTGGTTGGAATGAGTTCATTGTTTTCATTACTTACCACTGTTATACCTCCCTTTTTCGGAACACATTGTACTGGACTTACCCATGTACTATCAGAGATAGGGTATATAATGTCGGTGTCAAGCCACTTGATGATTTCTTTCATTACAACCCTTTTCATGGCATGATTCAGTCTCCTCTGGGCCTCAATTGAAGGTTTGTGATCATCTTCCAATAAAATCTTGTGCATGCACACTGCCGGGCTAATTCCCTTCAAGTCGGCAATTGTCCACCCTATTGCCTTTTTGTGTAGCTTCAACATCTTGATCAGCTTCTTTTCCTGCTCAGGCTGTAACTTAGAAGAAATAATTACAGACAATGTATTATTGGTTCCTAAGTATGCATATTTTAGTTGCTCTGGCAATTGTTTCAGCTCAAGAATCGGTGGTTGTTCAATATAGGGTTTTTCGAGCTTACCTTCCTTACCTGCTTACCTTCCTTACCTGAGTAATCCAGTGGTTCAAAGTATGTACCTGGTCGATTGACTAGCCAATTTGCCTCTTCTTGTTGTTCCTCATCGACCGGTTGTTCATACTTCTCAGGTTCCTCTTGATCGACAATGTAGTTGCCGAGGCAACTAAATTCTTCATCGAAGTTAAACTCTGTCGTGGCATGAAAAAGTTGGCATTCTTCTGGATCATCGGCATGCCTTAGTGTTTGGAACACATTTAGTTTAACTTGCTGGTCATTCACCCTCATTGTGAGTTCTCCCTTTTCAACATCGATCAAGGTTCTCCCTGTTGCTAGGAATGGTCTCCGGAAAATGATGGGTGCATGCTCATCTGCTTCACAATCCAAGACAATAAAGTCAGCGGGAAAAATAAATTTATCAACTTTTACCAGTATGTCCTCGATTTTTCCCTCTGGATGCACATAGGATATGTCAGCTAGCTGTAGCATAACTGTTGTAGGTCTTGCCTTCCCGATTCCTAGTTTTTGGAAAACCGATTTAGGCATCAAGTTTATGCTAGCCCCAAGGTCGCATAGTGATTTCCCGACATAGTGGTTTCCAATGGAACAGGGTATTGTGAAACTTCCGGGATCCTTCAACTTGGGTGGCATACGATTGTGCAACATTGCCATGCATCCCTCTGTTGCGGCAACTGTTTCAAACTCTCCTAGCCTTGTTCTCTTGGACACAATGTCTTTAAGAAACTTGGCATAGTTTGGCATTTGTTCAATTGCTTCCACCAATGGCAAGTTGATGTGGACTTGCTTTAGGATATCAAGAAACTTATTGAATTGGTATTCTTGCTTTTGTCGCTTCATCTTTTTTGGGAATGGTGGTGGAAGTCGGATATCTTTGATCCCTTCATTAGTTTGAAACCTAATTGACAGCATTGCCGGGACAACTAGAGTTGTCAAGGCGGTATCAACTGGGGTTGCCGAGACGTGCTTATCGTAAGTTGTCGAGGCATCTTTATCGTCCGTTGCCGAGGCATGCTTATTGCCGGTTGCTGCGGAAATTCCTGGTTCAGCATCTGAGGTTTTGCCGCTAGGTTCATCTTGATCTTTTTGTGGAGTTTTGTTTGATGAGCGGGTTTTAGCCTCTCTAATTTGTTGGCCACTTCTAGTGGTGATCGCCTTACATTGCTCATGGCCAGTTCCTCTTGCGTCTTCAGTATCGCTAGGTAAACCTCCTTGCGGTCTAGTATTCAGATTTTGAGCAAACTATCCGACTTGATTTTCCAATGATTTGATTGCCGCCTCTTGATTTTGCAATCTCATCTCGGTCCTGTTAATAAAAGCATCAGTTCTTTTTATGAAATTACTATTCCCAGCCATATAAGATTCAGTTTTCATCACAAAAGCATTTAGAGAATTTTCCAAAGAACTAGATGTTGTCAGTTGTTGCTGTGGCAACTGTTGCCGTGGCATATTCTGCTGGAATCCCGATACTTGTGCATTCTGATTGTTCTGGTTTAGAGCATTATTGGGATTACTCCATGAGAAATTTGGGTGCTTCTTCCAAGCTAGATTGTATGTATTGGACATCACATTGTTGTTCCGATTGTAGTTCCCCATATAGAAGTTGGATTCCGGATTCTGCATACATTCAGAAGAATTATGATTATCACCACATAACTCACAAAAAGAATCCATTACCTTGACTTCATGTGTGTTGTTTGGTTTTTGCATGTTCTGGACCATCTTGGTTAAAGTGGCCAATTGTGCCGAAATTGAATCTGATGATCCTAGTTCATGTATTGTGGCTTGGCGTCTAACTCCTCCTCTTCTAGTAGATGGGAATTGATAATCATTCTTGGCCGGCCTGTTTAAAATTTGCATTGCTTCTTCCGGCGACTTATCTAAGAGTATGCCGTTTGCCGAGGCATCTAGCAACATCCTTGTTGGTGTATTCACGGCGTTGTAAAACATTGTTACTTGAGTCCACACCGGGAATCCGTGTAGGGGGCATTTGTGTAGAAGTTCTCTATATCGCTCCCAAGCCTCGTACATGGATTCATCATCTGCCTGCCAAAAAGAAGTAATGTCGTTACGAAGCTTATCAGTCAAATTTGTAGGATTAAACCGAGCAAGGAAATCACGACAAAGATCGGTCCAAGATGCTATTGATCCGGCAGGAATGCTATTCAACCATACTTTTGCCCTATCCCTTAGTGAATAGGGGAATAATCTTAATCGTAAGACATCGGGAATGACTCCGTGTATTTTGAATGAGTTGCAAATCTCGATGAAAGATTTCAGATGTTGTCGTGCATCTTCAGTTGCTGAGCCGCCAAATTGACCTATTGTGTTGATCATATTAAACATTACCGATTTTAACTCAAAGTGGTCAGCTTCAATTTCGGGTGCGACAACTCCTGGATTAAGTCCATCTAGGTCTTCTTCAAGATAGTCTCGAATAGTTCTGTTTCGTGCAAGAATCACTCCTCCTCCTGCTAGAACATCTTGATTCATATTGCCGTCTTGATTAGCCATTGCTACTCTTATCCTTCGTCTAAGTCTTTGTAAGGTTCGTTCGATTTCTGGATCAAAGGGATATTCTGGTGTAGTCGGTCTCGCCCTGGTCATATACCAATGCAAAACCAAAGTTTGTTAGCCCTTTGAATCTTAAACAAGAAAAGTAAAAAGAAAGTGCAAGAAAAATAAAAACAAAGTCGCTATTGGCAATCCCTGGCAACGGCGGCAAAAACTTGTTGCACGTAATAAGTGCTACGTAATTGTGCAAGTATACACGTTGCAAGTTATAGTATAAAAGATATCGTCTCCACAGGGATTGGTGCCACTTCAAGAATCTAGTCTCTTGCACTGTAAAAAGTAAAAACACAAATAGAAGATTATAGGAGTTTATCTAGTAACTAAACTAGAAGGCAATAAAGTAAAAGAATAAATGAGATCAAATGAGAGAGAGATAGGCCAGGTTATCGTGAGTTGAGGTGTGATAGCCGATTGGATCGTCTTGGTAAAAGAGTGCACGGGCAACTCAGTTGCCGTGGCAACTTGCACAACGGGGTTGCCTTGGCAACTAATCGATGGTTGCCTAGGCAACTAGTTGGGCAACTACTTCGGCGTCTGGGCAGCAATCTTCAAGGTTCGGCAGAGCGTTCTTCAATGGTTTCTTCTTATCCCTAAGTCGAAACTCTAGCTACTTGTGCATGCCTTGATAATACATCCCTGCGTGAATCAAGGGTGAAAAACAACCAATCTTGCGCTCCTCTTAGCCGTTGAAATCCTTAACTTATTCCTAAGCCGGATTAATCTTCACCATCAATAGATTGAATAAAGATCATATTCATTCGTTTCTTGAATCTAACTCTCCCGATATTAGATAAATAGATGAAATCACGAGATCTCTCCCAATTCACTCGCAAACAAGAATAAGAACCAAGAATGAATAAACCTTGAATAGAAAAGTGCAAACTCTTATTACCTAAACAAAAACCAATAGTTTCTCACAACCACAAAACACAATAACCATAGCCAAATAGATTTAGTTCATGGCTAGGTTCCAAAGAAACACAAGATAAATAATCCCTAGCATGAACCCAATCGAACAAGAAAGAAAAGGATGAAGGAGGAGGCTTGTCGAAATCCTCCTTGCCCTAGATGCTTGTCGAAAATTCTCTCCTCTTGCCCTCCTTGGACTTGTCGAAATTCCCCTCTCTTGCTCTCTATGGATTGTCGAAATCTCCATCTTATTTATAGGGCTAGGCCAAAGTCCTTCTTTGAGGAGGAAGTTAAGTTGGAATTAAATTATCTATAAAGAATATAATTCTTTATTATAATTGTATTCCTACTAGAACTTCTCCTATCTTCTTGGAATTTAATTCTTCTTTAATCTCTGCATGGAAATCAAATTCCTTTGGGTTTGGGCTTTGCTCCACGTCATCTTGGGCTTGTCTAGTCTTCAATTTCAACTACCATATCACCTTTGCTCTTGTCGACAATTGCCATGGCAGCTGGCTCGGCGTCTCCTTCATGTATTGCCCTGGCAACTAGCTCGGCATATCCTTCATGCATTGCCCTGGCAACTAGCTCTAGCCTTGCTTTGGCAAGTGATCCTGCATATATACACAAAACACACCAAAGCAGCATCTTTTCCCACAAAAACTACCGAGTTATGTAATCAAGCTCAACGTTGGAAGGAAACATGAATTAATGCATGAATGGCTAATTATGCAACTAATATGAGCCTAAGTCTAACAATAATATGAGTAAAAAGGGTAAGAAAAATAGTACTTTTGAACACTTATCAGTAAGCATTTGAGCCTATGTGCTTAATGGTGGCACAATATTGGAAGCATGTCAATGTTGTTCGTAAGTAAGTGGATAAGTTTGAGTTGGGTTTTGGATTCCCAAAATGCATTTTAGTGCAGCCGTCTATTGGTATGGCTGGTGGTTAATTTGGTCACCATATGATGTTGTATCAATTGAATAAGTAAATAATGTCCGTTTAACATGATATTTTGCAAGCATGTTTTAAATGTGTCTAGTTGTTGTAAGTAGATTTTAAAAAGGTTAGTCCCTGTATTTTGTTAGTTTTACAATTTAGTCCTTAATTTCGTATTTTACTAAACTAGATACTTATTTGTATCCGTTGAAGCTGAAATTTGACATGTTGGTATGAAATATGATTAATTGTTTTGGAACCTGAAACATGTGTAAGTCATTGTAATTATTTATATTTACATTTTTGTCCCTAAAGTACTTGTTTTGCAATTGAGTGCGTTATCAATGTTCGAATCGAATGAAAATTGAATCATTGTTATTATGCACACCTTAGGTCTTAATAATGCATCTAGAAAAGTTAAAAGAAAAAATAGATAGTAATTTGAGTAAGATTGTTTGGGTTTGCTTCGGCAAATCTAATGTGATCTTCTTGGTTTGGGTCTAACAGCTAGACCGGGTCAATGGGGTTACAAAAGTTGATATCGATTAGATGCATGATGATGCTCTGAATATGATAAGACTTGTAGAGGCTTTAGTGATCATTTAGGGTCGTTTGAGATGCTCTTTTGATTATTTGATGATTGTTTGATTGATTGAAATATTTATGATGATTTTTATGTTTATTTGAATAGATTGATGAAATTTGATGGAAATAATATTAAATGTATTGATTATTGGTAATATTCGAATAAATGATTATGAATCTAGTAAATATTATTAAATAAATGAACTCATTAGTAAACCAACCCTAATGACTTTCATAAGCTTTAGGGATTGAACAAAGTGTTATAAAACCGTAATTCAAGGAAAGGGTGTGAAACCATGAATAAGGCATTGGTACGACCTTGGGCCGTATGGATACTTGTGGAAATCAAGGATTTATAGTATGATATAATAGTATCGGTACGCATGTGAGTACCAGTACCTAGGGGGTGTCGTATCACTACTCGTGTTTGAGTACCGGTACCCACTGAATGGAATAATTTATTGTGCTAATAAAAATATGGAAATTGACATAGAATATTAATAGGATAATATGAATTAATAAAGATAATTAATAAGGATGATTAATGTACATTTATATTATAATTAATAACTTTGTAAAGTCTTGGGTGACTTGTGTTGTAATAACAACCATAGGGATGGTGAAGATCAATTCACAAAACTAAGCAGAATAGGTGAAAAGGTGGATTGATTAAGATGAAAGCTATGAAGATTGTATTCAGAGAAAAGGGCTAATGACAACAGAGAGCAAAACAACATTCAATTCGGACTTCCCCTAGACTAGGGTTACATCCTTACTTAATAAAACATCAAACGATAATGTTTAGTTTTAGAATAAAAAGACTCAACAACTGCTATTATTTTAAAACAGAAGCATAATTCTAACTTCACGTAAAAAGGCTTGCATCAATACTTCCTTCTTCGAGCACACTCTTGTCCTCAAGGACTGAAATAAGGAAAATCCAGTTGCAGCTTGTGAAAAAGTTCCCATGTTGCATCCTCCGAAAAGGAATTGGTCCATTCGACCAATACTTCAGTTACAGCCCGACTCCCACTTTTTGACCATCCTCCTATCCAAAATCTTAAATGTCTCCTTGACAATAGTTCCATACAATCCCACAATAGGCAAACTGATTGAATAGGGGCAGAACCTATATGCTTTTTAAGCTGCGACACGTGAAAGGTTGGATGTACTCTAGATCCCACTGGTAACTTCAGTTTATATGTAACCTTACCCACTTTATCTTCAACAAGGAAAGGTCCAAACCATTTAGGAGCAAGCTTCTGATTGTGCCTGGACTACATGGACTGTTGTTGATAGGGATGAAGCTTCAAATATACCAAATCTCCCACCAAAAACTCTCTATCACTCTTATTTTTGTCAGCCTATTTTTTCATTCTTTCTTGTCCTCGATGCAAGTAGAATTTCAAAATCCTTATGGCAACTTCCATAGCTTGTAAGCTCCTATCAACTGAAGCCATTAACGACTCTCCCGCTAAATAAGGTAAGTGTACTGCGGGTTCCTGCCCATACAAAGCTTGGAATGGAGTTGACTTAATAGCTGAGTGATACGAAGTATTAAACCACCATTCGGCTAGAGATAACCAATTACTCCACTCTTGAGGTGATTCACCTGTCATACACCTTAAATATGACTCCAAACATCTATTGACCACTTTAGTCTAACCATCCGTTTTAGGGTGATACGCTATTGAAGGTGTCAATGTCACTCCCAACTTACCAAATAATTCCGTCCAAAAAGTGCTCTTGAACACCTTATCTCGATCACAGATAATAGTTGTTGGTAACCCATATAATTTTAAGGCATTATCCATGAATACCTGTGACACAGTCAATGCTGTAAATGGATGTGTCAAGCCCATGAAATGGGCATATTTTGTGAGTCTATCAACCACAACAAAGATAACAGATTTGGACTTTGATATGGGCAAGCCCTCAAAAAAGTCCATGCTAATCGAGTCCCAAGCTTGATTTGGTACTGGTAAAGGCTGAAGCAATCCTGGCTTGGCATGGTTCTCATACTTATTTCTTTGGCAAATTTCACACTCATGAACTAAACTTCTCACTACTTTCTTCATGCCTTTCCAATAAGGGCAAGAGGACATCTTCTTACTAGTGACATCTCCTCCAGAATGACCACCAAAAGAACTATGATGAAACAATTCAATCAAACTCTTTCTTAATTCAACATCATCTCCTACTACCAGCTTACCCTTCCTTTTCAAGAAATGTCCATCCCATGAAATTTTCGAATGAGATGAAGAATCTTTTTCTAACTTAGAAATGATTTTTTGAACTTTCATATCAGTGATCCAAGATTGAAAAATTTTATGCACCAGTTCTATATTGAAACTAATGATGGCCATGATCTTTCCATTAGAAAATTTTGGATCTCTCGACAGAGCATCAGCCACAGTATTACTTGCTCCTTTTCGATAGCAGATTCATAATTTAACCCCATCATTTTAGCTATGCAAATCTGTTGTGCAGGCATGATTGCTTGATTCTTGGTTAGGAACCTTAAGCTCTGATGATCCGTTCTGATTTTGAACTGCCTTCCAACCAAGTAAGATGACCACTTCTTAATTGCTAACAACACCACTAACATTTCCTTCTCGTAAATGGACAATGCTTGATGTTTCACACCCAATCATTTACTAAAGTATGCAATTGGTCTATCTTATTGCAATAAAACAGCCCCAACACCAAGAGCTGAAGCATCAGTCTCCAATACAAATTCTTGTAAATAGCTGTAAATTGATTGAATACATATGACTACTGAGATTGGTAGAACTACTTTTAGGTCTTGATACTTCATGATGTGAGTGTTACATGATGGCATGCTCTCTATGTTTAAATTGGTTAGATATTTTTTGGCGAAAAAACTCTCGTATGCTTTAGTTTAAATATACAAGATGAACTTGAATGATAAATGAAAGCATGACAGACTTATTTGAACTCTCTTTTGTTTATGTATACGTTGGTTACAAATAAATGCTTTGGCATAGCTGTAGAGGGACGCTCCTCTTTGTGTTGTTTACCTGGATATTGTATTTAAATAAATGGCAGCAACAACATATGAGTGAATGAAAGTAGTCACGGGATGACTCTGCTCAATAGGCTAGGGAATAGGGTGTTTGCTCCACTTCATTTTCAAGTACTAGGAAGGCAGTTGTGATGAGCTGACTCTGCTCGTAGCAGTGTTCAAAAAAAGAAGAAAAGAAAAAGAAGAAGGAAGCTAAAAATGGGAGTATCTTGTGCTTAAACTAAGTAAGAAAAGCTAGGGCAAGCTTGAGAACCTAACCAATGATCTTCTAACTGTGTTAAGCATAGGGAGGATGTAGTAACATACACACACTCAGAGGATCTCGACCTAAGGAGAAGTTCTTAAAATCTCACAACTGTTTAGTATGTTGAAGCCTTTATTTTCAGAGGACTGAAATTTTGCCATAGCCCTGTCTTGAGTTGATCTAAAGCTATAGCATTCCTTTGTTTGTGTCTGTTTATTGCTTGAGGACAAGCAATAGCTTAAGTTTAGGGGTGTGTTAACCTTGCAAAAGGTTAACATTCCATGCCTCTTTACTTAAGTTATTGTATGAAATCAAGCCCATTTCATCTCATATTATGGCATATAGATGCATTCAGTTCATGTAGTTGCATTTGGTGTTGATGGTTTTGTTTTCTTTGTTTATTTGTAAAAATGGTGCTGCTTGGAAAGGTTTTGGTTGGTTTGGTGATATGCAGGGAAATAAGGAGCGATGCAGGGAGAAATGCCATAGCATTTTGGATAGCATTCCTGGGCACACTAGAGGACAACAGACTGAAGATATTTATTGTGGCCCTACATGTGTACTTGTCATCCTGCTTTATTCCCACATGTGAAGGGAATATTCTCACTAAGACTGCCCAAGCTCTCCCACTCCTACCTGGCTAGCTCCCTCAACTGCTCCCATGGATTGAACTGTTTGTTTCGTGCAGTATCCGAAAAAGAGTAGTTACTATCCTACGCGTCTACCCGTGCTACAAATTCAATCAGTCCTAACTTGCATACCCCAACCACTAGCCCGCATCATCATCTATTCATTTGCATGCTAGCCGAAGGAGGACTATCCGAACTACACCTAGCCAAAAGAGTAAGCCATGCCATCTGCCCTTGTGCTATGAATAAGACAATCTCCCCCTTAGAATTAAGGGCACAAAACACTAGGAGCCTCTACTATATAAAGGATAAGATATCCTTATTTAAGGGAGAGCTGGAAAAAGTTACGAGTGAGCTAAGAAAGAGAAGGAAAAGGTGGATGCCTTCCATCTTCTTCTTTCTCCATCAAAGCGTCCTCCATTTTTGAAGCTCCAATGAGTGCTCTCGCTGGACTTTGAGAGAAGCAGGCTTAAATCAGTGCACAGCAATCCATCGTATCTCAGGAGTTTCTCCCTCTCTTAGTTGATCGCTGTTTCATTTTATTTCTTTAAATGGGTTGTGTTAAACGAATGATTATGGAAGATATTTGCCCAGTCATGAACTAATTTTAAGTGGCTTGGGCCTGTTTTGGATGATTATGTTTTAAGTTTTTATGAATGTTTGATTGTTTTCTTATTCATTTCCTGCTTTGTCTATTGCTCGTTATTGCACTAAACTTGTAAGAGCTTACGAGAGTTAGCCGTTGTTTAGGTTTTGGTTAGCTTAATATTCGAGAGAGTTAGGCTAAGGATAAAATAGACAATGGGTTTGATGTTGAGAGGCAAAACCCTAACTCTTCTTAGAGATAAGGATAGAGTTTCAACGACTAAAAGGAGTAGAGCTTTAATCGGTAGTTGCATGTTAAGGGTTTACGCTGAGAGGTATTACTCTAATATTCCATTCTACCAGGTTTCTTGCTAGAGATAGTTTTAGAAGCACCTTAGTAAACTCTTTCGAGCATGAAGGAAGCAAGTTAGTCTTAGACATTCATTAGGCTTAGGTATAGGAGTCCACAGTAGGTCCAGCCAATCATTCCCATATAGAGTTTCGTTTACGTAAGTGGATGTTAGAAGTGACCTCATTTCATCTCACTTTACATTATAGTTGTTTTCCACATCATTTATAAACCTGTTTCTTTTTGCCATAGCATTTTTGTAATTGTTTCTTATTGCTACAGCATTTGTTTACTGTCTTAATTGTGTGTTTTGACTAAACTAGTTTGGCCTCCAATCCCTGCGGAGATGATACTCATTCATCACTTTATTACTTGTCTGATGTGTATACTTGCACAAATTGTGTATCAATTATAGTACACCTACATGCGCAACAAGGGGTAAAGACAACAGAGAGCAAAACAACATTCAATTCAGACTTCACCTAGACTAGGGTTACATCCTTACTTAATAAAACATCAAACGAAAATGTTTAGTTTTAGAATAAAAAGACTCAACAACTGCTATTATTTTAAAACAGAAGCATAATTCTAACTTCACGTAAAGAGGCTTGCATCAAGGGATCCTTAGTGGATTGTCTGATGCTGCGTGCCAAATATGGGCACTTGTTTGGTTGAGTTACCATTGATTGATGGGATTCGGATACCCAGTGAGAGAAAGAGTGTGTTGCAACACCATGGTTGAAGATTTTCGAATGTAGGATATCGATGCCTAGTGGACGCGAGCCTCATTCGAAGATGCTTGATGAGAGATTCCGAGCATGGGTGTATGTATCTCAATGCTTAGCGAGCCTCACCCCATAGAATGTATGTATCCCGATGCTTAATGGTCGCGGGCCTCACTCAGAGTGTATGTATCCGGATGTTTAGCGGTCACGGGCCGCACTCCTATATTATGGTATAAAGTTTATATGCTATGAGAAGCTTATACTTTCTTGCTATGCTATATGATTTGGTGGCTAGAGGTAGTGCCATATCTATAGGATGTTATATTGCCTTGTTACGAGTATGATTGGGCTTTGTGTGCCATGTATGATGATTGTTGTGGTGAGAGCATGTGTTTAGGCGACTAGTGGTAGCGCCACGTGTTTATATATCTCTTATTTTTGCTCATACTAGCTTGCATGATTATGTTTATGATTAGAATGAAGTATAGTAGAGTAGATGTGTACCACTGAGCTTTGTAAGCTCAGTGCTCGGAATCGTTGTTTCTGTACGTAGGTTGGTCGTTGGATTGTGGTATCATGGAGCATTATCGATACGCGGTTCTAGCATGTGGTGATCTTCCGAGTATGATACTTTTGTTTAGTGGGTTATGTATTCATAGGAACTTATGTGGTGAAGTCTGTAATTCTTATTTTGAAATTTTATTAAATCAAATCGAACATTTAAATGTTTTGAATTTAAGCTCCTTTATAATGATTTAAATTGTTTATCTATATTTTCAACTATTGAATTTAATTTTTGGAAAATACCTTCTTTGGGCGAAATCGAGTTGGAAATTTTATGGTTTTGGGTTTGGGCTTGCGGCCCAAATGTGACATTCGGGTTGAGGGTGTTACACCGGCTGCTTTTAAGTTTACAAAAAAAAAGAGAAAGGGAAAGTCTTTGAAGAAAAAATACATCTATTTTTACTCTAATTGAGATTGTTAGAGTATGCCCAAAGACCGATCATAATATGATTGTAAATTACATTTGTTTTTACCTTGTTTATTCATAAAGAGGTGTTGTCTTTATTATTTTCAGTTTACAATTCTGCGTGCATAAATAAACTGAATTATAATAAAGTCCTTAGAATAATATGGTTATTCTTAAATGTCCTTAGTCGAGTATTATTGTGGGAATGGACAACAATAATACATTAAGACTAATGTGTAGTTGATTGATAACAAAGTGTTGTTATTAACATGGAGATGTCAAAATCAATACATAAGTATATGTTAGAGAACGACATACTAGATTGACCCGCTATGAGCATGTTTCTTGGATTATTATGTGACAATCACAATATTGCTCATAGTGATAACTACATGTATGATCCTCAAACTTGAGATCATCAATATTTCAACATCGTGAGTGACATATTTTGATACAGTCAAACGTGTGTCGTAACTGACTACTCTATAAAGACAAATATTGTATATGTAACAATCTATGTACTGGGATATGGTTGATCAAGATAGGATTTGTCCTTCCTACATAATAGGAGTGATATCGTAGGAGTGATACTAGAAATGCATGGCCATGCTCGAATAAGTTGATATGAGATATCGTAGTTGTTCGTTTATAATAGTCTACTCAAGATATCAAGAAATATTAGATGGACTATACGAGTGTGATTGTTTCATGACTTGTGTCCAATCTAGATATAAAGGACAAAAGGATGTAATACATGAAAAAGAGTTATTCACGAAAAGGTTATATCGATTCATGATTTCTTGTAAATTAGGTGACAATGACATATTGCTAGATGTTACTCATTGTTTGTAATGTTAGAAATGTTCTAATATTTACTAATAACGTTACATGGACCTACATGGTCACACTCACGGTTTAAATGAACATATATTAAACGACTTATATATGTACAAATTTGTTGTACATGAATTTAGTTAAATTAATATATATTTGATATATGTATAATTTAATTGGTTGGTAAATATTAAAAGAAAATAATTATTGTAATTATGGATCTTTTCATATATAAATAATATAATTCGATTTAAATCAATATATATTTATTGAAATCCTAATTAAGTGGAACTGAGATTATATATATTTAATATATATATATTGAAATCCTAATTAAAGCTGAATTGAGATTATAATTATTTAATATATATTGAAATCCAAAATAAGTTGAATTGGGATTGTAAGTATTTAATATATATATATTGAAATCCTAATTAAGTTGAATTGGGATTATATATATTTAATATATATACATATTAAAATCCTAATTAAAGTTAAATTGGGATTATATATATATATATATTGAAATACTAATATGAGTTGAATTAGGATTACAAAGGCTATATAAAGGCATGAGAGATCTAACAGTCATTAATGCTTTTGGGAAAAACCTTCTAAATTGTTTAGAGAGTTTTTATATGTCATTTCCCTTCTAAATAGTTTAGAGAGTTTTATATACTCGTTTCAATTGGGTGAACTGTGTAAAGGTCAGAGCGTTATTGTTGCGGCTTAAGAATCGACATCATGGAT
The DNA here is from genome assembly GCA_019671005.1 of Hibiscus mutabilis. Lineage (NCBI taxonomy): Eukaryota > Viridiplantae > Streptophyta > Magnoliopsida > Malvales > Malvaceae > Hibiscus > Hibiscus mutabilis. The sequence goes on along the minus strand of CM033711.1, from coordinate 31,909,582 downwards.
TCGTGATTGGATGTACATCTTCTCTAAATTCAAAATTTTAGATTTTAAACAGGTAATTCTTCACCCTTATTCACCTCTATTCGTTCCTCGTACATGGATCTCTGGTGGTGATCGCTAGATATTTTTTGTAACAACCTGGTTTTGGGCCTAGCAGTTTTTGGGCTAATTAGACGGTTCGGTGGACCGGGTTAGACATTCGAGTCTGATTTGGGATTAAATATTTTTATGCGAGATAAAGATATGGGAAATTTTTTAAAAATCCTTATTAAATATATGTTAATTATTGGTAAAGTCAATTTTGGAAAATAAGGTTTGGAAATGTGACATTTTGGACTAGTGACTAAAATGTAAAAGTGTAAAACTATTTTTGGTGATTGTTTTGTAAAGAGTCAAAACTGTGAATCTTTAAGGGGATTTTTTCACTTCAATCAGCTATTTCACTTAATTAGGCCATTTTAATAAATTTTTTAATTAATTAATAGTTAAGGATGAAAGAGATATTTAATAAAAGAGTTTATTTGGTTAAAACATTTTCTTACGTAACTTCTTTTGACTCTCAACTTTTCTTATTAGCCAAACTGCCGTTTCTCTTCTAAAATCTCCAGAGAATTAATCCTTTTCATCCAACTTTGATTTCTAAATGGTTTCCATGGATTTCTACAACAAACTTTATTTGTTTTCTTGAAGATTTCAATCTAATCTTGTCAATTAAGGGAAAAGCAAGGGATTAGAGGTAATCTTTTTTTCTTCTCCTCTAATCAAGGTTTTTTATTGAAATTCTTAAGTTCTCGACTCCTTAAATATGTTTCCTAATGAGGTTTTATGATTTAATTAAAGAATATGATTAAATCAAGGTTTAATTGATGAATTTATGTGATTTTTGAATTGGATCTATTTTATTGGGTTCTTGATTGATTCTAATCATGATTTTGATGTTTAATAATTTTGAAATAATGGTTTTAACATTGGAATCCCCAAATTAAGCGAATCTCTAATTTTTTAGGTTGATAGTTACGTGTTTTTGAGGAGTTATGGTGGTTTAATGGTTGCTGGAGGTATAAGGATGTTATGAGATGGTTTGTCATTTGATGTTAGTTGATGATTGGAAGTGATAGGTTATGGCTGGGTTAAGTTTGCAGGTCAATCGGTGTGGTTTTGTTTTAGATTGGCATTTGGTAGCTTTTAGTGAAACAATGTTGTGGAATTGTTTTGTTGGATTTTGAATGCATTATGATACATTAATCCTCTATTGTAATGTGGTTAAAACAGGGGAGGTTGATCCGAAAGCTATCGGTGAAGCGTTGGAGGCTTCAGACGCTTGATTTTGAGTCAGCAGATTGAGGTTTCGCATTTCGGTGAGTGGGATCAGATTTGAAATGTTTTAAAGATGGTTTTGGGAAATTAGATTTGAGCTTAAAACGATTGTCTAAGTTCAAAAGTAAGTATAAAGTGGTTTACTCTCTCGGTCGTGCTTTTACAAAATATTTTATGCACTTGGTTTTGATTACATGATATCTACTGTTAAAGCATGTTTTTATTATGTGATATATTGTTTTTAATCATGAGATGATGAAGGATGCACATGGTAAGTGATCCTTGTAAGTATACGTTTTATACTTGTGTTTAAAGCATGAGTTGTTGCATTGGAATATGGTTTAATGTTGATGCATGTAAAAACAGTGAGGTACATGGCTAAATATGAATTATATTGGCAAGTGATGTAGTTTAAAAATTTTATTGAATATAGTTAGCTAGCTGTAGGATTGAGTGCAGTATAAATAAGTCGCATTGGATGTTGAGAAGGTTGTGGTCCCGTCTCTATCCAAGTACCCTAATAGTCAATAAGGTTGTGGTCTCATTTCCCATTAGAGGGTTAAGTGTCTAATTGATATTTGGGGTTGTTGTCCCCTAGGGGTTGTTGTCCCTGTGCTTTGGGTTGTTGTCCCATGTTTCAGGTTAAAATCTTGAAGTGTTGTGTGAACACTTGTTGAATCCGTGTATCCGATATGATATTATAGAAATGAAACTTGGTTAATGATCACTTGTAAGCCAATATAATTGTTGATGTATCATGTAAAGGTTTATGTTGTATAACGTGATTTATACATGTTTACTCTTTAAGCTTTGTATATGGTTTGTTATGCATGGGAAGGCTTAAATTGAGTGTTAGCAATGGGATTTGCTGTTGGTACATGTTACATGTTGCATATGGTTTAATATGCTAGTTTTTGAAAGTGTTAAGTGCATGGTTTTCAAGGCATGATGTTTCAAATGATGATTTAAAGCTGATTGAAATGAGATTTCAATGCATTTTTGGAAAATGGATTTAAAATGCATTGATGGTGTGTTGTTTTTTTAGCACTTATCAGTAAGAATTTATGCTTACGCTCTCTTTGTCCATCAATGCAGAGAATTAAAGGGATTGGAGGCAGCGAGGAAGTGAAAGGAAACCAAGGAATTCAGTTAATAAACACATGACCTAACAACCAGTTGTCGAGGGATAGGGTTGTAAGTGCCTAATGTGGAGAAAATTTCGCCCACTAAATTGGATGTCCATCTTCTCTAAAATCAAAATTCTAGATTTTAAACAGGTAATTCTTCACCCTTATTCACCTCGATTTGTTCCTCGTACATGGATCTCTGGTGGTGATCACCAGATATTTTTTTTGTTGCGCCATAGGGTGTATCAGTGTGACCCAACAATCGGTTGTCGAGGGATACGGTTCTAGTTCCTAATATGGAGAAAATGTCGCTTGTTGAATTTAGAATACTCCAAAGGCTAGAAAGTAATCCACCCTCACGTTTTGAAGAAATATGCACTCTTAGAAATTTTTGGGTGCATTGCCTAGAGGGAAAAAACCCCAATGGTTGGGATGAAGTGGATTTGAATGTTTTTCGTTAGGGTTCATTGCCATGTGTACCTATTCACGCGAAAGCTTGGCCCTTCGGAAAGGAGTGCGATGAAAGAGTTGTGAGAATTCTTTTGGGTAATGAAGATGAACCAGAGAATTTCTTCTTTAGTATATTGGCGCCCGTACTTGCCCTTAGAATTATCATGAAGACGATGCCCCTCTAGGTGGGGTTAGTGGGGAAGCCACTCCTGTTACTCTGAGGGGTTGTGTTAGTGTTAGTTCATCTGATTCTGGTTATGGTAGAAAAGGGAAAAACGGGCAGTCTCATGTTTGCCTGTTGTGTCTGGTTCAGAAGATGAGGGTAGCTTCCCGCATTTGGAACGCAGGACAAAGAGGAAAATTGATACATGTATGATTTTATTATAGTCTTTTGAAAAAAACAAACTTCCTCTATTTATGTATATGCTTTTGTTTAGGTTTCTGTGATGTGCCCTGTAATATGCCTTTTTTGACATACGCTTGTCTTTTTATTTGTAGGGGTAGTGATTTCTCCTCCGCATACTGTTGGTAACGAATTGAGGGAGTTGCTGCGGTGTCAGATATATTGATTTCTACTTCTATTGATGAAGAATTATGTTTGCAAGGCTTGACGGAAGTGGTGTCTTCGAAAGCTTTTAGTATCAGAGAAATGAGTTCGCGTTGTGTGTTAGCTTTGACCACTACAGTGATGTCTTTGATAGACATAATTCCTATTGTTTCTTTTCTGGAGACTTCTCCTAGTATTCAAAATGCCTCTGTAGGAGTCTCAGTAGAAGTTATAGAAGCGGCACGGGAGAGTGTAGAAAGGCAAATGAGGACTTATAGCTCTAGGAGGCGTCTCTTGGCTTGCAAAGATAAGATGTTAGGGAAAAGGCCAATATTTGATACTGGAGTTGTTGAGAACTTCCTAGGTTCAACTCTGATGCTTCCATTCTTTCCGCCGAACTATGAAACTCTTCTTGTTTGGTTGCAGCTGATGTCGTCGGGACCACTGTCTCTACTAGCTTGACTATTGCTCTGCCTTCTTTCCATGTGCCTTCAGGTAGCTTAATTGGTGTGTCGTTGTATTTAGTTTAATAAGTTTTCTACTTAATTCATAATAAGTTTTTTTGTTGGTATCTATGCAAGAGTAACTGTTACGGATTCTATTGTTGTTCATTTTTCTGCAAAAAAATATACCCAATGTGGTTGCACATGTTGAGACTGTGACATTTTCAGAGGCTGCGATGACAATTTTGATGCCATTGTCTGTTGATGTTTCTCCTAATAAAGGCCTTGATTCTTTGGCTCCATGGAATGCATTATATACTTGAATGGGGCTTTCAAAAACAGAAGGATTGTTTCATCCTGAATTTGCTTCTAAAAGGCTGTTTGAGTTGTATTTGAACAGTTTTGGCGCCCCCAAGCCTTGTACTAGTATTAGGAGGACTATTGAGGGAGGTTGGGGTCTTATTCAAGGATTAGGTTACGTTCAGTTTAATATGGAGAGGAATGCAAAGGCTCTCCTTGAAGAAAATGAAAGGTTGCATTCGAAAATGAAAAGTTACATTGCTTATTTAGAGGAGCTGCGAAAGAGGAATGAGGCAAACCTCTGGGCGCTAGTAGGAGAGTTGAACATAAAGCATTAAGAAGAAATCTCTAAAAAAGCTGAGTTCGATTGCCTTTTTAAAATAAAAAATAAGCTTCTTGAAACTATTAAACAAAGTTTCAGAACTAAAATTCAAGGTCTGAAGGAAAAGCTAGAGCAGACAAAGAATGTAGCAGATGAAAGCTTCGTAGATTTCACAAGGAGAGTAACTGAGTTGAAAAAATCCTCATAGGAATAAAATTACTATCCTAAAAGCTATTCACGACGTTGATATAGTTGAGAAAGTTAAAGCAGCTGCGGATGCGACCTCCGCCTTTATGATCGAAGGGATGGATAAATCGCAAGATGCTGCCATTCTCACCTTTCAGTTAGCACGCGGTCCTTTCAATTTTACTAACGTGGATTTTAATGCTCTTTGCGACGTGGTCACGGTTTTCGTATGAGGAATCCTTCTGGGCCTTCATGGGAAAATTTTGCTGTGAAGTATAGAGACATCGTGATTCCTCCTACCTTTGAGCCAAACACATCCTCTTCCCTGAATGATCGCAGTGGTGCTGCAGATATAATATATGGTAGCAATGTGTTGGGTGATTGTAGTAAGGGCATATAACTGTTGTTGTTGTGTATTTTTTGCTTTTTTGTATAAAGAAAACTTTCTTTTGAGGATTAAAGAACTGTTTTACTATTTTGTTGATTGCTAATACTGTAATCCAATCTGGCTTATCAGAAGTTCCTATTTTCTCATCTTTCATTTGTGATAAAGTTTTTCTATCATATACTCTATTTACAGTTGATGACTCCCTGAAAATAGAGACAGAATATGTGTTTTGGTCTATGTTATCGCTACCGCAAGTTGACCAATAGGGGCTTGTGAGAGGCTGGAAGATTTGGGTGTTGCTACTGATTCCCTAATAATATCATAATTATTAATTATTACTTCCAAATCGATAATAATAACAATTCTGAATGAATGGAATTGAAAGTAAGGTCATGAAGACAATTAACACACTAAGTTGAGCGCGTACTGGCTCACTCTTTTTATGCATTCACATATATATTAATTTTAAATGGACAAAGTCTTGTCTCTTATGTGTGATAATCTTTGGTTATCATGTAGTTATTCGTGTATTTATATTTGTGAACGTCATTGTTTTTTGTAGTAAATTATAAAGATGCTTCCTTGAAGTATTTGAGTTCCAATATGTTATCCTTGATATCATCTATGGCTCTTTGTTTCTTTCCTTTGGGAGGGGTATTCTCATGATATTTTGGATACTGCCATATTCAAAGAGCCCTGACACTGCTCCTATCGACGATTATATGAGAAAAAATACTAGTCGACTCGGGCATATATTTCTTGAAAATGAAAATCTATGTAAATAGGATTTTGAATAGTTGATTAGGATAATAAGGATGGTCATCACTTTGAAAGAAAAGATATTGAGTAATATTTCTTTCTTTGTTTCTCATTAAATTACTTTTCCGTGAATGGTGGACTTTTAAATTTTAAATTTTGAAATATTTGGATATATGATGACAATTCCATCTTAAAGTTTCGGTATTCCCACTAAAGTAGGTTTTGTGTGATGGCTATAAATAGGGCCAATCTTTAGTGAAATTACTATAATTTTAGATCTTACTTTTTTGCTCCCCCCATTTAGGGTTACTATTCTATTTTAGTGTTCTTGTAGTTGCCAACGTCTAACAAGCATCGTACCTTGAAAACAACTTTACCTATCTCGGGTTTCTTTTCAAGGTGTGATTCCTTGTTTGAGGTTTGTAATTGCAGTTTGTCTTTTGTGCGATGAGGTTTTTTTTATCGTTGGTTTTTTCATGGGCTATTCAATTTAATGTTGTCATCCTCGAATAAGCAGCATATGTGGAGAGACTTGATTTCCTTTGGACTTTTCTTTAAACATTGTTGCTTAGTTGATGCTCAAAATCGTAGCATGTTGTATTTTTTTATTGGTAATCCTTTGGGAGAATATGGCTTGAATGTTGACGTTTCCTGGTGACAAACATTCTGGGAACGACGAAGAAAATCCCATAGAGACTTAAAATCATGAGAATAGAAGTGATAAGAGAGACATTGATAATTAACTAATTTGTTAAGATGAAAATGGTGCCAAGGAGAAATGGGAAAGAAAAAATTAAATAGAAACAATTAGATTTGCATCAAACCAACTTGAATGACAGCAAACCGACATTGATAATTAACATGAATATGGGTTTCCAATATTGGGAGCTTGTAGTATAAATAAGTGATGAACTATGCTTTTTGTATGTTCGCATATTCATTTTGGATAGAAGAATATTGCCCCCTTTTGAAAAAGGGTTGAGAGAAGCGACTTTGTCGTTTAGCATACCATGAATTGGGGGTTCTTGCCCCTCGAGTGAAGTAGTCTTGATCGCTATTGTACTTATTTGCAGAGTCATTATTCTTGCATGCAGATAATATATCCTTGTTTTTTATGAAAAATGTATTTTGGAGCGGCTTGACGTTTACGTTATTTTCAATTCGTGCGTTACTATTTTATTGCTCACTTGCTTTAGAAGCAGCAATCGTTGAAATAATTCCTTTATGCACACTTCTTGAAGATGGCGGACCCTCATACGACCCTTTGTTTATCTCTGCTCGTTTGCTTTAGAAGCGGCGATCGTTAAACTGATTCCTTTATGCACACTTCTTGAAAGTGGCAGACGCTCATACGACCCTTTATTTATTTCTGCTCGCTTTCTTTGGAAGCAGCGGACATTGAGCTAATTCCTTTATGCACACTTCTTGAAAGTGGCAGATGCTCATACGACCCTTTGCTTATTTCTGCTCGCTTGCTTTTGAAGCGGCGGACGTTGAGCTGATTCCTTTATGCACACTTCTTGAAAGTGGCAGATGCTCATACGACCCTTTGTTTATCTCTGCTTGCCTGCTTTGGAAGCGGCGATCATTGAGCTAATTCCTTTATGCACACTTCTTGAAAGTGGAGGACACTCATACGACCCTCTGTTTATCTCTGCTCGCTTACTTTGGAAGAGGCAGACATTGAGCTGATTCCTTTATGCACACTTCTTGAAAGTGGCAGACGCTCATACGACCCTTTGTATATCTCTGCTCTCTTGCTTTAGAAGCGACGGATGTTGAGCTGATTCTTTTATGCACACTTCTTGAAAGTAGCGAACGCTCTACGACCCTTTTTATATCTCTGCTCACTTGCTTTGGAAGCGACAGATGTTGAGCTAATTCCTTTATGCATACAGTGGCAGACGCTCATACGACCCTTTATTTATCTCTGCTAAATAATCCACCTGATGCATAGTATAATTAATATGCATAATATAATTAATATTCTACACACATTGTTTACATTGAATAGTCCGTAGTGTTTCAAACATAAATTTTTTTGAGGTGCCTGGCATTCCATGTTCTTGGAATTTCTTTTCCATCCAATTCTACGAGCTTATATGCCAAAATTCGATCACTTTTTCAACTTGATACAGCCCTTCCCATGTGGGAGCCATCTGGCCTTCTTGATTGGTCGTTTGCTGACCTCTATATTCCTTCACACTAGGTCAGCCGCCGAAATTGCTTGTCGTTTACATATGAATTATAGTATCTCGCAACAACTTGATTCCTTGCTTCCACTCTATGATTCATCTCTGGTTTCTGCGAGCATGTCAAGATGCATTTGTAAGGTTGCACTATTTGTATCAGCGTCATACCTCGTGATTATATATGTTAGGATATTTATCTTTGTTGGTATGACTGCTTATGTGCCATATGTGAGATTGAATGGTGTTTCTCCTGTTTTGGGATAACTATGGGTTTAATACATGTATCTTTGCGCCTGTAAGAAATATACAGATAATATAATAGTGATATCACAATCATATGTTTAAAGTATTTGTTACATGTACTGGCGTGGAAGGTTGTTCGCAATGCCCATAATATTCTTGGTAGTTTATTTACCCATGCTCTCTTTACATCACTGACCTTTTTAAGTGCAGACATTATATTCCTATTGACAGCCTCAACTTGACCATTCATCTGCAGAGATTTAACTGAACTCTGGGCCAATGCAATATGGGAATCTTTGCAGAATTCTTTAAACCTCTTCTGGAATTGAGTTCCATTATCTGTGATTAATGTGTGATGAATGCCAAATCTACAAATTATGGACTTCCATAGGAAGTTCTCAATTTGCTTTTATGTGATCACTGCTAGTGGCTCTGCCTCTATCCACTTAGTGAAATAATCCACTGCGACTACCATATATTTTTGCTGGCCTACTACTAATGCGAATGGGCCCAAGATGTCAATAACCCAAATTGCAAATGGCCAAGGGCTTGTGATCAATTTAAGTAGCATTTCTGGTTGTCTTGGAATTGAGGCAAACTCTTGACATGGTACGTACTTGCTTACCAATTTCTTAGCATCTCTTCGCATTGTAGGATAAGGAATGCGAACTTGGATGATGTCCGCCCACTCCGTCATGGATTTCTCATAGTATAACCTTAGCCTCCTTAAGTCCCAAACATCGCAAAAGTGGTTGTGTAAACCCTCTTTTATACAGAACGTTGTTAGCAATAGCGTATTAAGCGACTCGTCGTATTATTTTGAGTCATTGGGTCCTATCTTCGAGCAACACCCCTATTTTGATATACACCGCGATTGGAGTCATCCAAGTGTTATCTATATCGAGTAGACACACAGAAGGATGCTCTCTATATTCCATTAAGAATCTGCCCCTCCTTTAGATCTCGAGCGCTGCTGCCAACCTCGTTAAAGCATCCGCTTTGGCGTTATCTCCTCAGGGTATTTGTGTTATGCAATGCTGACTGAAATGTGCTAATAGTCTTGTATTATGGAAGATTAGTCCCATAAAATTTTATCATATGTGAAATAAAATTTTCACAACAATATGATATGTAAGTGTAACACCCAAAATTTCCCCAATTCTGAAATTCCTAATTCAAGAACCCTAAAATTTGAGAATTTTGTTTTTAGAACCCTAATTGAAAATTGTGTATTAAATAAAAATCAGTTACGAAATCAGTGGACTTATTGAGCAAAATCAAAACTTTGGGATTGATATGTTAAACAGGTAAAATTGGGGACCCTTCCCATGTATTTTACCTTTTTTTATTTGAGTTTTTAACCTTCTTTCAACCCTAAAAATCGGTTCGTATGCAATTTCAAATTTCTTCCGCAGCATCCACCCTCTCATTTCTCTCTCACGATATCCATGCCCTTCACCCTTTGTTTTTCGATCAGCTCTTGACCACAGCCTGTTCATCGTCCGTTTCATGCACCATCATCATCATCATCTTGACAGTCATTACCTCGAGAGCAAACCCCGACCCTTGACTCTCCTTCACCGGCCACCGTTTGCGAGAGAACCGTGAGAAACCCTTCAGTTTCACTTTGTGCCATCGTCTCCTCCTTCGCTCGTCAATTTTGAGTAAGCCCTCATCTAGTGTGATTTATTTTAGATTGTTGCTTGGTGAGTATTGGTTCGTATTGATGAGTGCTAATTGTTGGTCGTGTTGTCGTGCCTTTTTCATTGCCGTATATGACGAGTTCTCGTGGTCGTGGGTGTGCACCCTTAGCCGCTAGCTCTCTATCCACTCAGATTGTGTCTCGAACGTTGTAGCATTAACATGCAATGCCTTGTTGCCGACTAGTTGGTGAGCCACCAGTAATCCTTCAACCAAAACCCATGCTTTGATAATTGTTTCGCATTGTTGTGGCATTAATAATGCATTATATTAGTATTAGTATTAGCATATATGTATATGTATATATATGGGATAGAATTCAGTTACACAATGTAAAAATCTTTGAGTTTTACACGTTTTTTGGATTGTTGGATGGGTGAAACGGATGGCTGAGATTAACAGTAGAATATGTAAAGATTATCCATTGGGAAAAAATAAGGAGTTAATATCAGCCATCCATTTCCCTCATCTAATGATCCAAAAATGTGTAAAACTTAAAGAGATTTACATTTTATAAGTGAATCCTAACCCTATATATATATATATATTCTATTTTTACTAAACTTTTAAGTATTCAAACGTTATATAGTCGCTTTAAAAATCCCAACATGAATTTGTAATCAATTTTAAGTTTGGTATATATATAATACTAATATTTCATTATTAGTTTGAAGTACAATACTGTAACAAATTATGAATATATTTTTATCCTACATATTCGGCTAATATTGTTTTTAATTACCAATATTTTATAGTCAGTGTAATTTTGTTGACACGAACCACTATTCCTTTTGTTGGCCCAACCTAGGACCCAAATTGACCTCGTTGATCGTCGACATTGACTTTTTTCGGTCAACCTTAATCACAATATCTTTTTCGACGTCCTAAATCCAAATTCGTTGCCCGTTTCGTCAAATTCGAACCCAAAAGTCTTATTTTTTCTATTTACAATTATTTTGTACTTAGAATCTAAAGGGTTGTGAATTTTGGAATCTAACTCAAGATATTCCTTTTTTTAGGTGATTACATATCTGAGGCCGACGAGTTACCTCCAATTGTTCTATTTGGTTGTGCACGTTCTTTGAGGTGTATGCGTAAGTATGTCTTTATATTAGATCTTATGTTTATAGTGTTAGTTCTACTATAGAGATCTTACCTTGTAGGATCTGATGCAGCTAGACCTGAGCGTGAGTCGTGTCTTTCTTGATATTAGAGCTTATGCCCGCTAAAGGTGTGTCTCTTCTTGTGCCATAAACTTGTGTGTTTCTTACGATGTTATATACTTGTGTGAAATGAGATTTTTACATCTTGCGTGATTTGTGAAAGTTTGTGGATATCATGCATAGCATATCGGACTGTGTTTTAACTAAAAATTAGATTTACCAAATTGAGAAATATCATATTTACGAAATCGTAAAACATCGGATTTATAGAATGGTACAACATGAATGGGATGGGACTGTGTTTTGGATTGTGACTTCCTAAATTCGATTATTTCTTCTAGATTGGGTTTAGGGGGTTATATTTAGGGTATTTGCATTTATTGTAAACTTTCACCCTCTAATAGTATTTAAGGAGCGTCTCGTCGTGAACCTCATATTCGCCTGATAACTTCTTAGCCACCAATTGGGAGTCAGTAAATATTTACAATGCACTCACTTTAAGTCTAGCTGCAAGTTCTAGTCTTGTTATCAGAGCTTCATACTCTGCTACATTATTGGATAGAGCGAACGCGAAACTGAGCACATACTGCCATTCTTCCTTTGTGTTGGGTGCACTTAACAGCATACTTGCTTCTACCCCATTGACAGCCACTGACCCATCATCGTGCAAAGTCCAAGGTTGAGTACTTTTAATCTGGTCCTCCTCATTCTAAGAGGGTTGTTGTCGTATTTCTTGAGCCTCTCCATCGACATTAATGTTTTCAGCAAGTGGAATTGTTGTTTGATCTGCAAATGTATACTCCGAAATAAATTCGGCCAATACCTGAGCTTTGATCGCTTTTCGCGGTCGATATTCAACCCTAAATTCACTAAGCTCTACACCCTATTTTAGCATTCGCCCCTAAACATCCATCTTCCCTAAGACTTCTTTGAAAGGTTGATCTGTTAAAACAATTACTTGATGTGCTTGGAAGTAATGGTGAAGCTTTATGGTTGTTGTTATTAAAGCAAAAACCAACTTTTGTATTTTCGTATACCTCTTTTCTATTGGTTGCAGTACTTTATTGATGTAATAAACTGGTCTCTGAACGTCCTCTTCCTGTTAAACCAGTACCGCTGCTACAATTTCATCAGTGGCTTCTAGATACATGAGTAAGACTTCTCCCTCTTTAGGCACTGCCAACAAGGGGGAACTTGCCAAATATCTCTTCAATTGGTCAAATGCTTCCTGACAATCTTTTGTCCATTGGAAATGACCTTTCAAAGCTTTAAAGAAAGTGAGGCACTTATCTGCTAGCTTGGACACAAATCTATTCAACACAACCACCTTGCCATTAAGCTTCTAAATATCTTTGGTGTTTTCTTAGTGTGATATTGGGGAATCTCATTGCTATTACTCAAACAAGCATGAAACGTATACTTGCATATTCGTCCATAGGTCAAATCAAATATATAATTATTGGAATAATCAAGGGTGCCATATTTAAGATCGTCTTTATTTTTTCTAGATTTGCCTCGATGCCCATCTTTGAGATTAGAAAACCCAAAAACTTTCCTACCCCTACTGTGGCGGCACACTTTTCAGGATTCAGGCGCATCTTGTATAAGCGGAGAATATCAAAGACTTCTTGCAGGTCAACTTAATGTTGCTCAAAAGAAGTAATTTTGGTCAACATATCATCCACATAAACTTTCATTTTTCTTCTTATCTAATAGTGGAAAATCTTATTAACCAACCTCTGGTACGTTGCCCCTACATTCTTTAATATGAACGACATCACCTTATAGCAATACAAGCCATCCTATATGATGAAGGTTGTTTTTCGTTGTCTTTCTTTGCCATTGCAATATGGTTGTACCCAGAAAAGGCCTCCATGAAGCTTATGAACTTATGTCCCGTAGAGGCATCCATTAATCTGTCGATGGATGGCAATGGGAAACTATCTTTGGGACAGGCTTGGTTGAGATCAGTGAAGTCTACACATATTCTCCATTTGTCGTTGGATTTCTTCACCATAACTACATTTCCTAACCATTGTGGGTACCTGACTTCTTCGATGAAATCCACCATAATCACATTATTTGTTTCCTGCCTAATGGCTTGCACCTTTTCCTCTGAGAACTTTCTTCTATTTTGTCGAACAAGTTTCATTGTTGGATCAACATGTAAAGAATGTTCGATAACACTCGAGTCTATCCTGGGCATGTCAGCAGCCGACCATGCGAAGACATCAGCATTGTCTCGCAACAACCTTATCAACCTTCTTCTATTCTGGTTGTCCAACCCTACCACAATTCTAGTAAGCTTTCCAGACTCATTCGGGTAAATCTCCACCATCGTTATTGCCTCTGTCGGTTCTAGTTTTACAAACTTTTTATTTTCCCTGATATCTAGGCTCTCATGAGTCATCATGGCTTTACTCAAAATGTTAACCTCGGGTCTTTTCTTCTGCGACGAGACTTCTCCACTAGCATGCTCATAGCCCCTCTACTTATAGGATAATTGAAGTGAAAGGATATGGCACTACCTTGCTATCTTTTGATCAGCCTGCATAAAACCTTCCCCCGAGGATGTGGGGAACTTAACCTATAGAAAGAAATAGGTTGCCATCATTTTGGCCTTTTTCATCAGAGGTCTTTCAAAGATAGCGTTGAACGCTGATGGATTATCGATGACTAGAAAATTAGCCATCTGCGAGATCTTATTATCACCATCTCCCATAGTTATAGGGAGTTGGATTGAGCCCTTCACTTCATTAGGTTGATTACTAAACCCATATACCGGGCTCACTAGTTTCAATATTGAACTTGGAATTCTTATTTGCTTGAACACACCCAACCAATCATTTCCACAGCACTACCCATGTCAACAAAAATTCTTTTCACCGTAAATCCTACTATTACAGTTGTAACTAATAAGTGTTCAAAAGTACTATTTTTCTTACCCTTTTTACTCATATTATTGTTAGACTTAGGCTCATATTAGTTACATAATTAGTCATTCATGCATTAATCCATGTTTCCTTCCATCGTTGAGCTTGATTGCATAACTTGGTTGTTTTTGTGGGAAAAGATATTGCTTTGGTGTATTTTGTGTGTATGTGCAGGATCACATGCCAAAGCAAGGCTAGAGCTAGTTGTCAGGGCAATGCCTGAAGAAGATGTCGAGCTAGTTGCCAGGGCAATGCATGAAGAAGACGCCGAGCCAGTTGTCAGGGAAATTGTCGACAAAGAATAAGGTGATATGGTAGTCTAAATTGATGACTATACAAGCCCAAGATGACGTGGAGCAAAGCTAAATCTCAAAGGAGTTTGATTTCCATGAAGAGGTTAAAAAAGAATTAAATTCCAAGAAGATAGGAGAAGTTCTAGAAGGATAATTATAATACAGAATTATATTCTTTAAAGATAATTTAATTCCAACTTAACTTCCTCCTCAAATGAGGACTTTGACCTAGCCCTATAACTAGATCACCAAGCCCTCAACTCAAGAGGGAGAGATGAGAGAATTTTCGACAAGCATCTAGGGCAAGGAGATTTCGACAAGCTTCATCCTTCATCTTTTTCTTTCTCGTTCAATTAGGTTCATGCTAGGGATTCTTTGTCTTGTGTTTCTTTGGAACCTAGCCATGAACTAAATCTATTTGGATAAGGTTATTGTGTCTTGTGGTTGTGGGAAACTATTGGATTTTGTTTAGGTAATAAGAGTTTGCACTTTTCTATTCAAGGTTTATTCATTCTTGGTTCTTATTCTTGTTTGCGAGTGAACTGGAAGAGGATCTCGTAACTTCATCTATTTATCTAATATCAGGAGAGTTAGATTCAAGAAACCAATGAATATGATCTTTATTCAATCTATTGATGGTGAAGATTAATCCGGCTTAGGAATAATTTAAGGATTTCAATGGCTAAGAGGAGCGCACGATTGGTTGTTGTTCACCCTTGATTCACGCAGTGATGTATTATCAAGGCATGCACAAGTAGCTAGAGTTTCGACTTAGGGATAAGAAGAAACCATTGAAGAACGCTCTGCCGAACCTTGAAGGTTGCTGCCCAGACGCCCAAGTAGTTGCCCAACTAGTCGCCCATGCAACCATCGATTAGTTGCCAAGGCAACCCCGTTGTGCAAGTTGCCACTGCAACTGAGTTGCCCTTGCACTCTTTTACCAAGACGATCCAATCGGCTATCACACCTCAACTCACGATAACCTGGCCTATCTCTCTCATCTATTCTTTTACTTTATTACTTTCTAGTTTAGTTATTAGTTTAAATTCCTATAATCTTCTATTTGTGTTTTTACTTTTATAGTGCAAGAGATTAGGTTCTTGAAGTGGTGCCAATCCCTGTGGAGACGATATCTTTTATACCAAAACTTGCGACGGTACACTTGCACAATTGCGGAGCACTTATTACGCGCAACAAGTTTTTGGCGCCGTTGCCGGGGATTGGCAATAGCGACTTTGTTTTTATTTTCTTGCACTTTTATTTTTATTTTTCTTGTTTAAGATTCGAAGGGTTAACAAACTTTGGTTTTGCATTGGTATATGACCAGGGCGAGACCGATTACACCAGAATATCCCTTTGATCCAGAAATCGAACGAACCTTACAATGACTTAGAAGAAGGTTAAGAGTAGCAATGGCTAATCAATACGGCAATATGAATCAAGATGTTCCAGCAGGAGGAGGAGTAATTCTTGCACGAAACAGAACTATTTGAGACTATCTTGCAGAAGATCTTGATGAACTTAATCCATGAGTTATCGCACCTGAAATTGAAGCCGACCACTTTGAGTTGAAACCGGTGATGTTTAATATTATCAACACAATTGGTCAATTTGGCGGCTCAGCAACTGAAGATGCACGACAACATCTTAAATCTTTTCTCGATATTTGGAACTCGTTCAAAATACACGGAGTCACCCCCAATGTTTTACGATTAAGATTATTCTCCTATTCACTGAGGGATAGGGCGAAAGCATGGTTGAATAGAATTACTACCGGATTAATAGGATTTTGGACCGATCTTTGTCATGATTTCCTTGCTCGGTTTAATCCTACAAATTTGACTGATAAGCTTCGTAACGACATTACTTCTTTTCG
Organism: Hibiscus mutabilis; assembly: GCA_019671005.1. Classification (NCBI taxonomy): domain Eukaryota; kingdom Viridiplantae; phylum Streptophyta; class Magnoliopsida; order Malvales; family Malvaceae; genus Hibiscus; species Hibiscus mutabilis. The sequence continues at coordinate 31,893,345 of CM033711.1, read as the reverse complement.
GCAGGCAGATGATGAATCCATGTACGAGGCTTGGGAGCGATATAGAGAACTTCTACACAAATTTCCCCTACACGGATTCCCGGTGTGGACACAAGTAACAATGTTTTACAACACCGTGAATACACCAACAAGGATGATGCTAGATGCCTCAGCAAACGGCATACTCCTAGATAAGTCACCGGAGGAAGCAATTTAAAATCTAAACAGGCTTGCCAAGAATGATTATCAATTCCCCTCTACTAGAAGAGGAGGAGTTAGACGCCAAGCCACAATACATGAACTAGGATCATCAGACTCAATTTCGGCACAATTGGCCACTTTAACCAAGATGGTCCAAAACATGCAGAAACTAAACAACACATATGAGGTCAAGGTAATGGATTCTTTTTATGAGTTATGTGGGGGTAACCATGACTCTTCTGAATGTATGCAGAATCCGAAATCCAGCTTCTATGTGGGGAATTACAACCGGAACAACAATGTGATGTCCAATACATACAATCCAGCTTGGAAGAAGCACCCGAATTTTTCATGGAGTAATCCCAACAATGCTCTAAACCATAACAATCAGAATGCACAAGCATCGGGATTCTAGCAGAATATGCCACGGCAACAGTTGTCGTAGCAACAACCGACAACATCTAGTTCTTTGGAAAATTCTCTCAATGCTTTTATGTTAAAACTGAATCTTATATGGCTGAGAATAGTAACTTCATAAAAAGAACTGATGCTTTTATTAACAGGACCGAGATGAGATTGCAAAACCAAGAGGCGGCAATCAAATCATTGGAAAATCAAGTCGGACAATTTGCTCAAAACCTGAATACTAGACCACAAGGAGGTTTACCTGGCGATACTGAAGTCGCAAGAGGAACTGCCCATGAGCAATGTAAGGCGAGCACCACTAGAAGTGGCCAACAACTTAAAGAGGCTCAAGCCCTCTCATCAAACAAAACTCTACAAAAATATCAAGATGAACCTAGCGGCAAAGCCTCAGATGCAGAACCAGGAATTGCCGCGGCAACCAGCAATAAGCATGCCTCGGTAATTGACGATAAGGATGCCTTGGCAACTTGCGATAAGCATGCCTCGACAACCCCAGTTGATAATGCCTCAACAACTCCAGTTGTCCTGGCAATGCCGTCAATCAGGTTCCAAACAAATGAAAGGATCGAAGATATCTGACTTCCACCACCATTCCCACAAAGGTTGAAGCGACAAAAGCAAGAATATCAATTCAAGAAGTTTCTTGATATCCTAAAGCAAATCCACATCAACTTTCCATTGGTGGAAGCAATTGAACAAATGCCAAACTATGCCAAGTTTTTTAAAGACATTGTGTCCAAAAAAACAAGGCTAGGAGAGTTTGAAACAGTTACCGCAACAGAGGGATGCATGGCCATGTTGCACAATCGTATGCCACCTAAGTTGAAGGATCCCAGAAGTTTCACAATACCCTGTTCCATTGGAAACCACTATGTCGGGAAAGCATTATGTGACCTTGGGGCTAGCATAAACTTGATGCCTAAATCTGTTTTCCAGAAACTAGGAATCGGGAAGGCAAGACCTACAATAGTTATGCTACAGCTAGCCGACAGATCCTATGTGCATCCATAGGGAAAAATTGAAGACATACTGGTAAAAGTTGATAAATTTATTTTTCCCGCTGACTTTATTGTTTTGGATTGTGAAGCAGATGAGCATGCACCTATCATTCTCGGGAGACCATTCCTAGCAACAGGGAGAACCTTGATCGATGTTGAAAAGGGAGAACTCACAATGAGGGTGAATGACCAGCAAGTTAAACTAAATGTGTTCCAAACACTAAGGCATGCCGATGACCCAGAAGAATGCCAACTTCTTCATGCCACGACAGAGTTTAACTTCGACGAGGAATTTAGTTGCCTCGGCAACCACATTGCCGATCAAGAGGAACCTGAGGAGCATGAAGAACTGGTCGATGAGGAACAACAAGAAGAGGCAAATTGGCTAGTCAATCGACTAGGTACATACTTTGAACCACTAGATTACTTAGGTAAGGAAGGTAAGCTCGAAAAGCCCTCTATTAAACAACCACCGATTCTTGAGTTGAAACAGTTGCCAGAGCAACTAAAATATGCATACTTAGGAACTGATAATACATTGCCTGTAATTATTTCTTCTAAGTTACAGCCTAAGCATGAAAAGAAGCTTATCAAAATGTTGATGCTACAAAAGAAGGCAATAGGGTAGACAATTGCCGACTTGAAGGGAATTAGCCTGGCAGTGTGCATGCACAAGATTTTAATGGAAGATGATCACAAACCTTCAATTGAGGCCCAAAGGAGACTGAATCATGCCATGAAAGGGGTTGTAATGAAAGAAATCAAGTGGCTTGACGTCGGCATTATATACCCTATCTCTGCTAGTACATGGGTAAGTCCGATACAATGTGTACCGAAAAAGGGAGGAATAACAGTGGTAAGTAATGAAAACAATGAACTCATTCCAACCAGGACTGTGACCGGTTGAAGGGTTTGTATGAATTATCGAAAGCTAAACAAAGCCACTAGGAAAGATCACTTTCCATTACCCTTTATTGATCAAATGCTTGACCGTCTTGCAGGTAAACCCTTTTATTATTTTCTTGATGGTTATTCAGGTTACAATCAAATTGCCATAGCACCATAAGATCAAGAAAAGACAACCTTCACATGCCCATACGGTACTTATGCTTTCCGAAGGATGCCGTTCAGATTGTGTAACGCCCCGGCAACCTTCCAAAGATGCATGATGGCATTCTTTTCAGACATGGTCGAAGACTTCCTTGAGATCTTCATGGATGATTTTTCTATTTTTGGTAATGACTTCGATAGCTGCCTCGGCAATTTAGAGAAGGTGTTGGCAAGATGTAAAGAAACTGATTTAGTCCTCAATTGGGAGAAGTGCCATTTTATGGTAGATGAAGGAATAATGCTCGGCCACAAGATTTCATCCAAGTGAATTGAAGTAGACAAAGCCAAGGTGGATGTGATCGAGAGATTACCCCCACCAAGTTTGGTTAAAGGAATTCGAAGCTTTCTTGGACATGCAGGTTTTTACAAGAGGTTCATTCATAATTTTTCTAAAATCACTAAACCCTTGTGCAATTTGCTTGAACAGGATAAAGTCTTTGATTTTGATGATTCTTGTACCCAAGCATTCGAAACCCTAAAAAAAAGCTTTCCTCGGCACCCATTGTTGTCCACTAGATTGGACGCTACCTTTTGAGCTCATGTGTGATGCAAGTGATTTTACGGTAGGAGCAGTCCTAGGCCAAAACACAGGTAAGATCTTTCATGTGATATACTACGCTAGTAAAACTCTTAATAGTGCTCAAATGAATTACACAACAACGGAGAAAGAGTTACTAGCTGTAGTTTTCGCATTTGACAAGTTCCGATCCTATTTGATTGGTACAAAGGTAATTGTTCATATGGACCATTCGGCAATCAAATATCTATTTGCTAAAAAGGATGTCAAACCTCGTTTGATTCGTTGGATATTACTTTTACAAGAATTTGATATTGAAATTAAGGACAGGAAAGGAACAGAAAATCAAGTGGCCGATCACTTATCGCGTTTAGAACGCAATTGGGAGGAGGACGCAGATCTAGAGATATACGATGCATTCCCGGATGAGAAACTTTTAGTTACCTCGGCAACCATGGATGTGCATGCCTCGGCAACCCTCGACGCCTCAGCAACTCTCGACGCCGCAGTAGCTCTTGACGCTTATGCCTCGGCAATTTTGGGAGCAGTCGCCATGGTAGCAAATGCCTTGGCAATACCCTGGTACGCAGATTTAGTTAATTTCCTTGTTTGTGGTTTTTTACCTTATGGTCTTACTCACCAAGGGAAGAAGCGGTTCTGCCATGATGCTAAGCATTACTTTTGGGACGAGCCTCTTTTGTTTAAACAATGTGTAGATCAGGTTATACGCCGATGTGTCCCTGAAGAAGAGCAGCAGAATGTACTCCGGCAATGTCATTCCTCACCTTATGGAGGATATTTTGGAGGAACTCGTACCGCAGCCAAAGTTTTGCAATCCGGTTTGTATTGGCCAACATTGTGCAAAGATGCCCAAGACTTTTACAAGCAATGTGATCGTTGCTAGAGGACTGGCAATATCTCTAGACGACATGAGATGCCGCTCCAAAACATCATCGAGGTGGAATTGTTCGATGTATAGGGGATCAATTTTATAGGACCTTTCCCATCTTCATTCGGCAACCTCTACATTTTACTTGTCGTCGACTACGTGTCTAAATGGGCTGAGGCAGCTGCAGTTCCCAACAACAATTCTAAGACCGTGCAACGATTCTTGCAGAAAAACATATTTACACGGTTTGGGATGCCGAGAGCAATTATCAGTGACGAAGGCAAGCATTTTGACAACAGACTTATTGCCAAGATGTTGCAACGCTTCAGCGTATCATACAAGATTGCCACGGCATATCACCCACAAACCAACGGGCAAGCAGAAATTTCCAACTGAGAATTGAAGGGTATACTCGAGAAAGTTGTAAATCCCTCTAGGAAGGATTGGTCATTAAGACTAGATGACGCACTTTGGGCATACCGCACTGCATTCAAAACACCCTTAGGTATGTCCCCGTTCTGACTTGTCTATGGCAAAACATGCCATCTACCGGTGGAAATCGAACACAAGGTATATTGGGCAATCAAGACCGTGAATATGGATTGGGAAAGTGCCGGACAAAAGTGTTTGTTGGACCTCAACGAGATAAAGGAATTCCATGCACTTGCCTATAACAATGCACGAATCTACAAGGAGAAAACAAAGCAATGGCATGACAAGAAACTATTGTCGCGACAATTCATGCCAGGGCAACTAGTTCTCTTATTCAATTCTTGGCTAAAACTTTTCCCGGGAAAGCTAGAATCAAGATGGTCGGGACCATTCGAAGTTGTCAAACCATTCTCCCATGGTGTCGTGATAATCAAGTCCATCACTGACAAACATAAATTCAAAGTTAATGGAAAAATATTGAAGCACTACAATGGTGCCCATGTGGAACGTAACAACGAAGTGGTCACCTTAGGAGATGCATAAGCATGCTCTCCTTTCGATATTTTATTTTTATTTTTATTTTTATTATTTTTTATAAAAAAAATTATTTTTTTTATTATTATTTTTTATTTCCGATTATTATTATATTTTTTGGATAGATTTCTTTTCTTTTTTTTTATCTTTTTAAGTTTAAGAATCCCTTTACACATCTTTATTTATTTTCTTTTATTAGTTTATCTTTAATTTTAATCCTTATTTGATTTGTCTTTGAATTGTAGGAAAAGAGTTCAAGATAAAGAGGAATTTTGATCCAAGAGGAAAACAACTTCAACAAGAAAATTAATGGGCTGAATCTAAGGCTTATATAAAGCCTCCAACTTACCCTAATTAAACCCCCTAGCCGTCACCCTTCCCCTAAACCGAAACCCCCTTTATTTTCTTTCCAAAATTAATCCGACCCACCATATTTACTACATATCTTTTCTATAAAACCCATCACCCTTAACTTCCAAGAAACCTATTCCTACTTTTCATCTTGCAACTCTTTAGTTTCTTTTATTTTCTTTCCTTTGTTTTTACAAAACTCACAACCAAGATCATCCATGGCATCCAAAATTGAATTTTTGGTTCATCCAAGTTCCTCCAAAGAACCAAGATACAAGAAGTTTGCTACACCGGTGGTTCAAGAAAGATTTCACTCAAAGTTTGAAAGCCAGAAGATTTGCGAAGAACAAGGCTTTGAATACTCCAACACTCATCAAGATTTCGGCCTTGAACCATTCATCTTCGAGAGGATTGCACATCAAAAGTGGCAAATCTTTTGCCATCAATCGGAACCGGGTAACATCTCATGTGTAAGAGAATTCTATGCTTACTCACCTAACCTGGATAATCCTTATGTTTTTGTTCGTGACAAGGCTATACTCATAAGCCCCGAAAACATCAACACATTTTACGGGCTTTACATTGAGAATGACGAGCATCAAGCCTTTGTTGATAAAATCAAGCCCAAGCAACTCGACAAGGTGCTTTAAGAACTCACCTAATCGGGAACTCATTGGAACGACGGTAAATACAAAGGCACGGTAAATCGCCTTCGGCTTAAACCCGAGGCAAAACTATGGAATAAATTTGTTAAAACTTCTTTAATGCCCACCACACACAATACTACCGTTGATATACCATATCTTTTGCTCGTACATTCTATTTTGCATAATCGCATCATTAACATTGGAAAAATTATTTGTGATGATATTTTTGTATGTAGCTCAAAAGATAAGGGTTCTCTTTTCTTCCCTTGCTTAATTTCTAATCTTTGCAAGGAGATGTATGTCTCAAGTGAGTCCACCAATGAAAAGGCCCTACCAAAGTCTGGTTGGAATCAAGCACAAATCTGAAAGCTAATGGGAGAGGCACCGGAAAAATCCTCAAGGCCTCCAATTGTCGCGGCAACTCCTGCCGCCTCGGCAATCCCTAATACCCAAGCACCTAACGCCCGGGCAACTCGGCCATCAACCCCGGGACACTTTGAAGCACTTTTGCAACCATTGGCGAGCCACCTAAGGCAAATTGAAGATCGGCAACTAATGTTCATGCGGTATATGAAGGAGCACAACAATGCCCTCACCCAAGTCATCCTAGAAAGGTACCCGGACAGTCGCGTGTCGTTCCCAATCTATCCTGCCGAGATCCTTGCCCTAGAAACCAATGAAGAAGTCACCACGGCAACCACAACAGATGATGCCACGGCAACCAACCCTGAAGATGCCATGGAAACCAAAGCTAAAGACATCCCGGCAACCACTGCAAAAGCCAAAGGTAAAGCACTTATGCCTGAATCAAATCGTACGGAATCATTGTCTGATTTTTTAGATTCGGCGAGTCCTCAACCAAAGCTAAAGACATCCCAGCAACCACTACAAAAGCCAAAGGTAAAACACCTATGCCTGAATCAAATCATACGAAATCATTATCTAATTTTTCAAATTCGGACGAGTCCTCCATTGCACCAACAAAAACTGTACCAATTGAATCCTTCAAGCGAAAAGCCAATGACATTGATGAAGAGGACGATGAGGACAACCCCATACGAGGATCGATTCCACCATCGGCAACAAGGAAACAACCATCGCGTTCAAGCAAGAGAATCAAGACACCGACCAAAAAGAAACTAATCATCCACGACGATGAACTCTCAGAGTAAGTCCTCGTTTGCATTTTATTTTTTTCGTTATTTTTATTTTTCTTTAATGCATGCATTGAGGACAATGCCTTACTCGAGTTTGGGGGGGATTATTATTAGTAGTTACCATGTTTAGTTGCATTCATCTTAAGTATTGCATTTAGGATACATAAATTGCTTGCCATGCCTTTAGTTGGAACAAGAATTGCCTAGATTTGATGAATATCTGATTATGACTTTGCCAATGCACTTAATTGATAGAATTTTTATTCTAGAATAACCATGAAAAGAACTTAGAATTTTACTATGATGCTAAATTTAATGAAACACTGTTGTGGTTTGATTGATTTAAGGAATTCTAGTGAACTTAGGTTGATAATTAAACAAATTGGGGGATTAGAATAAAAATTGGATGAATGCTAGAGGTGCCCGAAACCGGCTCTAGTATGTGCTAAAAGTTGATCGCTAGAGGTGCCCGAAACCGGCTCTAGTCGAATAAATTAATTAACTTAAGAAAACTAAAAACAAAACACTAGAGGTGCCAAAAACTGGCTCTAGTTAAAACATGTTAAAAGAACTCAATGAAGTAATTTGAAAACCTCTTGTTTGCATAGAATCCGAAAAATCAACTTGCACACAACTCCGCACACACTCATAGGCATTATAATTGATTTCGAGTAACTCCTAAGTTTTCCGGAAAAATGAAAAGCCAATCATACTTTGTGCCCCAGTTCCGAGAATTGAAATCAAGTTCAAAGCTAAGTTTGTGAAAATTGAAGTCTTGGCAGGTAATTATTAGTTTGCATTGCTTGAGGACAAGCAATAGTTCGAGTTTGGGGGTCTGATAAGTGTTCAAAAGTACTATTTTTCTTACTCTTTTTACTCATATTATTGTTAGACTTAGGCTCATATTAGTTACATAATTAGTCATTCATGCATTAATACATGTTTCCTTCCATCATTGAGCTTGATTGCATAACTTGGTTGTTTTTGTGGGAAAAGATGCTGCTTTGGTGTGTTTTGTGTGTATGTGCAGGATCACTTTCCAAAGCAAGGCTAGAGCTAGTTGCCAGGGCAATGCATGAAGGAGATGCCGAGCTAGTTTCCAAGGCAATGCATGAAGGAGACACCGAGCCAGTTGCCAGGGTAATTATCGACAAAGAATAAGGTGATATGGTAGTCGAAATTGATGACTAGACAAGCCCAAGATGACGTGGAGCAAAGCTAAATCCCAAAGGAGTTTGATTTCCATGAAGAGGTTAAAGAAGAATTAAATTCCAAGAAGATAGGAGAAGTTCTAGAAGGAATATAATTACAATAAAGAATTATATTCTTTAAAGATAATTTAATTCCAACTTAACTTCCTCCTCAAAGGAAGACTTTGACCTAGCCCTATAAATAGATCACCAAGCCGTCAACTCAAGAGGGAGAGAGGAGAGAATTTTTTACAAGCATCTAGGGCAAGGAGATTTCGACAAGCTTCATCCTTCATCTTTTTCTTTCTTGTTCAATTAGGTTCATGCTAGGGATTCTTTGTCGTGTGTTTCTTTGGAACCTAGCCATGAACTAAATCTATTTGGCTAAGGTTATTGTGTCTTGTGGTTGTGAGAAACTATTGGATTTTGTTTAGGTAATAAGAGTTTGCACTTTTCTATTCAAGGTTTATTCATTCTTGGTTCTTATTCTTGTTTGTGAGTGAACTGAGAGAGGATCTCGTAACTTCATCTATTTATCTAATATCGGGAGAGTTAGATTCAAGAAACGAATGAATATAATCTTTATTCAATCTATTGATGGTGAAGATTAATCCAGCTTAGGAATAAGTTAAGGATTTCAACGGCTAAGAGGAGCACACGATTGGTTGTTGTTCACCCTTGATTCACGTAGGGATGTATTATCAAGACATGCACAAGTAGCTAGAGTTTTGACTTAGGGATAAGAAGAAACCATTGAAGAACGCTCTGCCGAACCTTGAAGGTTGCTGCCCAGATGCCCAAGTAGTTGCCCAACTAGTCGCCCAGACAACCATCGATTAGTTGCCAAGGCAACCCCGTTGTGCAAGTTGTCACGGCAACTGAGTTGCCCTTGCACTCTTTTACCAAGACGATCCAATCGGCTATCTCACCTGAACTCACGATAACCTGGCCTATCTCTCTCATTTGATCTCATCTATTCTTTTACTTTATTGCTTTCTAGTTTATTTATTAGTTTAAATTCCTAAAATCTTCTATTTGTGTTTTTACTTTTTATAGTGCAAGAGATTAGATTTTTGAAGTGGCACCAATCCCTATGGAGACGATATCTTTTATACTATAACTTGCGACGTGTACACTTGCACAATTACAGAGCACTTATTACGCGCAACAGTAACCACTATGGGATCATAGCTTTCTTTATCCAGAATAGTGTCCTCTTTTTTCTGTAAATGAGACTTGCCAAGAGTCTCTATACTTCAGCTTTTTCATCATTCCCGTCGAAACTGACATTATTCCTTGCATATGCGCCTTGCGCTTGGAGCTTGATTGGTTCCACCTCTCATCAGTTCCAATTATCATATGTATAGTGCCTCTATTACCCTGATTATTTCTCAAGTTGTCATGCGGTCTTGGCTGCTAAGTATCCCCATCATCTTCGACTTGTCTATAACGGGAAACTATAAATCTTTCTAATTTCCCCCTTCTCACTACGGACTCAATCATGTTGCTTAAATGCACGCAATCATCAGTTGATTGACCTTGAGCTTTGTGAAACTCACACCTTCATCTGTAACGCTCCCTACATGTGCTCGCTCTACCTCAATGGCAATGACTGTCTCAAGATTTCATTGTGTTCAATCTGGTATCTGCGAAGATGACTCTTCTAACTCGTGATAAGTTCTGTACGTAGATAACCTCTCTTGAGCTGACTCTTGTTGTTCACCATCTTGCTTGTACCATTGCGACTGAACACTATTTTGAACATATTGTGGCCCACGACGTTGTTGTCGGTTCCCTCTACCAACTCCCTGAAGAATGGGGGGCCAATAGCGTCTAGGATCGCGATTATCTTGGCTTTCGCCCACATGCTGCGAACCATGAGCCAAAGCCCTCATGTTGTTCGCCTCTTCATTTTCAGTGTATGGCTGAACCTTCTCATATCACTCTCATAGTGTCGTTGGCAATTGGTCCAGCAAATTATACTTAAGATGCTGATGCAAAATGCCATTGATGAAAACATAAATAATAAACTCATTGAAAGCCTCCTTGGTTTGCATGGTTGCGACGTGAAATTATTGTAAAAAATCTCACAGAGATTTGCCTGGACTCTAGATGATAGACATGAGATACTCTGGCGATCTTTTTAATACCTTGTTTTCTAAAAAGTGACTCATAAACATATCGGGTTGCTGATCAAAGTTGGATATTAAATTCGCCGGGAGCTGGAGATACCAAGCTTGAGCAAAATCCTTTAGGGTCATTGAGAGCGTCTGACATTTGATTTGATTAGAGGCACCAAATAAATCTATCATGCAAAATCCCTAATTGCTCCTCCTCCTCCTTGTCATGCTGCTCATCGTCGTCGACCGTCCCTTAGGCCTCTCGGTCACACCAGCAAGCAAACCAACACCGGAAGTTCAAAATCTCGGTCGCACCAGCAAGCAAGCGTCACCGTCGATCCTGGTCGTGCTCCTCGTCAATTCTGGTTGTGCTCCTCACCAGAAGCGCAACGATCTTGTTCGCCATGATTTGGGGAGTAATTTGTGAGCTCTTTTACTATCAGTGTCAACTTGATGCATATTTGTATCCAACATTCATGCCCAAGCCCGGATAACATAGAACTTTAATAGGGAGGCAGTTATTGATGATTGGCCTAAACTATTACTTTTATTTTGACTTTTTTTTATTTATCGTTAGTTAACCCTGTTTGTAAATCATATTTTTTCCAATTTACAGATTGGACAATATGAAGAAACAATTGGGACTTGCTTTGTTTTCTCCGAAGATGGTGAGTTGCTCAACTTTCTCCTATTCTCTCTTTGTTATCATCTTCTTATCTCATGCACAGGAGAATTGCAAGTTTACTTGAAAATCCGTGCATTCTTGCCATGTTTTTTTGTGCCAATAATTCATGTTATATGGATTTTGACATGTTCGTGTATACATGTTATGTTTGAATGGTTTAGAGAATATGAAGAGTCTGAAAAAGTTTATTACCCTGACCTCCTCTATTGCTTTGACTCTTCATTATTCTTGAATTACCATTGTCCAACCCATTAAGGACCTAGGTATAGGAATATGATTCTCCGCCTTCAAAATACACAGAAAAATGTAGAAAAATTGAACATACAATCTATATCTGACACTAATATCAAAGTTACTAATATCAAAGTTGAGTAAAATAAGCTTTGGATTTCATTTTTCTTGAAGTATACATGTTTGATATCTATGTTGGATTCGTATGGGATATGATCTTTCAAGGACCTTTCAAATACATGAAGAAAAAATTAAGCATATCTATGTCCAACACTCAAACCGGTTTTTAACATAGACTGCCCTTTTGGCTTATTCTGTTTCTCAAACATTTTGCTTTGCATGAATTAAGAATTTGGGTGTGATATTATTTGCAGAAGCTTCACCTGTAGTGTATGAGGAGACGGATCCATCAGAGGCGAATCTCTTCTGAGGAAAATGTATATTTATTAATCAATATAATTGTATAATTTATAGGTTAATTAATTTAATCCTTAAAATTAAATAATTTCGTTTAATCGAACGGTTAAAAATGGTGGTTAATAATTAATTTATTGATTTTTTTATCATATCTAGGGTACAAACCTAAAAGATTATATAAGGCAATGAAAACCATTTTGGTTTGATCAAATGTTGGAACTGCTATAGTAATTTGTTTACCTCTCTTGGCAGCTCATTTACCACTTTGTTAATGCTTATCGTTATTTTTCTTTCTTGGCAGCTCGTTTACCTCTCTTAATAGTTTGGAAAACGAAAGTGATATCCAAGTTGCTTCCAATAGGTATGCTTTCACAGTTTAAACCCAATGTATTTCATTATGCTTATTGTTCCGACATTTATTGACCAAGTGGATTAAGTATGATTGATAGATACTTTATATATTTAACTTGGTTTTTACTTTGGTAATGTAATAGTTACATCTCTCTTCATCCTTCAAATATGCAACATATTAGGTTTTACTTTGTAGACTTTTAATTTTTTTATCTACAATTATCAATTTAAAAGAATAAATTTAAATTTATAGTATTAGCAATTAACATTGGAAATGGTATTACAGAAATATAAAATGGATAGGAGTTGGATGAATTTGTCAAGGGTTAGCTCCGACTATCGAAATGGAGTAGAAACGTTTCTAAATTTTGCTTTTGCGAATGCAAGCCAAGAGAATATGATTCTTTGCCCTTGTAAGAAATGTGCTAACATTAATTGGCACATTCGTGAAGTTGTTCACGAACATCTAATTGTTTCTGGCTTTGTTCGGGGCTATATAAAATGGATATTCCATGGACATATTACACCTCGTAGAGCTTCATCCACGAGTAATTCGGATAATCCTCCTAATTCTCATCGTCGATCTCGTAGAGAAGATGACATGGAGGGTATGTTTCAAGATGCATTTAATATGCAGATTATCATCAATCTGTTAGAGAAGGTGATTGTGATATTGGTATTAATGATTAGAAGAAGTAGATGTAATGAAGAGCCAAATGGAGAAGCGGCAAAGTTTTATAATTTGCTTAATGAAATGATTGAACAACTTTATGAGGGATCAAAATATTCAAAATTCTCCTTTTGCATTCGTCTTTTCCACTAAAAATACTTGGGAGGGTGGATCGGTAACTCTTTTACGCAGTTTTTAGAGTTTTTGAGAGAAATGTTTCCGTTTTGTTTATTCTACTAAACAATGTTGAAATACATTTCACTTTAACGTTGAACTACAATGTTGAATTACATTTCACTTTAATGTTCTAAACTTGAATTTATTTTTGTTGTTAAGTATTTCTACTTAATTTCTGTAATTATTTTTCAGCTTTGTTCTTATTGGATATGTTACAAGTTAAATTTGGGTAATCAATATACATGAAAAAGTAGCTTGGTACAGGCAGTAAGATTCGCGGCATTTTGAGGTGAAAACGCCACTATATACCACGACCCTATTGCGGCGTTTGTATTAGAAATGCCGCTATAGAGTAGATATTAGCGGCGTTTTACAAGGCAAACATCATTATAGAACAGTATCCATTTGCAGAAATTTCAATACAAATGCAGTTACAGAACACGCCCCTTTTGCGGCGTTTGATACTTCAAACGCCGTTGTTGCGAAGGCATTTGCAAAAGCATCTATAGAACACGATCTGTCGCAGCGTTTCTTGTACACAAATGCCGCTAACGTTTGCGGCGTTGTTTTCAGTGGCGGTTTTGGCAGTACTTTTTTTAGCGGCGCTAAAAAACGCCGCTATAAGCCTAAAAATGCCGCTATAGAACAAGTATGTTGTAGTGAATGGCATTTTTGTCCGTTTAACTTTAAATCTCATCCCTCCAATTTTTAGGTTTAAGTACTTAACAGGTCCCTGAACTTTTGAAGTTATACAATTTGACCCCATCCGGTATTTAATATGGGTTATGTCCTTACTGATGAAGCTGATGACTTCATGCAGATTGGGAATGCATTGATGGACGATGAAACAGATCAAAGAGAGATGGTGGATTATGTATGGGATCACGTAGTGATATCCGATAGGGTTTACAACAACATTAAACTCAAATGTAACTTCAGCCGTCCGAAGCGGTCCAATGATTGCAACGAAGCCCTCAACGCCTACTTTGATGTCTACAACATCATTGATATGTACAGCTTATACACTCCCACTTGTGTTAGTAACTCCGGCACGGCTCAAGGCATCTCCCCACAGATATCTTCCAAATTCGTAAGCCATTTCTCACACTCGAGTCCTAGTAACATAATTAACATGTCCCGATTCTTCGATCTAAGCTTGGATGGCACAAGAGACCGGAAGATTACGATTGTGCATGGGACGACACTGAAGCTTATTTAAATAGGCATGATGTTCAAAAAGCACTTCATGCCAACGTTACCAACATGTCTTATCCATGGACTCATTGCTGGTATTAATATATATATATATATCTTAAATTCACAATGATTGGATATAATCCACAACCATGTACAATAAGTTTGAGGTTGTCTCGTTTTCTGTCTGCAGTGAAATTGTGTCAGGTTGGGGGGATCGACCAGTTTCTATGCTTCCGACGCTCATTGATGAATAAATGATTTTTCTATTTACAGTGGAGATACCGACGGGAGAATTTCGGTTACATCAACTAGACTAACCCTACAAAACTAGGGTTAAAAACAATTGAGGAATGAACACCTTGGTACACAGACCACAAACAGGTGACATTTTTTTATATTTATTTTTCTACCAAATTATTTCTTTAGTCTTTAACGGATATTTTGACAGGTGGGTGGGTGGACGGTTGAATATGAAGGACTTATGTTTGTGACCATTAGAGGAGCTAGTGATCAAGTTGTAATCACTAATTTTGTTCAGGGTTGACCCGTTTTCTTTATTTTGCAATAATGAGCTTATATATATTATTAGGTGATAATAAAATTGGGCTCATGTGTGTTATTATATGTACTAAGTATGTGTCATTAGTGTGTGTTTATTTAGATATGGACATATATATGTGTTTGCTTGTCAACCTTGCATGTAATATACAATTATATGTATGTGTTGCTGGCATGTATGTATGTGTTCATTATCACTCTAATGTCATTAATATCTAACTACGAATGTGAGTAGGTATATTGCATGTATTATGTATATGTGTTAATGTATGTGTAATATGTATACGTATATGTATATTATGTGTAGTATTATTATTATTGTTATCTAAAATTAAAAACAAACAAAAGAACCAGAATATAGTTAAATAATTAAAGCCCAATGTTTATATATATATAAGTCCAGGTCCATTTACATATCCAAAAAAACCAAAAAATTAATACATATTATCTGGCCCAACAAGCCCATAATAATACTAGCCCTAGTCTGATAACAATCTAAAAAAACCATAATCAGATACACTCTTCTTCATGCGCAACCGAATCTGGACCGTCGGATCAAGGGTTGCTGATCGAACGGTCCAGATCGAATAGAGATCCTTCAGCTCCCCGTGCACCACGTGTCACCAATTTGGCGTTGCCACGTCGACCATCAGACACCATCTGGGCCGTCCGTTCCATGAGGGATCTCAGTCATTGGATCAAATTTGATCCAACGGCCCAGATCAAGCCATACCATTCGACACCTGCGAGTACAGCCCACGCTCCGGCCATTCAACTTCTTCACACGCGCGCCGGCACCGATTTATCTCCCATTCCACGTGGCACCATCGCTGGAATTTCAGCTACCACCGTACGGTCACCACCAACTCCACAACCACCAAGCCAGAGAAAAAACATAAAAAAACGGGGAAATTAGAATCATCATCATCCACAGTTCATTCATTTAATTCTTGCTTAAACATGCAAACAATATGATCAATAGGCAATGAGTAATCTGAGGAATGTAAAGCAACGTAAAACACCATCTTGTAACCCTAAGTTCGAACGAGGAAAAATCCATAATCAATACAAACAAAAAGGCCTTTCAAGGTATCCATTCTTCCCTTTTCCAGTTCGAAATAACATGCATGCATATATATTTAAAAAAACAGAGGGTTTAGAGAGTTTACCCTCGTAAACTCGTTTCCCTTTCGCGTCGTTCCGGCTTTCTCCAACCGTTGCTCCGCCGCTAATAAGCCTCGGCCTCCTCGAGGTCAAATATGGTGAAACGGTGCGAGTACATGGTGGCGAAAACCTTATTTTTAGCCTCAGTCTTGGGGCTTTAACAGGAAAATGGGGTTAATTCTATAAAAACCAAGTTTGAATCTAAGTGTAGAACGGAAAAAAGGGTCAATTTTGGCCAGTTTTGGGTTCGCCGGCCGTCGCTCGCTGCCAGACAGAAACTGGTAATTCCCAGATTTCTAGAGGATTTAGGGGTGTTATAATAAAAATTAGCTAAAAGGGGTTGATTTTCGGCTAAAGAGGGGTTCTATATGGTTATAACGTTTTGAAAATGAAATATTTGCAACATAAACCCCTCTTCCCTAAAATAATTATGCTCATGGTCCTTTCGCATGGTCCAATTGCGGTATTAGTCCCTCTGCCCCATTTTAATCACAAGTCAAGTCATTATGCCTTTGTAAATTACACCCCGGGTCCCTGAAAATTTTGGATCATTTTTAATTTAGTCCTTATTTAACCAGTTTTAAGTTTTTAAATTTTGGCCCCCAATTTTCAATTTATCCAATTTAGTCCTTTTTCGGTTTTCAATTAAAATTTTTATTTATTCTATTTCATGCACATTTAGTCTAAATCTTGCATATTTATTTCCCGTAATTTCAATTTAATTCTTATATTAATATTGATTGTTTATGATTGTTGATTTATGGAAGGAAATTGGTTCGAATAGCATATATTAGGGATTGAATATGCACATAGTTAGTATAAGATAAAAACCTTAAAATGTAATATATAATTTTTTATGACTAATATATATTTTTTAGATATGAAGTAAAAACTTGTAAAATAAAAAATATGTATATATTGTCAATTTATAATAGATATGTTTTAGTACAAAATAGAAGTTTGTAAAATATAATGTATGTGTTTATAAGTATATAATGGATTTTTTAAATATATAATATATATATATATATATTATTGACATATATAATATATAGTTTTAATTACTACTTAATGTAGCCTTTTTTGTAGTTTTATAAAATAAAATAAAGTTTATATTATAAAATACATACCATTTCACAAAGTATAATATATGGCCTTTTAAAATATGTAACATATTTTTTTTGTAAAATATATGAGACATAGTTCTTAACATACAATATAATTTTTTAAATATATATATTAATGTTTCTTTGAATATATATAGTTTCTTAAAGGTTAAGGCACATGTATAGTTTTCTCTAAATATAGGATATAATCTTCTAAAAGATATAATATATGTAATTTTGCAAAAGTATAACATATATAATTTCCTTAAAACAATAGGTTTTTTTATGTGATGTAATTGCAATATAATATGTCTTAATGTATATGTTTCTTTTTTGGGCCTTTGTTAGATAGTTTTAATTTGGGCTTTAGGCCTAGCATTAGATCCTTGGGCTTGGTTTAGGGCTTTTGGGCCTTAGGCCTTGTTTGGGTAATTTTGGGCTTTAGATCATTGGGCTTAGCTATGAGTTCTTTTGGGCTTTTGACTAGATTAAGTGAATTAACTTAATTAATTTTGATCATGTGCTCGTCTCATAGGGGCACGATTCTCAAGTTAATTAAATTAGTTCTAGGTTTTTAGAGCCTTAGTTAGATTATGGTTTGAATTAATTTCATGAATTTAAATTTATCCTTCGCTTATTGGGGTAAATGTTAAATTCATTAAATTAATTGAACGTTTCTTAAATTACTTTTAGGATAAAATCAATTTCAAGTTTAGATTGACATTAAATTACAAATTAATCACCATAATTTAGGGTTAAGTATTAGAATCATTTAGTTGACAAATAGATCACTAATTGGGCTTTCTAATAAAATGGGCCTTCCTTTTGTGTGTTTATATTTGTGTCTTTGATTGTCATGCCTTAATTGCCATTCATACAACCTTTGATTTTAATTGCATTCCTAATTAATCTAAATCATAAAAGGGAGTACTTATTAATTCCAATATTTGTGTCGTAACAGTCTCAGCTTAAAGGATGTTGGCCAAATATTCGGATTAATCCTTACCATCCCGAGGTAAATGGATTAAAAGTTAACAAAATCATCATATCATACTTAAATGCTTGCATCATGCATAAAGGTGACGTATGAAAGTCGAACCATAAATTAACACGATAGTCGGGCTTATTCGATGCCAGTTTAGTCTATGGTCTGATATATCGCCAACCTTATTAATTAAATGTCCAATTAATTTGAATCCACCAATTCGATAAAGCCCGTGCAATCAAGGTTAATTTTCAATTAAGAACTCCGAGTTAAATTCAATATAAATTTCAATAATTTTCATCCTTTTAAAAGCAACAAATATTTTGGTACCGAATTTCGGGCGTGATTGGGGTGCTAATCCTTCCGTACGCGTAACCAACTCCCAGACCCTTTCACAATGAATCTCTGGTTTCTTATGGTGTCCGGCCTACCTTGCCCAAGTGGCCAGTGGCGACTCCAAGTTGTCATCGTTTTCAAAAAATTAAGGTTTTCAAAAGAAATCCCCATTCTTTTTTAAAGATTTTCATTAATGATTTAAGGGGATAATTCGTAGCGCCGAATTCATGTACGATCCACAAGACGGTCCTTTAAAAAAAGGTCGCTACAGCATGGCGACTCTGCTGGGAACTTTTTTTGTTTTTTTAAAACAAAAGAGAGTTAGGCCAATGAAAAAATAGTTGCTTTTAAATAATGAAAATTATCGGGATTTTAATTGATTTGAACCAAGATGATTCTTCCTTGAAAATGTGATCAAGATTGCACGTGCTTTGATAATTGGTAGTCATCTTCTAAAGAGTCACCGACATGTGTTGCATCATATTATTAAGCTCTATACCCGAGCTCATTCCCTTAAGTGGGAGTGAAACGCCACATACCCACGTGAGTGGCCCTCCATGGGTCGGTAATTCACTTCTGGAATTCACGCCTTTTGACACGTGAGCAGCCCTCTACGACATCAGGTCGTGCTTTCCCTCGAATCGAAACCAATTAGCAAGCTTATAATGGGCCAAAATTGGGTTCTTATTGCCTTAGTAGGCAATAAGATAGGTTTGGGTACCCTTAATTAGAACCAAACCCATGTGTGAGAATTTAAGAAACCCACCCCTAATAGAGCCATGTGGATAACCTTAGCGAACTAGAACTCATGTGGTTAGGTTTCTTTCTTTGTGTAAATTGTTTATGTTTTCTCGCTTTCGCGTTTTTATCTCATGACTAACTCTTCTCTTTTTTTCTTTCCCTTGTTACTCTTTTTGTTTTACATGTTGTCGTCATATAATAGAGAGCACATTGAGTTGGAAATAGTCCGAAGTTAAAGGCTAGATTGATGGGAGACGTAGTCCGCAGCAATGATGAAAAGAACTCTGACGTACAAATATGGTCCGAAGGGGAGCAGTTGCATGATGGAGACAGTATCCCTGTCGGGTTCAGGTCAACATTGGCAACAGAGACATTCATGAATACAGAATACAACGACATTTTTGAGCTGAAGATAGTGTGGAATAGTTGGGACTTGGAAACAATGTGCACTTTCAGTAGAGAATATGGTGACATTGCATGTTTGTTAGATATGCTAGTAGATCAGGCACTGCTGCAAGACTTGGTGAGGTTCTGGATTCCCGCCTATAGTTGTTTCACGATCGTTAACTTCGACTTAACTCCTACGATTGAAGAATATCAAGACCTTTTAAACTGTGAGAAGATTGATGAAACTCGGGTATACGCAAAGCCTAGTAATAACAAAGTCTTTCGGGGCAAGCTCAAGAGATTCTCGGACATGTTGGAATCTTGGGTCGAGTTTCAGCTTACTACTTGAAACGGTAAGGAGTATCTCAAGTGGGATGGGATTTTAGCCCTAGCTTCCATACATTCAGTAGGTCGAGTCTAGCGGGATCTCTTCGCGTTGTTAATTTATGGGTTAGTGCTTTTTCTCCAGGCAAGAGGGCTAATTGATCCGGCAGTGTTTGACCTATTTGACCGATTGAGTGGTGGGACCAATTCGATGCTTGTAATTTTAGCTGAAACTTTCTAATCTCTGTGGTTTTGTCAGGAGCATGGCGGGGGTCGTTTTTATGGTTGCCCACAGCTTTTGACGGTATGGTTCCTTAGCCACCTATGGTCGGATGCTAACTTTTCAAAGTCTCTCTACAATGGCAGCTTCTCACCATTAGAAGAATTTCTGCGAAAGGAAGATTGGCCTACCCGAAGATCTGAGGAAGTTTGGGTAGATGTTCTTAGTAGCCTAAAAGAAGAAGATATAGTTTGGAAGGCTCCGTGGCTTTCTGCAATGAGTATCCTCTATAGGTATGGGATACACTCTTGGGTGCTATTACTTGGACTTTGGGGACACACTGCTTATGCTCATCTTATGGTTTTGAGACAGTATGGCTCGAAGCAATTTGTGTCGGCTACCAAGGGTTTGAATGAGCTTAATATGAATTATGAGAAGGAAAAATGCTACAAGGAAGTGGTGTACGATGTTTCTTTGGCTTGGAACAACGCGAGACGGGTCAGAGTCATGAATGCTACCCATATGACCACTCCTGAATACGAGGCATGGAGGTTTAGTCACGTCAATAACAACATTCCCCAATTGAATCCCGATAGAAAGAGGTCAATGGAGGAGAGGTTGGCCACACTTTCGATCGAGGCTGAGTTGATGAGAAAACAAATTGAAGAGGAGCAAAAGAGGTATCTCAAGCTCGAAGAGAAAGCCCGTCAAGAAAATTTTGATTTTGAGTTGGAGAAGATACAGTTTGAAGGAATGGTTAAAGGTATACAAAAGATAAATGATGAATTGGAACCCAAGCTCAAGTTAGAAAAGGGAGATATTCAGAAACTCAAGAGGCTAAACAAAAGCAAAAAAATTGTGGAAGGTGGATTAGGCGAAGGGATAAAGCTTTGACTCAGGTCGGAGAAAGCGAGAGCCGAGAATTATAAAAGGATGTTTTACGAAAACATGGACCAGGTGCTCACTTTAACACAAGAAATAAAGAACCTACACACTTTTCATTCTAAGTAGCTCGAGAAAGAACGTCGCCAAAATGAAGCCTTGGAGGATCAGGTTAAGTGTCTAGAGAAGTCTCTTTTCAAGCACAAAGTTTCGACTAGCAAATTAAAAGTAAGTAATTCAGAGAATCAGGCTTTAGGGGCTCGCATTGAAGAGTTGGAGACTGAGGTTCAACAGCTCAAGGATCATGTGGCAAGCTTTAGGGGAGCAATTCAAGTACGCACAATGCCGAGTTTGGAGCAACTATATTTCACTGCCTACACCATTTGGAGACAAGAACAAGAGTTAGCGCAATAGATGGTTCGTATGCAAGGAGTTGCTCAGAAGATACAGCTCTTGGCAGAAGATGCTACTGAACTTCATGATTGTGTCGACGATGATTCTGAAGAAGGAGAGATGATTGTTTGGATTTTGAGAGAGATTATTGACCTCGATACTACCCTGAAGTCGTATGTTTAGTTGGCTTTCTTTGGTTATTGTACCAAGACTATGTTTCTATTAATGAAAGTCGTTTAACGATGATATTTGCCAAACTCAATATTGCTCATTGCATTCATGCATAATTCATTTATTTGCATTCTTTGTTTTAAGTAATTGACTAAAAAGCTTTATGTTTTAGAAACAAAAAAGATTGCATTTTGGTTCTTTAAAATTACCATCATTCCATACTCATATCATATTCGTTTACGAACGAAGCAAATGGAAGAAGGTTTCGCATAGTTGGAAACTGATCTGCGGGGTCAAATGGAATGAACCCAACAAGAATTAAGGGACACCATCCTCAAGTCCCAGCAAGACATGATGAAGGAAATATCTCAACTGTTGCAAGCCCGGCTAGGGCAGAAGTCGAGAGACAAGGGTATTGTCAAGAGTCCTGCCCAAAACTCGAGGGATCGCCTTTATTCCCAAACCGTCGAGAATCCTCTACTCATTGATCCTTCATCGAATCCTACACAAGGTGCATCTGCTTCTCATACCGATGCAGCAGCTCAAACTCAACCAGGGGTGACTTTCGGGAATTCTGAGATTATTGGGGACGGCATCCCAGACTTTGACAAATTGGAAAAATTGAACCAAATAAAAGTGGAGTTCACTAAGCAACTAGAGGATACTCAGAAAGACCTAGAAGAAAAGTTCTGAGTGAATGAAGATGACCCCTATGGGTTAAGTGATAGGGAGCTTAGTTTGGTTCCCCATGTAGAGATCCCATATAAGTTCAAGGCCCCAGATTTTGAGAAGTTTGATGGAAGCACCCGCCCGTCCGCTCATATAGTGATGTTTTGCTGGAAGATGGCTAGATTTACCAACAACGAGAAGCTCTTGATTTACTGTTTTCAGGATAGCTTAGTAGGATCTGCTTTGAGATGGTGTAACCAACTCACCAGGGATCAAATCAAGTTGTGGAGAGATCTGGCAAAAGCTTTTATTGATCAGTATAAGCATGTAACTAACATGGTTACCAATCGACTGTTGTTACAAGGCATAGAACAAAAGTGCAACGAGACCCTTCATGAATATGCTCAAAGATAGCGCGATATGGAAGCCCAAGTCTAACCACCGCTTCATGAGCATGAGATCTCTCCAATGTTTGTAGATACGCTAAAAGTGGCACTTTATGGTTGGTTGATCAATAACCCTATTAGTAACTTTGTAGAAATGATCATGACTGGCGAACGCATTGAAGCAGCCATCAAGAGCGGAAGGATCGATGGAGAGGATCATTCATGAAAGTAGTTTAAGAAGAAGGATCATGAAGTGAACAACACCAACACTTTTGAGAAAACCAAGAACTTCACCATCTCCCAGCCACATGCCCTGGCAGTGAATTCCAGAAAACTTCAACAAGAGAGAAGATAAGGGACCTAAGAAGGAAATGGATGATAGATCTTTCACGTCTTTTCCAATTAATTATAAAAAACTCTACTCGCAGTTATACAAGGCCAATCTAGTCCGACCGTACCACGTTACTCCTTACAACCCACTGTACCTGGCTTGGTATAACCCTAAGGAACACTATGAGTATCATGTCGATGTCCCAGGACATTCAATTGATAACTGTATAGCATTCAAAAAGTTCATCCATAATCTGATTCAAACGGATTACAGTTAGGGGAACCCAGTACGGCCAATAATCAGTTACCAAATCACGGGGGACAGAGTGTAAATGCTATCAAAAACGGGTGCACCGAGAAGGCCAAGAGAAACGTGTCTGAAGTCTATTCTCCCTTGAGATGGTTCTTTCAGCAGTTATGCATGGCGCGCCTTATCAATCGGGGAATGGTGTTGGTCAAAGAAGGATGTGGCCCATATTGTGAATACCACCAATTAGGAGGCCATGATATTCAGCATTGTGAGGAATTTCATCATTTACTATAGGCTATGATGGATAACAACGAGATTGAGTTTTTTGAAAAGGAGAAAAGAAGAAAAGAAGTTAAAATTTGTGCATCAGAGAGTCAAGAAACCAGATATAGTGCGAAGAGACCACTTGTCCTTGGTCTCAGGACGGGTGAGGCAAGTGAACCAAAAGTGGCTCCCAAAATTATAATTGCTACCCCAAAGTCTTTTCCTTTCAAGGACACAAAGATGGTCCCGTGGAATTACGCAGCGAGCGTCACAATTTTGGGCTCGTCTAGTGCCCAAGACGAAAAGAGGACGATAGAGACAGAACCTACTCAACCGAATAGCGGAGAAGCAAGCGATGTGGGGCATCTAACAAGAAGTGGTTGATGCTACATTCTAGAAAACATAAGGGACCCAAATGAGAAAGGCCAGGAAGTTGGAGCAGGACCCGAGAAGTTGTTCGAAGAAGACCCACCCTGAAAAATCAAGGAGTCGGTCACAGAAACGCAAGCACAAAAGTTTTTGAAATTTTTGAAGCACAGTGAGTATAATGTTGTCGATCAACTCCAGAAACAACCAGCTCGCATTTCAGTACTTGATCTGTTACTAAACTCAAAAAAGCATCGTAATGGATTCTTGAAGGTTTTGAATGAAACCTTCATTACAAAAGACAGCTTTGTTGGGAGATTAGATCAGATTATCAGTTACATCACCGACGTCAATCACATTACTTTCAATGATGATGAAATTCTGGGGGAAGGCACGGGGTCTGTCAAGGCCCTGAACATCACCACTCACTGTAATGGTTATGTGCTACCGGGCATTTTAATTGATAATGGCTATACATTGCATATTATGCCATTAGCCACGCTACAATGACTACCAATCGACAGCTCGCATATGAAACCATGTCATAAGACGGTGCAAACCTTCGAAGGGACTCAAAGAGATATGGTCAAGAAAATAGAAGTACCACTGCTCATTGGTCTCACTGAATATGTGGTCAATTTTGTGGTCATGGATATCCAACCATCTTACAACTGCCTGTTAGGTAGGCCATGGATACACTCGACCGGTGCTGTTCCGTCCTCACTCTATCAAAAGTTAAAGTTTGTCACCAAGGGGAAGTTAGTAACGGTGAATGCCGAAGAGGACATCATCTCTTCAGTGACTCCAGATATGCCATACATCCCTATTGATGGAGAAGCAATGGAGTGCACCTTTAGAGCCTTGGAACTTATCAATGCTACTTTTGTTACTGAAGGGAGCAAAGTTCCTTGCCCTAAATTGTCAAACTGCACTAAGATGATGATATTCGAAACTCTGGGAAGAGAAGCGAGAAAGAATAAAGGTTTGGGGAGGAATCTACAAGGGCGTCGTCATCCTGTTAGTGTGATTCATAAGGTGGACCACTTCAGACTTGGCTATAAGCCTAATTTTCTGCAAAAAAGACATGAGTGGAAAAAGAGACAAGAACAGAGGAAGGCCAGGTTGAGAAGGGAAGACATTCCCTAGGCTCCCATAACCTACTCAAACTTCAGAGGCACCTTCATATCTGTGTGGATTCGAAATTCGGAGAAGGATATCCACGAGGCAAACCATGAAGGTGAAAGGCGCCTCCAAGAAGAGCTGATCAGCGAGGCTTTAAAAGAACTGAATGTGAACATGATTGGTGACAAAAGCAAGGCTAATCGGTTTTTGGCCAGAATTTGCCCGTGCCTCCCAGGAGAAGAGCTCAACAACTGGACCTTCAGGGTCATGCCAGCATTCAATAAGGGCAAATCAAAGTAGTGCCTAAAACCACCCCGTTACTTTGGTTCGAAAGTAATGGACATCTTCTGTAAAAAGAGAAACTATGTCATATTCATTTGCTTTCAATGAAATATACTATGCCTGCCTTTTTTCTCAAATGGCAAACATGGCATTCATTTCATTCCATTTCATTCATTCATTATTTATTTATTTACATATTCATTTATTTATTGATTAACTATTTATTCACGTCATAAACTATATTTTTCCTTTCCCAATACGCACTTTCAAAATTGTGCAGGCCTCTTAATATAAACTGTATAAACGATGTGAAACCTAATCTCAAAGTAGATTTTGAACGACCCATGTACTTGGCGGAGATAGGGGAAGAAAATGATGAGATTCTCGATGAGTTGCTAAGAATGATGGCCGATTAGGAGAAGTAAAACCTTCTGCACCAAGAGAAGATAGAGATCCTAAACTTAGGGACTGACGAAGAAAGGAAAGAAGTAAATATTGGGGGCACCCTATCACTAGAAGTTAGGCAAGGGTTAGTGGAATTGCTTGTAGAATTTAGAGATGTGTTCGCATGGTCATACCAAGATATGTCGGGCTTAAACATTGACATTGTAGCACACAAGCTTCCCATTAGGCCAGAATGCAAGCCTGTCTAGCAAAAGCTTCGAAGAATGAGAACTGGCATGTTACTAAAAATTAGGGAAGAGGTGAAGAAACAGCTCAAGGCCAAATTTTTGGAAGTCTCTAAGTACCCAGAATGGGTAGCCAATATCGTTTCGGTACCGAAAAAGGATGGGAAGATGCGTATGTATGTAGATTATAGAGATCTTAATAAGGCGAGCCCCAAAGACAACTTTTCTTTGCCCCATATTGATACTTTAGTGGACAATTTTGCGGGGCATACCTGGTTCTCGTTCATGGATGGCTTTTCAGGGTACAACCAGATCAAAATACACCCTGAGGACATGGAGAAAACCATTTTTGTGACTATGTAGGGCACATTTTGTTACAAAATGATGCCCTTCAGATTAAAAAACGCTCAGGCAACTTACCAAAGGGCCATGGTAACCTTGTTTCATGACATGATGCATAAGGAAATCGAGGTATATGTGGATAACATGATAGCCAAATCTAAGACCGAGGAGGAGCACATCCAAAATTTGCGAAAACTCTTCCGAAGGCTAAGAAAGTATCAGTTGAAGCTCAACCCGGCCAAATGTACATTCGCAGTCACATTAGGGAAGCTTTTGGGCTTTGTGGTAAGTCAGAAGGGCATCGAGATCAACCCCGCCAGTACCACTGCACGCCACGAACTCACCTTGGGTATTGCTGCCTGGGGAATAGAAGTTATTGGTCAGATACACCCGAAAGCTTCTAATAGGCATCGCTTCATCTTAGTAGCCATTGATTACTTCACCAAATGGATAGAAGCTACCTCGTATGCCAACATCACAAGAGCGACAGTTTGCAAGTTTCTCAAGAAAGAAATTATATATCGCTATGGCTTACCCGAAAAAATCATCACCGAAAATGCTTCCAACTTGAATAAAAAATAATGACTGAGGTATGTGAATAGTTCAAAATTGTACATCACAATTCTACTATTTATCGCCCCAAGATGAACGGAGCAGTAGAAACGACAAATAAGAATATAAAGAAGATCATAGCAAAAACCACGGGAAATTATAAGGATTGGCATGAAAAGATACCTTTTGCTCTATTTGCTTATCGAACCTCTATGAGGACCTTCACCGGGGGCAATGTCGTACTCTTTAGTATATGGCACGGAGGCGGTATTACCCATCGAGGTAGAGATTCTATCACTTCGAATTTTGAACAAAGTAAAGTTAGATGAAGCTGAATGGATACAAGCTAGGATTGATCAATTGAACCTTATTGAAGAAAAAAGGTTGAAGGCCATCTATCATAGTCAAATGTATTAGAAAAGGATGATGCGAGCCTATAACAAAAAAGTTCACCCTAGGGAGTTTCAAGAGGGGGATATGGTGCTTAAAAAGATCTTACTTAACCAAAATGATTTCCGAGAGAAGTGGATGCCTAATTGGGAAGGGCCTTATGTTGTAAAGAAAGCCTTCTCTAGAGGAGCATTAATCCTAGCCGAGATGGATGGGAGAGAGTTGAGCAACCCAGTAAACTTGAACTCTGTAAAAAGTATTATACCTGAAAAAATAGAGGAAAGAAAAAAAAGAAAACAGAAAAAAGAAAAAAAGAAAAAGGAAAAAAGAAGAAGAAGAAGAAGAATAAGAAAAGAAGAGGAAGAAAAAAAAAGAGAAAAAGAAAAGAAAAAAAGAAGAAGAATGAGGGTTTAGGGCGAAAACCCAAAAATGGGCGTCTTAAAACCAAGGGGGTGATCTAAATTGAAAATTCGAACAAGACAATTCAGGTATACTTTAATTTTGGTATACGACTGGCAGACTTCGTCAAAGAATGATACTTCAATCCTTAGGTCGTCAAGAATTGTAACCAAAAGTGGCGAATGAAATATCTACTGTGGTCGATGGGTTCTCATTATTCATACAGCCAATATTATCTATATCTTTTTCTCTCATGTTCTCGAGGTATTAATAAAATATTATTCTCATTTTTGTTTCCCGTCCCACAATTATCTCGCATATGAATTGGCATAGATTACGAGAAAGCAAAGGATTTCTTGATATTACTATGATTTAACCTATTAAGTACAGGTTATTCCAAGATAGAAGGCGAACCCGCCAAAGGCAAAAGGGCATCGAGGGCAAAATTGACGAGATTCACTAAAGAAAGACAATGAGTACCTCACGTGTCGAAATCAAAAGAGCTAAAGGTGAAAACCCAAAAGAGCGCCCAAAGGAAATGAAAAAGGAAAAAGAAGAAAGAAAAAAAAGAAAAAGAAAAAAAAAAGAAAGAAAGAAAGAAAAGCCCTGAAGTGAAAACCTGTAAAGGGCGCTTTAGGAGAAGACGAGTCTAAAGTGAAAACCTGAAAGGACGCTTTAAAGCAGGAGGTCAAAAGAGATGGGGCATAAAGGGTGGACCTGAGTGGGAGATTGGGCACTGTCGTTACAAAGAAGAGAAGAGGGAAGCAAAAAAAGATCAAAATCAAGGGACCAAGAAGAAGAAGTGTCCGAGTGAATTATTATCACTCATGCATCATACTTAGTTAGACATTCCTAGGTTAGGAGCATGCTAACTCATATCATCATAGCATTTCGTCTCTTTTCACAGGTATTTGGGAGATAAATGGGGGACCTCCTAAGAAGAGAAACAATCGTCAAAGTAGAAGCTTGAAAGGAATTTCCAAAGCAAAGGATTTCAAACACACCACTTCCCGGTGAAAGAGACGAGATGATAGAACCTTTCATAAAAGGGAAGAAGAAAATTAGCCTATCCGTTCAGGCTCACGAAGAGAAGAAACCTTCATGGAATCTTCATTTGAAGAACTACATTTCTTCGTTGCTGATTCGGGGGAACATGCCATCTTTATTTGGTTATGTTTGCTACCATTTCGGAAGAACGTCCCAGCGTCACCAAGGTTGCTTTCTGCCACTTCGGGAAAACAAAGTTATTTGGATTCATTCAATACCGTTTTAGAAGAATGAGTCGTCTGAAGGATATTTGGATTCGTTCGCTGCCGCTTCGGAGGAATGAGTCCTTTAGTAACTGGTTTGTTTGTTGCCATCCAGGAAAGACATGCTAGTGCTACTCATTTGTTTTTTGCCATTTCGGGGAAACAAGTTATTTGGATTTGCTCGCTGCCATTTCGGAAGAGAAAATCATTTGACAAGAAGTATGACAAAATTAGTGCTTATGGTCTTTGCTTTATTCTTGTTTCACAAGTATAAGCAAAGAGGGGCAGCTGTAATCACTAATTTTGTCCGGGGTTGACCCATTTTCTTTATTTTGCAATAATGGCCTTATATCTATTATTAGGTGATAATAAAATTGGGCTCATGTGTGTTATTATATGTACTAAGTATGTGTCATTAGTGTTTGTTTATTATATGTGTGATTATTTAGACATGAACATATATATGTGTTTGCTTGTTAACCTTGCATGTAATATACAATTATATGTATGTGTTGCTTGCATGTATGTATGTGTTCATTATAACTTTAATGTCATTAATATCTAACTATGAATGTGAGTAGGTATATTGCATGTATTATGTATATTTGTTAATGTATGTGTAATATGTATACGTATATGTATATTATGTGTAGTATTATTATTATTGTTATCTAAAATTAAAAATAAACAAAAGAAATAGATTATAGTTAAATAATTAAAGCCCAATGTTTATATATATAAGTCCATGTCCATTTACATATCCAAAAAACCAAAAAATTAATACATATTATCTGGCCCAACAAGCCCATAATAATACTAGCCCTAATCTGAAAACAATCTAAAAACCCTAATCAGATACACTCTTCTTCATGCGCAGCCGAGTCTAGACCGTCGGATCAAGGGTTGCTGATCGAACGGTCCAGATTGAATAGAGATCCTTCAGCTCCCCCGTGTACCACGTGTCACCAATCTGACGTTGCCACGTCGACCATCAGACACCATCTGGCCCGTCCATTCTAGGAGAGATCTCAGCCGTTGGATCAGATCTGATCCAACAGCCCAGATTGAGCCGGACCGTACGACTCCCACACTTACAGCCTATGCTCCGGCCATTCAACTTCTTCACGCACCAGTACTGGTTTATCTCCCCGTCCACGTGGCGTCATCGTCGGAATTTTCGCTGCCACCGTACGACAACCACCAGCTCCACAACCACTAAGCCAGAGAAAAAATATATTAAAAAAATGAGGAAATCAGAATCATCATCATCCACAGTTCATTCATTTAATTCTTGCTTAAACATGCAAACAATAGGATCAATAGGCAATGAGCAATCTGAGGAATATAAAGCAATGT
Organism: Hibiscus mutabilis; assembly: GCA_019671005.1. Taxonomy (NCBI): domain Eukaryota; kingdom Viridiplantae; phylum Streptophyta; class Magnoliopsida; order Malvales; family Malvaceae; genus Hibiscus; species Hibiscus mutabilis. The sequence goes on along the minus strand of CM033711.1, from coordinate 31,863,212 downwards.
AAAACACCATCTTGTAACCCTAAGTTCAAACGGGGGAAAATCCAGAATCAATACAAACAAAAAAGCCTTTCAAGGTATCTATTCTTCCCTTTTCCAGTTCGAAATAACATGCATGCATATATATTTAAAAAAACAGAGGGTTTAAAGAGTTTACCCTCGTAGACTCGTTTCCTTTTGGCGTTGTTCCGGCTTACGCCAGCCGTTGCTCCATCGCTAATAAGCTCCGGACTCTCGAGGTCAAATATGGTGAAACGGTGCGAGTACACGATGGCAAAAACCTTATTTCTAGCCTCGGTCTTGTGGTTTTAAAGGGAAAAGGGGGTTGATTCTATAAAAACCAAGTTTGAATCTAGGTGTAGAACGGAAAAAAGGGTTGATTTTGGCCGATTTTGGGTTCGTCGGCCGCTCGCTCGCTGCCGGACAGAAACTGGGTAATTCCCAGATTTCTAGAGGATTTGGGGGGGTGTTATAATAAAAATTAGCTAAAGGGGGTTGATTTTCGGCTAAATAGGGGTTCTATATGGCTATAACGTTTTAACAATGAAATATTTGCAACATAAACCCTTCTGCCCTAAAATAATTACGCATGTGGTCCTTTCGCATGGTCCAATTGCAGCATTAGTCCCTCAGTCCCATTTTAATCACAAGTCAAGCCATTTTGACTTTGTAAATTACGCCCCGGGTCCTTGAAACTTTTCGATCATTTTTAATTTAGTCCTTATTTAACCAGTTTTAAGTTTTTAAATTTTGGCCCCCAATTTTCAATTTATCCAATTTTGTCCCTTTTCGGTTTTAAATTAAAATTTTTATTTATTCTATTTCATGCACTTTTAGTCTAAATCTTGCATATTTATTTGCCATAATTTCAATTTAATTCTTATGTTAATATTGCTTGTTTATGATTGTTGATTTATTGATGGAAATTGGTTTGAATAGCATATATTAGGGATTGAATATGCACAGAGTTAGTATAAGATAAAAACCTTAAAATGTAATTTATAATTTTTTATGACTAATATATATATATATATATATATATATATATATATATATATATATATATATATATAGATATAAAGTAGAAACTTGTAAAATAAAAAATATGTATATATTGTCAATTTATAATAGATATGTTTTAGTACAAAATAGAAGTTTGTAAAATATAATATAATGTAATGTGTTTTTAAGTATATAATGGATTTTTTTTAAATATAATATATATATATATTCTTGACATATATAATATATAGTTTTAAGTACTACTTAATGTAGCCTTTTTTATAGTTTTATAAAATAAAATAAAGTTTATATTATACAATACATACCATTTCACAAAGTATAGTATATGACCGTTTTAAAATATGTAACATATTTTTTTGTAAAATATATGAGACATAGTCCTTAACATACAATATAATTTTTTAAATATATATATTAATGTTTCTTTGAATATATATAGTTTCTTAAAGGTTAAGGCACATGTATAGTTTTCTCTAAATATAGGATATAAGCTTTTAAAAGATATAATATATGTAATTTTGCAAAAGTATAACATATATAATTTCCTTAAAACAATAGGTTTTCTTATATGATGTAATCGCAATATAATATGTCTTAATGTATATGTTTCTTTTTTTGGGCCTTTGTTAGATAGTTTTAATTTGGGCTTTAGGCCTAGCATTAGATTCTTGGGCTTAGTTTAGGGCTTTTAGGCCTTAGGCCTTGTTTGGGTAATTTTGGGCTTTAGATCGTTGGGCTTAGTTATTAGTTCTTTTGCGCTTTTGACTAGATTAAGTGAATTAACTTAATTAATTTAGATTGTGTGCTCGTCTCATAATTCTCAAGTTAATTAAATTAGTTCTAGGTTTTTAGAGCCTTAGTTAAATTAGAGTTCGAATTAATTTCGTGAATTTAAATTTATCCTAATTACTTTTAGGATAAAATTAATTTCATTAAATTAGATTAAATTAAATTAATTGAATATTTCTTAAATTACTTTTAGGATAAAATTACTTTTAGGATTAAATTAGTTCTAGGTTTTTAGAGGCTTAGTTAGATTAGGTTTTTAGAGCCTTAGTTAGATTGGGGTAAATGTTAAATTCATTAAATTAATTGAATATTTCTTAAATTACTTTTAGGATAAAATTAATTTCAAGTTTAGATTGACATTAAATTACAAATTAATCACCATAATTCAGGGTTAATTATTAGAATCATTTAGTTGACAAATAGATCACTAATTGAGCTTTCTAATAAACTGGGCCTTTCTTTTGTGTGTTTATATTTGTGTCTTTGATTGTCATGCCTTAATTGTCAGTCATACAACCTTTGATCTTAATTGCATTCCTAATTAATCTAAATCATAAAAGGGAGGTACTTATTAATTGCAATATTTGTGTCGTAATAGTCAAAGCTTAAAGGATGTTGACCAAATATTCGGATTAATCCTTACCATCCCGAGGTAAATGGATTAAAAGTTAACAAAATCATCACATCATACTTAAATGCTTGCATCATGCATAAATGTGACGTATGAAAGTTGAACATTAAACTAACACGGCAGTCGGGCTTATTCGATGTCAGTTTAATTTATGGTCTGATATATCGTCAACCTTATTAATTAAATGTTCAATTAATTTGAATCCACCAATTCGATAAAGCCCGTGCAATCAAGGTTAATTTTCATTTAAGAACTCCGAGTTAAATTCAATATAAATTTCAATAATTTTCATCCTTTTAAAAGCAGCAAATATTTTGGTACCGAATTCTGGGCGTGATGGGGTGCTAATCCTTCCCCACACGTAACCAACTCCCGGACCCTTTCACAATGAATCTCTGGTTTCTTATGGTGTCCGGCCTACCTCACTTAAGTAGCCGGTAGCGACTCCAAGTTGTCATCGTTTTCAAAAAATTAAGGTTTTCAAAAGAAATCCTCATTCTTTTTAAACATTTTCATTAATAATTTAAGGGAATAATTTGTAGCGCCGAATTCATGTACGATCCACAAGATACTCCTTTCAAAAAAATTCGCTACACAAGTTCCTACTGATAAACCAAGACATGCTCTTCAACTAGTTAGGCATTTCTTGGCCAATAAAAAATTGCCTTCTACACCGTTTTAGTCATTTTGTTGCCTTATTTTTCATCTGAATTGTGTTTTAATTTTATAAGATATCTCGATAAATAAATTTAATTTATGATATTATCAAAATTTTAAAAAATGATATAGTTTAAATAAAATTCTGAATTCAAATTTGATTGAAAGAGATTACTGCACTGATTGTTTAGAATTTAATCCGACTATGTATTTAATTGAAATATAATGCAAAAAAAAAACTTCTGTTCAGGTTACTTTTTGAAATTGTCTTCGGGTTGCTTTCCATTCGGATCTATATAGATTAGATAATTTGTTTCTAATTCCGAATTAATTTTAAATTATCATGTTTGAGTCCATATTTAGTCTTGAATCGAATAAATTAATTTAGATTAAATTTATCGGATCTATATAATAGCTAAATTATATACGAACCATGAATTTAAATAAAGGTTGCGACCGCTATAACGGCTATAACGGTCGTTACATAAAAATTTTAGCACATCAAGTGTCTATAATAGTATAAAAAATTTTGAAAAAAATTACGACCGTAATAATATCCGTTAATGCGAGACTACTGAAGAAGCGGCCCGAGTTTTGAGTTCCAAGTTGGAGTAACTGTAAATGTGGAATGTTCCCAGCTCTTTTCAGTGTCCTTGACAAATGCAAATCATTTTCCGAATTGAAGCAAATTCATGCCCTTGTGGTAACTTTTGGCATCCGCTATGACGACCTTTTATCCTCTAAACTCCTCACCGTCGCCGCTCTTTCCGACGCCGGCAACATCGACTATGCCTACCGCCTTTTCTCCAGGCTACCGGCCCCTGGCGTCTCTGATTGGAACACAATTATTCGAGGCTACTCCGGCAGTAAAAATCCCAACAAATCGTTTTCGGTTTTCATTAAAATGCTTCGAGCTGGGGTCTTCCCTGATTACTTAACATACCCTTTCCTGGCCAAGGCATCTGCTCGCCTTTTGAAGCCGGAACTCGGCGGAGCAGTTCATGGCCACGCGTTGAAAAATGGGTTCGAGTTAGATAAGTTCATAAACAATTCTTTGATTCATATGTATGGTTCCTGTGGTGACATTGTTTACGCCCGCCGAGTGTTTGATGAAATGCCGATGAAGAATATTGTTTCGTGGAACGCAATGTTGGATGGTTATGCCAAGTGTAGGGATATGGATTTGGCGCGTCAAGTATTCAAATTAATGTCTCAAAGGGACGTTGTTTCTTGGAGCTGTTTGATTGATGGGTATGTTAAGAGTGGGGATTACAAGGAGGCGTTGGCAGTGTTCGAGGAAATGCGGGTGTTGGGTCCCAAGGCTAATGAGGTAACTATGGTGAGTGTGTTGTGTGCTTGTGCGCATTTGGGTGCGCTTGATCGAGGGAGGTTAATGCATTGTTATGTGATGGACAATGGGTTACCGATTACTTTGGTTCTGCGCACGTCTCTCGTTGATATGTATGCTAAATGTGGGGCAATAGATGAAGCTTTAGACGTCTTTCATGGGGTGTCAAATGGTAAGACGGATGTGTTTTTGTGGAATGCTATGATCGGAGGGCTTGCGATTCATGGGTTGGTTAATGAATCTCTCGAATTGTTTACCGAAATGCAAATTGTTGGGGTTGTCCCTGATGAGATCACATACTTGTGCTTGTTGAGTGCGTGTGCTCATGGTGGATTAGTAAAGGAAGCTTGGTACTTCTTCGACTCTCTCGGCAAACACGTTATGACTCCAAAGAGAGAACATTACGCATGCATGGTGGACGTTCTGGCTCGAGCAGGGCAGGTAACAGAGGCATATCGATTTCTACTCGAAATGCCCATGGAGCCAACCGCATCATTGCTGGGTGCTCTATTAAATGGATGCTTAATACACGGAAAATCAGATCTCGCAGAGATAGTAGGAAGGAAACTAATTGAGTTAGACCCGGATCACGACGGTAGATATATCGGCTTATCGAACGTTTATGCAGCCACTAAACGATGGAAGGAAGCAAGAACAATGAGAGAGACCATGGAAAGAAGGGGAGTGAAGAAGTCTGCTGGATTTAGCAGTGCGGAGATAGCTGGAACTCTCTATAGTTTTATAGCTCACGATGAGACTCATCCGAACTCGGAACAAATTTATAGAATGCTAGAATTTATTGTAAGCCAAGTGAAACTTGATGTTCACAAGGATATTCAAGAATATATTTCTTTATGAAATGAAATTCGATTTGAGTGCAAGCTTTTCTAATTCCAAACCTATTAGAAGTAATATCAGAAAGTTATTCATACTTCTATAAGAACTCAATGGTATAAGTTCATTAAAAACACACAGGCACACTGAAAAACACACAGAAAAAGGGTATTGACCTTAATGTTTAACTTCAGAAGCGAGAAAGCATATATATAGCACACTCCCTAAACGAAAACGATAGCAGAAATGTGTTTCTAATAGATACTTGAACACATGATTCGAACCCATCAATGCAGACTTTCTTTCTGTGTAATATACCAACTTCTTTTCATCCTTCTCAGAAAATCTGCAGAATTGAAATCAAAAGACTGTCAAAAGTTGTTCCGAAATGGATACCATTTGAATATGCTAAATGATGATGATTAGAAATACATACCATGTAGCTGCAATGGCAAATGCTAGACATTTGGATCTTGCAGGTTGGGCTGAGCAAGCTGGAGCTGATAGGAATGGAACTGTTGGGAATTGATTGTTGAGAGCTGAAGCACACTACTGGGTTCATCATAGAAAGGGAATTGCCCAAGAACTTGCTGATGCTCCACCGGCTTGGCTTCCATTCCTCCATGTTGATACTCGATCGTCACTCGCTGTTCTTGAATCTGTAAGATCAACAAAATTTAGACAATCAACTAAACCGATACGAGTTCTGTTGAAGTCTTTCGTACTTACCCATCGGTACATATTGCTGTTTTCTTCCTCCAGTATTCTCTCCTACACAATTTTTTAAATTACAAAACATAAATTAGCATCTGATTAATGTGAAGGAACTTAAAGAAGTGTCAATTCATCCATTACCTTTCTACGCAAGTTATCAAGTTGCTGCTGCAGAAGTTCATTCTGCAATATGCCAAGGCAGCAGACAATTTTAAAAACAAAAGAAGAAATCTTTAGTTGAAATACATAAGAAGATCAAGATGAAGACACATACCTTTCGCTCTCGGACCTTGAGGACGGAGCTTTCGAGTTCATTTTCGAGTTGTTCAAGCTCTTCGAATGGAATCGAGCTCATGTCCTCACCAGTGTAGCGCCGCATGCTCAGTTGAAGCCGACGGGTTTCTTTCCTCAGCACTGTCAATTCATGGTACAGATGTTCCTATACGCATATACATACATAAAGATACATACATACATGCATTACTAAACATGGAAGTATTCCCCAGATTGAAGAAGGAAATGTGAGTTTCTAAGCTTCTTACCCGATTGTCATGCTCCGGAATGGTATTTCCAGTAACCTTCAGATACCTATCTATGACCTGCTCCATTCTGTGACAAAACATTTAGCCATAAAACAAAACTTAAAATCTCTAATCATTCAAATTAACCATGCAAAAAACAAAGATCTGCAGAAACATGAAAAAAGCAGCCTTGAAATTGAAACCCTAGCAAGTTTTTCCCCCCACAAATCAAAAACTTGAGACCAAGTCAAGGTCATAGCTTTGTTCATGACCAAACACGGGAATTCATGAAAATGAAAGGACCTATACGGCTCACTGCAGTACTGGCACAACTTGCCAGTGGTGGAGAAGATGATGAGGCCAATCTGAGCATCACAAAGCACAGAAAGCTCGTGCGTCTTCTTCAAAAGTCCGGCCCTTCGTTTCGAGAAAGTCACCTGCCGAGTCGTCTGGTTCTCTATCCTCTTGATCGCAATCTTACCACGACCCATAACTATATCTAAAGATGAAAACAGATATATAGTCTTAAAAACTTGTATAAACCACCGGAAAAAGAGTTGGAAAAGGCAAATAATGATGGGAAGTAAAAGCTTCTTCTGGAGCTGAAAATAAGAAAAGTTTGTTTTGTAGTTTGTAATGAGTTGAGATATGAGAGATGAGAAAGATGATGAATAGAATTACCTATGTTTGCTTGTAGATCTGCAGCTCTTTCGGTGTATGAACTATGAACATGGAATTTATTCTCTATAAGCTATTTGATTTTCTTTTTTCCTTTCCTAGAAACCCCATTCTCTTCCCATAAAACTACAAATTTGCACCTGCAATTTGATTTTTTTATGTAAAAATGTTATAATTATATAGAAAAAACTTTGATACATAAACTATAGTTTGTACAAACCCTTTAGTTTTAGAGGTTAGATGTTTAGTTTAAGTTTAGACTTTAGAGATTTAAGTTTTAGAGTTTAGAATTTATGGTAGAAGGTTTAGGGTTTAGTTTTTTAGAGTTAGTGTTAAGAATTTAAGATTTGAGTTTTATAATCTAAATAGGCAAACTTGTGTAAAATAAATTTTACATATCAAAATTTTACCCGAATTATAATTATACATTTATAGTAATAACAAGGAAAAAACTTTAATATACGTGACAAGCTTTTTAATTTTAGGGGTTAGGAGTTTAGTTTAAAGATTAAAGTTTAGGGGTTTATTTTTATGATTTAGATTTTAAGATTAGTGTTTAGAATTTATGATATAAGATTTAGAATTTAGTGTTTAGTTTTTTTATGGCTTAGAGTTAATAATTTAGTATTTAAATTTTATAATATAAATATACATACTTGTATAAAATAAATTTTACACGGACTGTATATAAATTTTTTATCTTAATAACAATATAAGATCAGATTAGTTGATTGCATCGGTTGAATGAATTGAGAATTAATAGACGGTTTCTATATAAATAATAATAATAATTTAACCATTTGAAAAGGAACGAAAATTGGAATAAGAAAACTAGTAATTCAACCAATTGAATCGAATTTTGAATTTATTTTATAATTATGTTATGCCGGAAACTAGTACGTTTTCGGATTTGACAGGACGTTTGATTTTTATACCATTAGATAATATCAACTGTAAAAAATTCAAAACCGTATAATACCAAAGTAAAATTGTCTTATTACCGTTATTTAAATAACGTTTAAACCTAAAATATCAACTAATAATTAATTTAGTAATATGAGATATTAAATTTTTTAAGTAAAATTAAATATTTAAATTTCTTTTATTAATAAAAAGAGTAGAACATGAAGTCTCGTTAAAAAAACTTTCATACACCTAAATAGAAAAAAAAAAGAGTATCTTAGTGCTATTTACAAAAAGTGTAAAATAACAATCGACATGAACAGTTTAAAACTAACATTAATCAGGGAAATCTAATTGCACTAAATTACCAATGTTGCTTGGTGGCTCAATAAACTCGTGAAATCTAAGCGGAAGTGTCCATGCCAGGTGTGCGAGGGCATCCGCCACCTTGTTGCTTTCACGTCCAACCAACACCAACCGAACATCCCAAGATTTATTCAAAAAATTCCAAATGTGTTACACCAACGATGGCCAATTATTTGGTAACGCTCGGTCCTTCAAGATCGAAATTGCCCGTCCACAATCTGATCCAAAAGAAGGCGGTCAATACCTAGATCTCGTGCGACTTGTAGACACTCATAGAGACACCACAACTCAGCCAGAAATTGCCAAGCACAACCCAATGCTTCTCGCAAAATCAATAATCCAATCACTCTTGTGATTTCGAATAACTTCCCCGCACGTAGCTTCTCCAGATTACGATTGGGAAGAACCATCGAAGTTACCTTTTACCCAATTCTCAAGAGGAGGCAACCATCTCCGCAAGGCCATCAAAATAATATAATTAAATTATAATATTGTGAAAGAAGCAATCGAAATTAAATGATTGACACATAACAAGTCTCTACAATAATTTATTTAGATTAATCCGTAAATAGATTGAATATTATAATTATACTAAAAATAATTTAAACCCTAATTTCAAAATTAATTTACCAATAATTTTAGGCTTAATGCAATTTTTCCCTCTAACGTTTACCATTTTTTTCAGATTGGTACCTAACGTATATTTTGGGCTCTTTTGCCCCCTAAAATTTGAGTCGTTGCCCAAATTGCTCCAAAAAATTAACACCATCTAAAAAAATCGTCTGAACCAATAATATTATGCCACGTCAACATCTTTAATTATTATTTTTAAATAAAATTTTAAAAAATAATATTACAAATAAAAAATAAAACATTAATAAATATTAAAATATTTATTTAATATTAAAACTCACCCCCACCTCCCTGCTTCCTCATCCAAAATCCATCGACAAAGGCCACCCTCCTCCCCCACCTTCCACCACCATCCTTCCCCTCCCTTACTCTCCTCCCACCACCATCTCTCCCCCAAATTTAAAAAAAAAATGTCATAAGGGGCATACATAAACCGTATTCGATGTATTCATTGAGTGCTAAAATATAAGAACATGCTTCTGAACTATACCCACCACCTGAAAAGGAATAGAGCCATTCATAGAACACAGTGAGAGAGCCTGAAAATGAGATTTGACCGCGAAAATTGTTAGGTTTGGAGGTTTTAAGTCAAATTTGGAGCCATTTTCATAGAGTGATTTTACATGTAGCAAATCTATAGATTAACAAATTAGATAATAAAAAATGCAGCAAAAGCATGAAAATAGATTAACAAAAGTACCTGAAATTAGGTTTAGTTGCTAGAACTTTAAATCTGAAACAGATTCTGAAAATTGAAAATTATTTTTAGAACCATGTATTGAGCAGGAGGAGGATGAGGAGGAGAAGGGAAGAAGAAGACGTCAATTCTTGTTTGGCGTTATTAGATTAGGGGAATTCGGGTAATTTGGGATATATATTTTTATTTTATTTTTAATATTATTTTTTAAAATTTTATCAAAAAATCATAAAATAAATAAGAGCGACATGGCACTGTATGATTAGTCAAAAGAAATTTAACGGCGTTAAATTTTTAGAACAATTTGAGTAACAACTCAAACTTTAAAGGATAAAAAAATCTAAAAAATATATTAAATATTAATTTAAAAAAAATTGTAAACGTTAGGAAGCAAAAACTACATTAAGCCATGATTTTAATGGAGTAAGAGCAGTGGCATTATCAGTAATTTTAAAGCAATCAGCAACCCTTTATTGTCAAAAGAAGAAACAAAGACAAAATGGGGGTGGGGGGGTGGGGTGAGCCTTAACCACTCTTCTGTCAAGCAATCTGAAACTTACCAAAATTAGAAGTTTCTTTTACGATGGGTTGAAAACTATGACCATTCCAAGAATGGACAGTGGGGTCTACCAAAACCCTAATGGGTAACGACAAACTGTAACAAATCCCATGACCGGGACTTGTTGTGCATGGTTTCATGGTCTGGGTTCATATTAACTTGGGTCAACCAACTACAGGTAAAAGTGAAAAGTAATACATTTTTTTTTACTTTAAAGCTTCATGTGGAAAGGTAATTTAAATCAAATCATTAGGTTAAATTAATTAATTGATATAAACGGGTTCAAGCAATTTCTTTATACGGTTTTTTTACATTTTAAAAGGGTTGAGCGTCCAACAGATAATATCACGTAATTATATTATAATGTTAAAAACTCGTCTTTAGAGGGCTCTGAGGCCTTTAAATGATAAATTTAAGTTTATCCCTTTTAAATTATATAAAATATTAGATTAAAGGTTGTATTTTTTTTATACACAATATGCAAAGAAATACACAATCATTCATTTTTAAACTATACAAATTAAAATATAAAATATTAACCCTAAACTTTAAATCATAAATTCTAAACTCTAATTATAACTTCTAAATTTTAATCTATACAACCTAAACCCTTAAATTCTAAACCATAAACTAAACAATAAACCCTAAATTTCACACACTAACAATTTGTGTATTAGAGTTTTTTCCTAAACTAATATAATGATGAAATTAAACCAACAATCAGTTGGTCTAGTATAATGAGGTGTTAGGTCTCTTAAACAAGGTCGATGGTTTGAATTCTGACATTATAAATTGAGAAAATTAGGTTAGAAGGGTTGCCCCATAATGGGTCTATACAAATTCGATATGGATTTGTCAACTAGTGAGTTGAAAACCAGTAATTAAACCAAAAAATATATAATGATAAAATTACATTTTACCCCTTCCCAAAATATGAAATGTATGAATTAAACCCTTTAAAAATCATAAGATTTAATTCAACACCATCCTCTCATGAGTTTTTTTTTCTAACTTGGCCCCTAGTTGATTCCATTAATCAATTTATGACATGAACCCATGGATTGGGGTTTGCAATGATCTTGTTGGAATTCTTACCGAAAGGATAGAGTTTTTGTTGTTTAATAAGAAATTGTCTGAAATCTATTTATAGAAAGAATGCAAATGTGTAATAGGTTTTCCAAAAGAAGAAAGCACTGGCCATTGGCATTGGTCCCCCAAGGAGTTTTGTCCGCCATTATTTCATTGCTTGTCGCCATCATCATATCCCACTTACCTCGCCATAAACTGCAGTTACCAGCCATATTCACCATCGTCAACACACAACATCCACATTATAACATCGTGTCGAATATATCTTTTGAACAATTATATGTCGAATATCTAAATCTTATGATATTATATATGATCAAAGTTCGAATCCCCAAACAAACAGACATATCCTCTGTTTCATAATGCGGACTTAGATTAAGATATTCAAATCCACAATCTGCATCCGCATAAGTAATGTGACTTTGAGTAACGCGTATAAATCAAATATGATTATCTCTGGATATTTGAATCTGAAAAATCTGAATTCAAAATTTTAATTCGTATGTCGAATATATGAATCAGTTAAAGTCCATAAACTAACAAACATATTCGTCGATTCGTAATTTGGAGTCAGATTCGGATACTTGAATCCACAATTTGCATATAAAATATTCGAGTTAGAAATGAAATAGTAGAGTGAAGAAAAATGAAGATGGGAACATGGGGTGTTACCTAAAATGGGAAGGGTAGCAGAATCGGTTTGAGGTCACTTCAACCCTAATTAAGAGCTGAGGTTTCACATGGACCTTGCCAGTTGCCTGATATCTAATTAGTTTTTGCATCATCATTACCATTAAATAATGCAAAAGGCTATAAACCCTTGCTAACTCGATTAATTATCTTTTATTAATTACCATTTTAGAATTTTTAATAAGATTATATGACAATGTTTGTTCAATTTTTTAATAGTTTAAAGGTGATTAAAAAGTAGTATATGTTCATAGATACTTTTAATCCTTTGACATGCACACATACTTTGCAGGCATTGCAATTAAACTCGAGTCTCCTAAGATGAACATCATCCACTTTTCTATTGGGACCACTTGTTGGGTTCGTGTTTGTTTGATTTTTAACTTTTAATAAAACTCGCACATACTTTTTAGATAAAACTACACAAACTCATGTCTCATATTTGGTAAGGGTTCATTCGGTTCTAGAAAATAGAATCCGTTTTTATTTTTATTTTCTTGAAAAAATAGAAAACATCAAAGAAAACATATTTGGTTGTAAAATTAAAAAATGAGTTTTAAAAAATGAAAACCAAAATAAGTAAAATTTTATAAGGGTAAAACTTTGATACACAAGCTGTGTAAAACTAATTTTACACAAGCCTGTATTTTTACCTTATAAAACACAAATTCTTAATTCTTAACCCTAATACCCTAAAACCTAAACCCTAAACACTAACCTTAAATTCTAAACCCTACAACTTAAACCCCTAAACTAAACCCTTAACCCCTAAATTTGAAAGACACGTGTAAACATTTGTTTACACGGGCTGTGTATCAAACTTTTTCTCATTTGAAATACATAAAAAAATATGTTTTCATTGTTTTCTTTAAAATGTTGTAGGGAGGTGGAAAACATAAAAATAATAATTTTTTTAATTTTAACTTCACTTTAACCCAAATTTAAATTCTTTTAATGTCATTTTTTAAAAAACTTTACTTTATTTAATCTTATTTTATTTTTATTGCTATAATAAAAATTTTCTAACTATATTTTATTTTAATTATTTGTTCATTTTTATTTTGAAAAATAGACACCAAACAAATTTTTGCTAGTTTCAATTTTAAAAATAAGTTTTCATCTCTATTAACTAAGTTTGTTTTCTAAATTTTAAATAACTGATAATAAAAATTACTTTTTTGAGAATGAAAATAGAAAACCAAAATAAAAAATATTTTTTAAAACCATATGAACCCTAATATTCTATTATCAACTAAGACTATTCTCTGATTTATCCTTATGATTTCCCCGAATATATTCTTTTAGCACTTGTATGCATCTAAGCTATACGAACTCAATGATTGATGAAAAGAAATGAAAATTATTTAACAAGGTATTTTCTATATTTTGTTTTTTTAATCAAATAACTCTTTCTTGAATTATAAGAATGCAAATTATTATTTTTTATTTTAAACAATCTTAAGAATGTAAATAACCTTTTGATAATACATACACTTTATAAATAAAATAGCTCGAATTTAGATCTCATAAGATGAATATTATTTACTTTTCATTGGAACAACTCGTTAAGTTCAAGAATACAAATTATTTAACATATTATTAGTGTGTATTTCTGTATAAGCATTTCTTTTTATACTTGCAATAGAGGAATTAATTACTATCTCTAGGTCACATTAATCATTATTGATTTTTTCAATAATAAAACGAGTTTTAGAAGTTTATTATTTAAGTTCACAAAAAAAATCAATGAATGGTCTCGAAAAAATGAATAGTGCTTTTTTAGAAGTTTATGTAGTTTTTTCGGTAATATGTGCTTGAATTTTATTAAAGATTAAACCATGTATATAATACCAATTAGCCTCATTAAAAAGTAAAAAAAAAATTATAAAAAATTATTTTTAAAAAATGAGAAAAATTTTAAACTTCAGTTTACACGTGTCTTTTAGTTTTAAGAGTTAGGGTTTAAAATTTAGGTTTTAGAATTTAAGGTAGTATTTAGAATTTAGGGTTTAGAATTTAAGGTTAATATTTAGAATTTAGGATATAGGGTTTAATTTTTTAGGGTTAAGTTAAGAATTTAGGATTTAAATTTTTATAATATAAATACACAAGCATGTGTAAAATTAGTTTTATAGAACATGTGTATCAAAGTTTTCCCCTTAAAAATTTAGTATATTTGAAACTTCAGCCATTTTTCTTCAGTTTGTTTCAAATACATCAACAAAGACAAGACAGAAAAAGCTCCATTGCCGGAACTTGAACACGGATCACTTGGGTGAGAGCTGAGTATCCTGACCAAATACACTACAGCGGGGCCGGTTAAAAGTTGACAGTTTATAATTGTAATTGCATGTAAAACAATTTTGCGAAGTTATTTTATAAAATTGTTCATGAAAACATTATTATGATTAATTGAATAAAGATGTAAATCATGATTATCAGGTTAATAACAATCAAATTACTCATAATATTTTGTTTAATTATAATTTATTTTGATAGTTTCATATAGATTTATTGTTAATTACGCAGAAGAATATCCTACTATACATGGGAGGGATTAGGAAAAAGGACTTAGACACAGATTATTGTGCGTGGAATTAATTAAAGTGTAATTGTTAATTAGAGTTGGTGGCCTAATTATCGTTTAATCCTATAGGCTTGTAATAATAATAACTAGCTTATAATTATCCACATGTGTACATCACTATTGACCCAACATTTCCTAGAATTTCAACCAATAAAAGCTCAGGAACATGAATGAACATTTCCAAGAATTTCATAATCAAACGAGCTATAGACAATTTTCTTTTCTTCCATCATCACCATCATTCCCCGAATATGCCAATCCTGAGAGATTGTTGAAGGCTACGTAGAACTTTTCCATAGTAGTAATCTCGGCGATTTCGGGATGGATCGGTCCCGTCAGATTATTCTGGGAAAGATGCATTAACATGACATGTTAAATGATTATTTCAAAGGTTCAAACAATGCAGCTCTGATAGTTCAAAGATTGTTGTGGGAAAGATTCAAGCTCTCTAATAAAACAGGGATCGACCGTGACTCTTGTTCGTCGTAACGTACTCTTTCTTTGTCTGTGCCTTTGCTGTAATTGCGGTGGGTGCATGGACGGAGAAAAGGAAGCTCTCCTACAAATTAAAGCTTCAATTAACAGTCATGAGGGGGTCGCTTTCTGAGGCTGGTATGGTGAAGACTGTTGCCGACGGGAGGGTGTTGAATGCAACGTTACCGCGACTTGTGTCGATAGCATCCTCTTTTACAACCAAAGGGATCGCAGATTTTTGAAAGAAAAAATGTTATCCAATTCCACAACCTAGCAAGTATGAGTCACTGATATTGTCAAGCATGGAAGATTGAAACACTGAATCGTTAAGTAAGAAACATTAAAAAGTACTTAAAGCAATGTTCCGTTGCCGGGACTTGAACCCGGGTCTCTCAGGTGACAGCCGAGTATCCTAACCAACTAGAATACAACGAAATCTCGACATTAATTCACAATTATAATATTTGTACGTACATTTGTAACTCGAAATTAAAAGGCCATTTAAACATTGTACAAGCAAAGCAAGCTGGAATTTTTCCTTCAAAGGGATCATGGTGAAGCAAAAACCGTGCCAATTTCGCATACTGTAATTCCCAGGGAGCAGCTCGCCATACATGCTATTCTTAGACGGATTCGAGTACGACAACATCGAATTTCGGGTTAGATTAACGGGGAGGGACAACTCGAGTGCAACGATTGCTAGACAAGTCTAGCCTTTCTAAATGCTGCAATTCACTGGTAGAAAGCAGAGTATTACCCCATAATTGACTGGAGGAGGCATTGAATCCATGCAGCCGAGGGAGGATTTCATCAACCTCTAATGGCAGACGGCCGTCAAACGATCGTCGGAGATATCTATCGTAGTAATCGTCGTGTTGTTTTCAAGTTTTTAATGGACTTGACCAACAAAATAGTTGCTTCTCAGGCTCAAGACAGAAGATAAGTTATGAAGCAATCTATGTAGAGAAATTCCCAACCAGTGAGATATTGGACAAATCCAGGTTTTGCAAGTTGCCTTGTGTTGAAAGGAAACTTGAAATCACATTACGACTTTGATTATTCATTTTTATATTTGAGTCTCATAGTAAGTAAATTATATTTAAATTTTTCTGAAGTTTATTATGACCTTTCTTATATTATGGTGGATCTTATTTAAATTTATTCAGATTTAAGTTCAAATATGTTCTAATTGATTATTGTTATTAATATTAAAGTGAATTAACGTTAATTTATTGTGTAAATTATTCCATGCATAAATTTCTACAAACACGTTAGTTTTAGGGTTTAAAGATTTCACATAGGATCTGATGTTAAGGGGTTTTAGTGGGTTGGTTAGAATTTAGGGTTTATAGGTAAAACCCAATCTCAAGTCATATTACTCTAATTTTTAAACTCTAACTCATAAACCCTAAATTCTAGCTATAAATCCCTACCCTTAAACCATAAACCCTAAACCAAATTTCTAAACCCTAAAACTAAATCACTTGTAGAAATTTTTTCGTTTCCATGCCAATGCATGAAATATTTTCCTAATTTCTTATATAAAATCAATTGTTTTAAAATTTTATTTTTAATATGTATTTCAAATAATATCCATTATTAGTTAATTTTTAACTATTAAACATATTTTTAAATAATAAAAATTTTAATATAATAAATTTATATCACTCGACATCATAAATAAAAACTCTACTTTCTACTAACGGGGTTGATCCAAGTGAAAAGCAGCTTTGTATCGCTTAAGCAGGCCTCGAGTTCGAGACGTTGTGTATGTAAAAAATCTCCGCTGGGAGACTCACCCGCCAAAACCAAGTGTGCGACGTGAGTCGGTCCAAATTAATCAGGACAAAATCATGGAAACCGAAGGACAACCAAAAAAATTCTTCTTTCTCTACAAATAATAAAAGTATTTCTCCCTCTTTCTTCCCAATTGTATTATAAGTTTGATTAAAAAAAAGTATAACTTTGACTTTTGGACGTCGAGTTACATAATATTATTGAGGACGATGGGAGTGAAACTGAATTGAATGATTTATACATTAATTAAGATGGATTATTTTTACTAATTACTTAGTGTTTTTACTTCTCAGATTGTGCTATTATATTTTTTCTTAATTTTTTATATAATTTAAATTCACAAAAAAGCTAAAATAATGCAAATAAAATGTGGTAACAAAAAAATAAGTGGGAAAACTTGAAAAGGTTAATGTAACAACGGTCCTGCCTGCGGTGGTGTTTGACGCGTTTTTATAAAAATATTTGGGATAGAGTCGCCACCAATCTTTTTAATTTAGGTGCGATTGGATCACCTGAAAATCCGGTTATTTTAATAAAATTGGTTTTTGTGTCACTTTATTAAAACGAGTTTGGGTCTGCGAAACTAGAAAAATAGGTTCGGGAATCAGTTACGTGTAGAGAAGGCCGAGCATCCCCACAACGCCCAAAATTAGTACCTAGTCGATTATTAGTGTCTTAATAATGGAAATTAAGAATTCGAATTTAATTTAAAATTTACGACCCCTTAAAATATTTAAAAAATATTTCTTTGTATGAAAGGAATTTACACCCCTACACCCGAGGCATAGTTTCCGTTAGATTCCCGAATGAAGGGAAACTATTTTGAAAATTATAATTTAGAATTAAAAATTGTATTTTGTAATAAAGACTAATGGAAAGCGGCACCCCTTACGTCCGAGGTACGTTTTTCACAATAATCCTTAATAAAGAAATCATTTTTTATTTAAAAAATGGTTAAAACAGACGAATGTGGAATTTATACAGATGTGTATATATATGTATAGTTATATTAATACATGAACATCAAAGAATGATAATAGTAATATTAATAAAATTAATACTTATAATAATAACAGTTGTATAAATATATATATATATAGAACTAATGAATAATAATAATAATAATAATATAGTATAGCAAAAATAGTATAATATATAATATAATATAATAATAAAGCTATTTAATATTGTTAGTGTAATAATATAGGATTAATAATAATAATAATAATAATAATAATAATAATAATAATAATAATAAACAAAAATTTAAAATAGAGTGGCCAAAATATAATAAAAAAAATTAAAATGCCGATTTGCAAGGATACAGAGGCGAGGGACCGCGGGCATAATTTGCCAATTTCCATTGGAAACGCGCGGATCCTCCTAGGTCGGGTCGCATATTCGGATATGAGAGCCAAAACGACGCCGTTTTGGGCTTGGGAGCTGATGCCCAAAACGACATCGTTTTGGAAGCCATATAAATATCCAAATTTGCCCCAAAAAATCATTTTTCTCTTTGATTAAAAAAACCTACAAACATTCTCTCAACTATATCAACCCCTCTCCCCTCACTCGACTGAGCTTCCTCAAAGTCACCTAAGGCCGCCGTGACTGCCACCGTGCACCGTCGTTCGCCGGCGACAGAGAAATGCCGCGAACGGCGGTCAGAGTACATGCAAAAGGGGTAGTTCGATTCAGTTTTTTGTTCTAAGGTAAGATCTAAGGTTTATTTTTTCTAAATCTCACCCAAATAGTGTAGATATGAGAAAATCTGAAGGATTTTTTTTACCTTTTTGAAATTGTTTTTTGCCTTTTTTTGTTTCGATTTATCTATTTTTGTTCTTTTTTTCTCTGATTCTCTCTACTCTCCAATCTCTGTTTTTAGCCAGTTTGACTCCCTTTTATAGGGCCTCGAATCTGCGTGAGGTGGAAAGTAAAAGACAGATGGTGGCTTAACGTGGCTGGGTTTGGGCGGTGGAGATGGTGGCGAAGTGGTGGTAGAAGGTGAACAGTTTAAAAAAGGGATTAGGGCGGTGGTGGTAGAGGGTAATCATTCGGGTAATAAAAAGGGGTTTTATTTGGGTTATAGTGGTGGTGTCGGCAGTGGTGGCCGGTGAGGCGGTGATGGCTGAAGGCTAGGGTTAGTTTAGGTTGGTTTAGGATATTAGGCTTAGGGTTTTTTTGGGTAGTGGATTGTAGTTATTGGGATGGATATGTAATGAGTTATGGAAAATGGGTCTGTGGGTTTTTTTATTTGGATTGTATACAGAATTTGGTTATCAAAGTTGTCACTCTTTGCTCATTGTTGTATAATGGCAATAGAGAAAAGACTAAAAGAACCAATTCTGTCCGGTCTGGCTTGTCTACACTCTGTATGGCGTTTTCTGTCTTCGATCTTCTTCTCTGCTCTTGAAAAGGTAAACTGGGTGATCCGTTCTATTGCATTTTAATGGAAACAAGATTTGATGTTGTGTTTATTCCGCTGCAATTCTAGGGAGATAAACTTGCTAGTGTATTCATTCCACTACTTCATCAGGGAGATGAAATTGTAGTTATACTAATTCTGCTGCAAATTCAGAGAGATGAGTTCATCATAACGTTGTCTATTCTATTACAAATTCAGGGAGACGACTCATGGTGTCTATTCCGCTGCATCCTGAGGGAGTTGAACTTACTGGTGTATTCATTCCACTACATCCTCAGGGAGATGAATTTGGAACCTGCTCATTCTGCTGCATTTTCAGGGAGATGAGGTCGTTGTGGCTTTATCTGTTCCATTACAAATTCAGGGAAACAGATTTGTTGTCGTGTTCATTCCACTGTATCCTCATGGAGACAAACTTGTGATCTCGTTTGTTCCACTACAAATTCAAGGAGACAGATTTGTCATCAGGTTCATTCCACTACATCCTCAGGGAGATGAACTAATGGTTGTATTCATTCTGCTACAACTTCAGGGAGGTGCACTTGTTGTTGTACTCATTCCACTAAAACTTTAGGGAGATGAGTTTACCATCGTGCTCATTCCACATCAACTTCAGGAAGATGAACTTGTGATTTTATCTTTTCGATGTTGAGTTGATTTGTTCTACCACTTGTTGGAGAGACGGAATCTATAAAACTTGTTTTGCAGACGCATTTAGGATGTTATGATTAGTATGAGTCAAATGATCTTGTCTTAAACATATCTAATGAATGCATGAGTGATTATAGTATGAATGCAAAATGCCATTCAGAAATGTTTGGATGTTGGAGTCAGCTTGAGCATCTATATCTGCCCTGAAACTGACATCATTGGCTGTTTGAACTCTGTTTAGTTTGAGTCACCAGACCTTATTTTCTTCAGATCTGATCGGATTACAAAAAAATTCATTGCCTCTCATTTCCTAGTCGTCTCCTCGGTGTACGACTAAAGGTGATGTCTCTATTCTCTCGAGCCCTTTTACCTATGGAAATGTCCCTTTTTAGTCGGAATTGCTTTTGGTCCCTATACTTTTAGGAATCTTTTAAAAGCAACGTAAAGAGATCTTTTCATATTTATGAAATTGTTAGCTCACTAATCATTATGTCAATGTATAATACTCATGTAAACAAAGACATAAGATGGAATGAAGAATTTATTGAAAGTAAGGTATTTTTAGATGGCAAAAATTGAAAGAGAATAAAGCAAAAAACAAAATTAGGTGCCCCAGATATCGAACGAGCGAGCCTCGCTAGATCAGCTTGCCGAGAACCTTTTTGTGCCGAATATGTGTTTAGGAGACCTCGAGGGCTTTACGGATATGCCAAAATGTGAAATTCTCTCTTGCAACCAAGTTTTCGAGCGAACTAATTGTTGTATGTCGTTTCTCCTTTTGATCAAAGTTTAAGCCGCCCTTTTTAGGTTTTTAACTCAAAACCTCATTTGGTCTTAAGACTCCCTTTGCGGGTTTTCATCTTGAGATCTTCTTTTTCTTTTCTTCTCTTTTTCTCTCAAAGCGCCCTTTCGGGTTATCACTTTGTTGTTTATATTTTTATCTTTCTTTTTTTAAATTTTTATTATTTTTTTTTGTTTTTGCTTTTTTTGTTTATTTTTTCTTTTTTTTTCAAGTAAAATACTTCTTGATTGAATCAGAATTTACAAGGCTTGGCAGATCTTCACCATCCATTTCAACCAAGATAAAAGCTCCTCTAGAAAATGCCTTTTTCACCACATAAGGTCTTTCCCAATTTGGCATCCATTTCCCTTGAGAATCTCTCTGAGTCGGTAGGATCTTTTTTAGCACTAGATCCCTTTTATGGAATTCCCTTGGGCGAACCTTCTTGTTATAAGCTCGCATCATTCTCTTCTGGTACATTTGACCATGTTGGTTGGCTTTCATTCTTTTTTCCTCAATCAAAACCAATTAGTCATATCTGGCTTGGATCCATTCTACTTCATCTAATTTCAATTCCTACATAATTCAGAGGGAAGAAATCTTGACCTCGATTGATAGTACCGCTTTCATCCCATAAACCAACGAAAAAGGTGTTGCCCCGATAGAGGTTCTGACTGATGTATGGTAAGCATATAAAGCAAATGGTAGTTTCTCATGCCGTCTTTGTAAGTTTCTATCATTTTTTCAACAATCCTTTTAATGTTCTTGTTGGCCGCTTCCACTGCTCCCTTCATCTGAGGACAGTATGGTGACGAATTGTGGTGTCATATCTTGAACTGTTTGTGCACTTCATCTATGGTCTTATTATTTAGGTTCAATGCATTGTCAGATATGATACTCTCCAACATCCCATATCGACATATAATCTCTTTCTTCAGGAATATGCTAATTGTAGATTTGGTGACATTAGCATAAGTGGTTGTTTCTACCCATTTGGTGAAGTATTCAATAACCAAAAAGATAAACCGATGCCCATTGGAAGCTTTCAGTGATATAGGCACGATGACATCCATGCCCCATGTAGAAAATGGCCATGGGGAATGTTGGGAAATGCCGGTACTCCCCATGGCACAGCGAAAAAATTATCCGGCGTAATCCACCAATGATCCATGTACAAGGGACGAATTTGGGGTGATAAAGGATGAAAAAATTATCTCAACCAATCTGGAATTCCACGAGTATCGAAGAATCCAAATCGAATCCGAGTCATCACAACAGCGTTCCAACCTCTACGTAGTCCACCCAAATAAAACGAACATTTTTTCTCTTCTCTAACTGTTAGAGATGATTTTCGAAAAATGCATATTTTGGATGCTAGACCTTATGCCTTTATATAGCATTCAAAAACCTAATTATAATTAAATTTGGATTATTTAAATATACAATATATTTAACCGAATATAATTAAATATGTAAAATCTGATTCTAATTTAATTAGGTTTCTTTTATATATATATATATATATATATATATAGTATTTGATAATTACAATAACTTATCAAATATTAACATATGTATAAAACCGAAATTAACAATTTTAGTTTCTCACTAATTATGTGTACAACAAGTTTGTACACATGCTATCTAGTCGATATTTGTTCATTTCAATCATAGGGTGCGACCTTTGTAGGTTTATGCAACATTAGTAGTAATATCCAGAAAAACTCTAATATTACAAGCAATGAGTGACATCTAGCAATACATCATTGCTACATAAGTTACATGAAATCGTGGTTCGATTTAACCTTTTTTCGTGATTAACTTCTTTTATGTATTTCATCCTTTTGTCCTCATATCTAGATCGAACACAAGTCATGGATTAGTCACACTTGTATAGTCCATCTAATGTTTCTTGATATCTTGAGTAGACTATTATAAACGAATAACTATGATATCCCATATCAATTCATTCGAGCATGACCATTCATTTTCTAGTTTCACTCAATCAAGTGGCCTATGGTATTACTCCTATTATGTAGGAGGGACAAATCCTATCTTGATCAACCATATTTCGCTACATGGATTGTGACATATCCAATATCAGTCTTTATAGTGTAGTCAGTTACGACACACGTTTGACCGTATCAAAATATGTCACTCACGATGTTGAAATAATGATGATCTCAAGTATGAGGATCATACATGTAGTTATCACCATGAGCAATGTTGTGACTGTCACATAATAATCCAAGAAACATGCTCATAGCGGGTCAGTCCAGTATGTCGTTCCCTAACACATACTTATGTATTGATTTTGACATCTCCATGTCAATGACAACACTTTGTCATCAATCAACTACATATTAGCCTTAATACATTATTTTTGTCCAAGCCTTCAATAATTCTCGACGAAGGACATTCAGGAATAACTATATTATTCTAAGGACTTTATTATAATTCAGATACACAGAATAAGACTGAAATAATAATAATGGCTTCTTATTAATAAACAAGATAAAATAAGTATGTATTTTACAACCATCTCATAATTGGTCTTTGGGCATACTCCAACAATCTCCCACTAGCACTAAGACCAATTACTCATGTATCTAATACCAAGAGACTTAGTGTAACGCTCATGCTTTTGCCGTGTTAGTGGCGTTGTCAGTGGATCGGCAATATAGTCATCCATCGGTACTCTGCATATTTCTACATCATCTTGATTAATGATTTCACGAATGAGATGGTAACGCCTAAGTATGTGTATGGATCATTGGTGAGATCTGGGTTCTTTTGCTTGTGCGACAGCTCCGTTGTTTTTACAACGTAGATCTATAACATTTGATATGCTAGGCACGACCCCTAGTTTATATATGAACTTTTTGATCCAAACAACCTCTTTTGCAGCATCGCTTGCTGTAATATACTCGGCTTCTGTCGTAGAATCTGCTACTGTATCTTGCTTTGAACTTTTCCAGCTTACAACACCTCTATTAAGGCAAAAACACAAAACCCGATTGCGATCGAGAATAATCCTTATCAGTTTGAAAGCTTACGTCAGTATAACCTTTTATACTTAGCTCTTCCTCACCTCCATACATAAGGAATGCATCCTTAGTTCTTCTTAAGTACTTAAGGATATTTTTTACTACGACCCAATGACCTTCACCGGGATCTACTTGGTATTGACTTGTCATACTTAGTGCATATGATACATCTGGACGTGTACATAGCATGACATACATGATAGATCCAATGGCCGAAGCATATGGTCTCTTACTCATGCGTTCTCTCTCTTGAGACTTTGAAGGACACATTTCCTTCGAGAGCGAAATGCCATGTCTCATAGGTAAGAATCCTCTTTTAGATTCTTCCATACTGAATCTTTTCAATACTTTGTCTATGCATGTATTTTGACTTAGTCTTAGAAGTCGTCTTGATCTATCCCTATAGATCTTGACTCCTGATATGTAGGTTGCTTCACCTAAGTCTTTCATAGAAAAACATTTTCCTAACCAAGTCTTTACAGAATGTAAGGTAGGTATGTCATTTCCTATTATTAGTATGTCATCCACATACAATACCAAGAACGTGATAGTGCTCCCACTAGTTTTCTTGAAAACACATGGCTCATCTTCATATTTAATAAAACCAAATTCTTTGATTACCTCATTAAAACGAAGATTCCAACTTCGAGAAGCTTGCTTTAGTCCATAAATGGATCTTTGTAGCTTCCATACCTTTTGGGCATATTTTGGATTGACAAAACCCTCAGGTTGTGTCATGTACACATCCTCATCCAATTTTCCATTAAGGAAAGCGATTTTGACATACATTTGCCAGATTTCATAATCATAATATGCAGCTATTGCAAGCAATATCTGAATGGATTTAAACATAGCAACAGGGAAAAAGTTTCATCATAGTCTATACCATGAATTTGATGAAATCCCTTAGCGACCAATCACCCTTTTTATGATTGTATATTGCCATCCATGTCGGTTTTCTTTTTGAAAACCCATTTGCATCCTATGGGCTTAATTCCTTCGGGTGGGTTAACCAAAGTCCATACTTGGTTTTCTGACATAGAATCCATCTCAGATTTCATGGCTTCTAGCCATTTCTTAGAGTCTGGGCTCTCTACTGCTTCCTGATAAGTCCTAGGCTCATCTTGGTCCACGAGAAGAACATCTCCATGCAATGTGACAAGAAATCAATATCTCTTAGGCGTATTGAGTTCTCTCATAAACCTTCGCAGTGGTTGTGTTTCAAGAACGACTGGATGTTCCTCAACTATTTGTGGAACTTGTTGTTGTTCAATATCTAGTTCAATGATCTGTGGTTGATCTTGAATTTCCTCAAGTTCAATATTTCTCTCACTTCCTTTCTTGAAAATAAATTCTCTTTCAAGGAAGACTCATGTTCGAGCAATAAACACTTTGTTCTCGGGTGGATTGAAAAAATAATATCCTTTAGTTTCTTTAGGATATCCCACAAAATTACACTTATGATATTTGGGTTTGAGTTTTGTAGACATCTGATGTTTAACATAAACTTTGCATCCCCAAATTTTCATAAAAGACATACTAAGATGCTTCCCAATCCATATCTCATATGGTGTCTTTTGAACCAATTTAGACAGAACACAATTTAGTGTGAAAGCAGCTGTTTCTAATGCATATCCCCAAAAAGAAGTTGGAAGATCATCATGACTCATCATTGATCAAACCATGTCTAACAACGTTCAATTTCTTCTTTCAGAGACTCCATTGTGTTGTGGAGTACCTGCAGGTGTAAGTTGTGAGACAATCCCACATCCTTTAAGAAGTTCATCAAACTTTAGGCTTAAGTATTCTCCTCCTCAATCTGATCGAAGAGCTTTGATACTCTTTCCTAGTTGGTTTTGTACTTCATTCTTAAATTCCTTAAACTTTTCAAGGGTTTCAGATTTATGATGCATTAGGTAAACATACCCATATCTTCTGAAGTCATCAGTGAAAGTAATGAAGTATTGAAACCCTCATTTTGCTTGTGTATTCATTGGTCTACATACATCACTATGTATTAGACCTAATAAATCACTTGCTCGCTCGTTTTTATAGTCAAACGGTGATTTGATCATTTTTCCCATTAAGCAAGGTTCACATATATCAAAATGTTCGAAAACGAAAGAATCTAAAATCCATCTTTATGAAGTTTTGATATGCGTTTCTCACTTAAATGACCCAAGCGACAATGCTAGAGATAAGTTTGATTAGAGTCATTTGTTTTTGATCTTTTCGTATTTATGTTATATATGGATTTATCTTGATCTAAGATATAGAGGCCATTGATTAATTTAGCCGTACCATAAAAAACATTATTGAGGGAAAAGAACAACTATTATTCTTAATAATAATCTCAAAACCAATCTTGTCCAAACAAGAAATTGAAATAATGTTTTTAGTCAAACTAGGTACGAAATAACAATCCTCTAAATCTAAAACAAGTCCACTAGGTAATGACAAAGTGTATGTTCCTATAGCTAATGCAGCAACTCTTGCTCCATTTCCCACTCGTAGGTCCACACCTCCTTTTGCCAATTTTCTACTCCTTTTTAGTCCATGTACAGAAGTACAAATGTGAGAACCACAACCGGTATCTAATACCCAAGATGTAGATGTTGATATATTAATATCAATAACACAAATACCTGATCCAGACTGTCTATTCTCTCTTGCCTTCTTGATGTCCTCAAGATAGACATGGAAGTTTCTCTTCCAATGTCCAACGTTGTTGCAATGGAAACATTTTCCTTCTTTTGCAACTCCTCCTTTGGGTTTCAATGCAACCTTTCCTTTGCTGGGCTTTGGCTTTGCCTTGGTGTTGGGCTTTCCTTTTATGTTATCCTTTCGGACTATCAAAATAGGTTTGTAGCTAACCTTTTTTCATGTTGTTCTCTGTTGTTCTTAACAGACCAAGCAACTGGGGCAACAATTTGTTAATTTCATTCATATTGAAATTAAGAACAAACTGATTAAAACTATCCGACAATGATTGTAGGATAACATCAGTAGCTAATTCAACACTTAGAGGGAAGCCCAAATTTTCAAGGGTTTGAATATACCCTATCATTTTGAGAACACGAGTTCTCACTGGAGTTCCCTCAACCATCTTGCATCGAAAAAAAGCTTTAGAGGTCTCATACCTCTCTTGACGAGCTTTCCCCTCATATAATTCCTTGATATTTTTAACCATCTCATAGGGAATCATGTCCTCATGTTACTTCTGAAACTTAGGGGGCATGGTCTCAAGCATCAAGCAACTGACGTCTACCATGTCACTTGAGTATTTTTCAAAAGCTTCCAATTCATCTTTAGAGGCATCATCTGCTAGCTATTTAGGGACAGGTTCTTCGATGACTGTTAGTTTCTATTCTTGTTTGAGGACAATCTTCAAGTTACGGAACTAGTCTGTAACACCCCTCCCCCAGGTTAGGAGCGAGAAGCGTTACCGGACTAAGAAACAAAATTTATTACGAGATATCAAGTTATCTTACAAGTTAACTTATACCATAACTTGATGACTTATACAAGATTAGGGGTCAATTTAAAACTTTCCACTTATTGAGCAAGACACCATTCGACTAAGCTAGACAACAAGGTTAGCTAATCATTAAACACAACTATGTTCATTTCTTGGGCATTCTAATGCATCAATGGTTATAATCAAGTTCACTGTAGTTCATTACCAATAATGCGCAACAATTAGACCATTTAGTTCATTGAATTACCATGAACAATACATGTAGATTAGTCTAGACAACTATATCATATAAATGAATTAAACTAGCAACCTAACTTCTTAATTTTATTCGAATAGGGTCAATATAGACTAGGCTTATCTTGAAGCAATTTAACAAGTTCAATTCTATAGTTTACATAATCGTACTCGAACAAAACAAGCTTATAAACAAGGTTCTAGTTCATTCATTCATTAGATAATTACATAGTATTCACAACAGACCATTACATACATACACTTATTTATATTCAAAAGTACTATTAACATTACTTTACTTGAACAAGTTCTACATTCATCCTTAATTAAAACCCAAAATGCATGGACTTAACAAGTTTAGCCACCATCTAAAGCCACCATCTAGGAGTGTAACAAAATAGAAACAAGCAATACTTTATCTTCACTTGTATAATGCCTCAGCTCTAGAACGAGAAGCTTTAATCACTTTAGGACCTGAGGTTTGGGAAGAAGGAAAACGAGAGTGATAAGTACAAATCGTATTTAGTGAGGTAGTTCTAATTATTATCATATCCAATTATAGTATCTTTTAGATCAAGTAACACCTATCTAGGCTTTATTTCATTTTAATCAAGACCTAGTTAAATTCTAAGAGAATCTGATAAGTGTTCAAAAGTACTATTTTTATTACCCTTTTTACTCATATTATTGTTAGACTTAGGCTCATATTAGTTGCATAATTAGTCATTCATGCATTAATTCATGTTTCTTTCCACCATTGAGCTTGATTACATAACTGGGTGATTTTTGTGGGAAAAGATGCTGCTTTGGTGTGTTTTGTGTGTATGTACAGAATCACTTGCCAAAGCAAGGCTAGAGCTAGTTGCCAGGGCAATGCATGAAGGAGATGCCGAACCAGTTGCCAGGGCAATGCATGAAGGAGATGCCGAGCTAGTTGCCAGGGCAATGCATGAAGGAGATGCCGAGCCAGTTGCCAGGGAAATTGTCGACAAAGAATAAGGTGATATGGTAGTCGATATTGATGACTAGACAAGCCCAAGATGATGTGAAGCAAATCTAAATCCCAAAGGAGTTTGATTTCCATGAAGAGGTTAAAGAAGAATTAAATTCTAAGAAGATATGAGAAGTTCTAGAAGGAATATATTTATAATAAAGAATAATATTCTTTAAAGATAATTTATAATTCCAGCTTAACTTCCTCCTCAAAGAAGGACTTTGACCTAGCCCTATAAATAGATCACCAAGCCGTCAACTCCAAGGGAGAGAGTAGAGAGAATTTTTGACAAGCTTCAAGGGGAGATCTCGACAAGAAGGCTTCATCCATCCTTCATCTTTTTCTTTCTTGTTCAATTAGGTTCATGCTATGAATTCTTTATCTTGTGTTTCTTTGGAACCTAGCCATGAACTAAATCTATTTGGCTATGGTTATTGTGTTTTGTGGTTGTGAGAAACAATTGGATTTTGTTTAGGTAATAAGAGTTTGCACTTTTCTATTCAAGGTTTATTCATTCTTGGTTCTTATTCTTGTTTGCGAATGAATTGGGAGAGGATCTCGTAACTTCATCTATTTATCTAATATCGGGAGAGTTAGATTCAAGAAACGAATGAATATCATCTTTATTCAATCTATTGATGGTGAAGATTAATCCGGCTTAGGAATAAGTTAAGGATTTCAACGGCTAAGAAGAGCGCAAGATTGGTTGTTGTTCACCCTTGATTCACGCAGGGATGTATTATCAAGGCATGCACAAATAGCTAGAGTTTCGACTTAGGGATAAGAAGAAACCATCGAAGAACGCTCTGCCGAACCTTGAAGTTGCTGCCCAGACGCCCAAATAGTTGCCCAACTAGTCACCTAGGCAACCATCGATTAGTTTCCAAGGCAACCCCGTTGTGCAAGTTGCCACGACAACTGAGTTGCCCTTGATCTCTTTTACCAAGACGATCCAATCGGCTATCACACCTCAACTCACGATAACCTGGCCTATCTCTCTCACTTGATTTCATCTATTCTTTTACTTTATTGCTCTCTAGTTTAGTTATTAGTTAAACTCCTATAATCTTCTACTTGTGTGTTCTTTTACTTTTTACAGTGCAAGAGATTAGATTCTTGAAGTGGCACCAATCCCTGTGGAGACGATATCTTTTATACTATACTTGTACAATTGCGTAGCACTTATTACGCGCAATAAGTTTTTGGCGCCATTGCCGGGGACTGGCAATAGCGACTTTGTTTTTATTTTCTTGCACTTTTTATTTTTCTTGTTTAAGATTCAAAGGGTTAACAAACTTTGGTTTTGCATTGGTATATGACTAGGGCGAGACCGATTACACCAGAATATCCCTTTGATCCAGAAATCGAACGAACCTTACAAAGACTTAGGCGAAGGTTAAGAGTAGCAACGGCTAATCACGACGGCAATATGAATCAAGATGTTCCAGGAGGAGGATGAGTGATTCTTGCACGAAACAGAACTATTCGAGACTATATTGAAGAAGATCTTGATGGACTTAAAGAATCGCTAGAGGTGCCCGAAATTGGCTCTAGTCGACTAAAATAAAATGAGAAATTGCTTACTTTGCTAGAGGTGCCCAAAAATTGGCTCTAGTGAAAATAAAAATAAATGCCCTGATAATTAAATTGATAAAAGCCTATTGTTCACATAGAATCTTGAAAATCAATTTGTACACAACTACGCACACACATTGTCACGAGCATTATAGTTTGGTTCCAGGTAATTTTTGTGCTATCCGAAAAACTAAAAGGTGATCTTACTTTGTGCCACGGTTCTGAGGTTTGAATTCAAGTTTGAAGCATGTCTTTGATGATTAAAGTCTTGGCAGGTAATTGTTAGTTTGCATTGCTTGAGGACAATCAATAGTTCGAGTTTGGGGGTGTGATAAGTGTTCAAAGTACTATTTTTATTACCCTTTTTACTCATATTATTGTTAGACTTAGGCTCATATTAGTTGCATAATTAGTCATTCATGCATTAATTCATGTTTCTTTCCACCATTGAGCTTGATTACATAACTGGGTAATTTTTGTGGGAAAAGATGCTGCTTTGGTGTGTTTGGTGTGTATGTACAGAATCACTTGCCAAAGCAAGGCTAGAGCTAGTTTCCATGGCAATGCATGAAGGAGATGTCGAACTAGTTGCCAGGGCAATGCATGAAGGAGATGCCGAGCTAGTTGCCAGGGCAATGCATGAAGGAGATGCCGAGCCAGTTGCCAGGGCAATTGTCGACAAATAATAAGGTGATTAGTAGTCGAAATTGATGACTAGACAAGCCCAAGATGACGTGGAGCAAAGGTAAATCCCAAAGGAGTTTGTTTTCCATGAAGAGGTTAAAGAAGAATTAAATTCCAAGAAGATAGAAGAAGTTCTAGAAGGAATATAATTATGATAAAGAATTATATTCTTTAAAGATAATTTAATTCCAACTTAACTTCCTCCTCAAAGAAGGACTTTGACCTAGCCCTATAAATAGATCACCAAGCCGTCAACTCCAAGGGAGAGAGTAAAGAGAATTTTCGACAAGCTTCAAGGGGAGATCTCGACAAGAAGGCTTCATCCATCCTTCATCTTTTTCTTTCTTGTTCAATTAGGTTCATGCTAGGAATTCTTTATCTTGTGTTTCTTTGGAACCTAGCCATGAACTAAATCTATTTGGCTATGGTTATTGTGTTTTGTGGTTGTGAGAAACAATTGGATTTTGTTTAGGTAATAAGAGTTTGCACTTTTCTATTCAAGGTTTATTCATTCTTGGTTCTTATTCTTGTTTGCGAGTGAATTGGGAGAGAATCTCGTAACTTCATCTATTTATCTAATATCGGGAGAGTTAGATTCAAGAAACGAATGAATATGATCTTTATTCAATCTATTGATGGTGAAGATTAATCCGGCTTAGGAATAAGTTAAGGATTTCAACGGCTAAGAAGAGCGCAAGATTGGTTGTTGTTCACCCTTGATTCACGCAGGGATATATTATCAAGGCATGTACAAGTAGCTAGAGTTTTAACTTAGGGATAAGAAGAAACCATCGAAGAACGCTCTGCCGAACCTTGAAGTTGCTGCCCAGACGCCCAAGTAGTTACCCAACTAGTTGCCCAGGCAACCCCGTTGTGCAAGTTGCCACGACAACTGAGTTACCCTT
The DNA here is from genome assembly GCA_019671005.1 of Hibiscus mutabilis. Lineage (NCBI taxonomy): Eukaryota > Viridiplantae > Streptophyta > Magnoliopsida > Malvales > Malvaceae > Hibiscus > Hibiscus mutabilis. The sequence goes on along the minus strand of CM033711.1, from coordinate 31,831,451 downwards.
GCACTCTTTTACCAAGACGATCCAATCGGCTATCACACCTCAACTCACGATAACCTGGCCTATCTCTCTCACTTGATTTCATCTATTCTTTTACTTTATTGCTCTCTAGTTTAGTTATTAGTTAAACTCCTATAATCTTCTACTTGTGTTTTCTTTTACTTTTTACAGTGCAAGAGGTTAGATTCTTGAAGTGGCACCAATCCCTGTGGAGACGATATCTTTTATACTATAACTTGTGACGTGTATAGTTGCACAATTGTGTAGAACTTATTACGCGCAACAGAATCCATTCGAATAGTAAGAAAGACAAGATCCTCAACTTCAAATCAAGCATCATCATTATTAATCAAGCTATTGCGCGTAATAAGTGCTTCACAATTGTGCAAGTGTACACGTCGCAAGTTATAATATAGAAAGATATCATCTCCACAGGGATTGGTGCTACTTCGAGAATCTATATGCTTGCATTGTAAAAGTAAAAACACAAATAGGTGAAAGTATGAGTTCTAATTAACGAGTAAACTAAGAGCAATAAACTAAAAGAATAGATGAAATCAAATAAGAAAGAAGATGTCGGGTTATCGTGAGTTGAGGAGTGATAATAGATTGGATCATCTCGGTACTTGAGTGCAAAAACAACTTAATTGCTTGGGCAGTGGCAGCTATCGTAATGCCTGGGCATTGGGTTAAACCGATGCCAAGGCAATGAAGAAAGGAAACCTATGTCGCGGCAATGAGTGAAGCTGATGCCCGGGAAATGAAGAAACTAGGTTATTGCCTTGGCAGTACGCGAAACAGATGTCTGGGCAATGTGGTAATGGTGCAATTGCTTGGGCAGCAAACAACAACCTTCAAGGTTCGGCGAAGCGTTCTTCAATGATTTCTTCTTATCTCTAAATCGAAATACTGGTTGATTGTGCAAGACTTGATAATATCTCCCAGCGTGAACCAAGGGTGGACAACAACCGATCTTGCGCTCCTTTTAGCTGTTGAAATCCGTAACTTATTCCTAAGCCGGCTTAGTCTTCACCATAGATTGATCAAATAAAGACCATGCTCATTCGTTTTGTGAATCTAACTCTCCCGATATTAGATAAATAGATAGTTTAACGAGATCCTCTCCCAATTCACTTGCAAACAAGATTAAAAACCAAGAATGAACAAACCTTGAACTTTTAAATTGCAAACTCAAATTCCTAAAACAAACCCAATCGTTTTCACAACCAAAACACAATAACCCAAGCCAAACAAGTTTAGTTCATGGCTGGGTTTAGAATAAACTCAATGTAATTTTTCCCAAACATAAACAAACCGAAAACAAGAAGAAAATATGAAGAATTTCGATAGCCCCTCTTGAATACTCTCTTGGCTGACTTCCCTCTATCTCCCCACTTTTTGAATAGTCGGCTAGGGTCCCTATATATAGGAGATGGCTAGGGCAAAGTCTTTCTTGAGGAGGAACTTAAGTTGGAATTAAATACTTTAAAAGAGATTAAATCTCTTTTATTATATTTTTATTCCCCCAAAACTTCTCCTAATCTTCCTTCGACTTCTCCATGGAATTTCAGCATCAATCTTCACGTCAACCACCTCCAAAAAATTTAGGATTTTCTCCTCTACACTTCGGCTATCACTTTACCTCTTTCTTAGTTGCCTCGACATCAAAATTCATGCCCGGGCATTACCTATACATGCATAAAACACATACCGGTAGTACCTTTTCCACCAAAACTCACTAAAACATGAAATCAAACACCACCACAAAGGAAACAATGCAATTATGCATGAATGACTAAAAATGCAACTAATATGAGCCCAAGTCTAACAATAATAGGAGTAAAAAGGGCCATAAAAATAAGACTTTTGAACACTTAACACACCCCAAACTTGAACTATTGCTTGTCCTCAAACAATGCAAACTAACAATTACTTGCCAAGTTTTTAATCTTCATGAAATTTACTTCGAACTTGATTTTTTTCTCAGAACCGTGCACTAAGTATACATGACATTCAATCTTTTGGATGGCCTAGGAGTTACCCGGAATCAAACTATAATGCTTGTGAGTGTGTGCATGTTTGTGTACAAGATGATTTTCCGGATTCTATGTGAACAATAGGTATTCAAATTAATTCCTTAGGTTTTTATCTTATTCAACTAGAGCCAATTTCGGGCACCTCTAGTGATTCCTTTGAGCAAAATACTAGAGCTGGTTTTGGGCACCTCTAGCAATTAATTCTTAAACATAAAACTAGAGCAAGAAATTTTATTTACCCAAATTTTAAGTGATTAACCTAAGTTCACTAGAATTCCTTCAATCAATCAAGCCACAAAAGTGTACAATTAAGTTTAGCATCATAGTAGGACTCTAACTGTTTTCCATGATCATCCTAGAATTATGAGTTCTAGCAATTTTAGTGCAAAGGTAATGTCATCATCAAAAAATTCATCAAGTCTAGGCAATTCCAATCCAACTAGAAACAAGGCAAGTAACATGTGCAACCTATATGCAATTACTAAAAGATGAATGCAACTAATCATGAGCTAACTAATTACAATTCCTCCCCCAAACTCGAGTTAGGCATGTCCTCAATGCAAGCAATAATTAAAATTAAAATAAAATAAAAAGATGAGAAACGATGACTTACTCCGAGAGCTCGTCATCGGTGATGATGAGTTTTCTTTTGGCCGGTGTTTTGATCCTCTTGGTTGAGCGTGGTGGTTGCTTCCTTGTGGCCGGGGAGGAACCGATTTCAGTCTTGGTGCTATTTCTTCATCCTCTTCCTCTTCTTTATTTTCCTCGGTGGTAGAGGCTTTGCGTTTTGCTTTGGAAGATGTTGTCGAGGGTGGTTGTACTGGTGCGGTAGATGATTCTTCCTAATCGGAAAGAGACAATGTTTTAGTCTTAGATTGTTCGGGCATCGGGGTTTTACCTCTACTTGGTGCGGTTGTTGCCGTGGCATCACCTGTTGGAGTTTCCTAGGCATGAGCAGTGGGTGATGCCTGGGCATGAGCAGTGGGCATTGCCTGGGCAAGTATCTCGGCAGGAAATACTGGGAACGAGACTGCATTGTTGGGGTATTTTTCCAAGATAATTTGTGTGATGTCAGTGGTGTGGTCCTTCATATACCTCATGAACTACAATTGTCGTACCTCCATTTGATCTAGTTGATGTGCCAAAGGTCGTAGAAGGGTTTCCAATTGATATGTTGTTGCTGGCTCACTTGCCTGGGCATCAAAATTGGGCAGTGCCGAGGCAACAGGTGTGGCATGTGTAATCGTTGTTGCTGGGTCCTTCTCCGGTGCTTCCCCTATGATCTTCATGTATTTCGGTCTATTCCAACCTTCTTTGGTGGTTGCCTTCTCATCTGTCGGGGCACTTGGAACTTTCACATGCTCACAAATAGACTTGATATAAGGCTCGAAAAGAAAAGAACTCCCTATCCTTTTGACCACAAGCAAAAATCTCATTGCAAATTATAGAACCGAAATTAATAATTGGGTTGTTAAGAATAGAATGAATTAGCAAGAGACGAGGTATATCAACAGTGGTATTGTGTGATGTGGGCATTAAGGAAGTTTTAATGAACTTGTTCCAAAGTTTGGCCTCGGGTTTCAACCAAAGGCGATTTATCATTCCTTTGTTCGAACTGTCATTCCATTGAGTCCCAAGAATTGTTAGATCTTTGAGCACTTTGTCGAGATCCTTTCCCTTGATGTTGTCCACGAACTCTTTATATTCATCTTTCTCGACGTAAACTCCAAAGAAGAGGTTGATGTTTTCGACATCAAAGGGGACTGCTTTGCCACGAACACAAACATATGGGTTATCGGGATTAGGAGAATGAGCATAGAACTCTCTTACCCATGTTATGTTGCCTAGTTGTGGTTGATGGCAAACATTTGCCACTTTTGATGTGTGATCACCCGGAAGATGAAAGGTTTAAGGCCAAAATCTTGATTCGAGTTGGAGTAGGCAAAACCTTGTTCTTCCCATACTTTTGATGAGCAAACTTGGAGTGATATCGCTCTTCAACCGCCGGCGTAGCAAATCTCTTGAAGGCCGGTTCTTTGGATGAACTTGGGTGCACCAAAGTCTTGAGTTTAGTTTCCATTGAAGAACTTGGTTGTGAGTTGGGTAGAAACAAAGAAACAAAAGCAAAGGAAACTAAAGAGTTGCAAGAAAAGTAGAAGATAGGTTTCTTGGAAGTTAAGGGTGATGGGTTAAATAGAAAAGATGTGTGGTAATTATGGTAGGTGGGATTAATTGGAAAGAAAGAAGACAAAGGTATTGATTGGGGGAGTTGGGCGGCTAAAGGGATTGAGGTAGATGAAGGGTTTATGGCCAACTATGATAGGGATTTAGGGCAAATTGGGGGCTTAATGTAAGCCTTAGATTTGGCCCATTAGTTCCCTTGTTGAATAAACTTCCTTCTTGAATCCAATTCCTCTTTTTCTTGAACTCTTTTCTTAAAATTTAAAAACAAATAAAATAAAGATTAAAGATAAAAATAAACTAATAAAAATAGATAAATATATGGAAAGATAAATAAAATAAATTCTCAAACCTAAAATTCAAAGACAATTAGATAAATACTAAAGAAAGATGTAGTCTAAAACCTAAAAGAAATAAATAATTCTATCCTAAAAAAATAAACAAAAAAAAAAAAAATAAAATAAAAAAAGTTTAAAAAAAAATAAATAAAAATTCAAAGGAGAGCATTATTATGCATCTCCTAATGTGACCACTTCTTTGTTATGATTCCACATGGGCACCGTTGTAGTGCTTCAATCTTTGTCCGTTAACTTTGAATTCATGTCCGTCATTGGTGGACTTGATTATTATGGCACCATGGGAGAACGACTTGACTACTTCGAATGGTCCAGACCATCTTGATCTTAATTTTCCCGAAAAAGTTTTAACCAATAATTAAATAGAAGAACTAGTTGCCCGGGCATGAATTACTGCGACATCAGCTTCTTGTCATGCCAACGCTTCATTTTCTCCTTGTAGATTTTTGCGTTGTCGTAGGCTAAAGCACGAAATTCTTCTATCTCGTTGAGATCTAACAAAAGCTTTTGCCTGGCACTCTCCCAATCCATGTTCACGGTTTTGATTGCCCAATATGCCTTGTGCTCGATTTCCACCGATAGATGGCAAGTTTTTCCATAGATGAGTCAAAAGGAGACATACCTAGAGGTGTTTTGAATGCAGTGTGATATTCCCAAAGTGCATCATCAAGTCTTAATGACCAATCTTTTCTTGAGGGATTTACAACTTTCTCGAGTATACCCTTCAATTCCGGTTGGGAATTTCTGCTTTTGTCCTTTGTTTGTGGGTGATATGCCATGGCAATCCCGTGTGATACCCCGAAGTGTTGCAGCATTTTGGCGATGAGTTTGTTTTCAAAGTGCTTGCCTTCATCACTGATAATCGCCCTTGGTGTCCCAAAGCGTGTAAATATATTTTTCTACAAGAATCGTTGTACGGTCTTGAAATCATTAACGGGAACTGCTGTTGCGGCTTCAACCCACTTAGAAACGTAGTCAACGACAAGTAAGATGTAGAGGTTGATGAATGAAGATGGGAAGGGTCCCATGAAATCTATCCCCAACACATCGAACAATTCTACCTCAAGAATGTTCTGAAGTGGCATCTCATGTCGCCTAGATATGTTTCCCGTCCTCTAACAATGGTCACACTGCTTGTAAAAGTCCTGGGCATCCTTGTAAAGCGTGGGCCAATACAAACCGGATTGCAAAACCTTAGCCGCAGTGTGAGTCCCTCCGAAGTGCCCTCCATATGGTGAAGAATGACATTGTTGAAGCACGTTTTGCTGCTCCTCTTCAGGGGACACATCGGCGTATAACCTGGTCTGCACATTGTTTAAACAAAAAAGGCTCGTCCCAAAAATAATGCTTAGCATCATGGTGGAACCGCTTTTTTCCTTGATGAGTAAGGCCATAAGGTAAAATACCACAAACAAGGAAGTTAACTAAATCAGTACGAGGGTGTTGTCGAGGCAACTAGACTTGCTGAGGCGTGTGCTTCTAGAGTTGCCGAGGCATCAAAGGTTGTCGAGGCATGTGCAATAGAAGTTGCCGAGGCATCAGGGGTTGCCAGAGGCATGCGCACTTGAAGTTGCCAAGGCAAATAACAGTTGCTTGTCCGGGAATGCATCGCATATCTCTATATCCGCGTCCTCCTCCTTGTTGGATTCTAATCGTGACAAGTGATCGGCAACTTGATTCTCTATTCATTTTCTATCCTTAATTTCAATGTCAAACTCTTGTAAAAGTAATATCCAACGAATCAAACGAGGTTTGGCATCCTTCTTAGAAAAAGATACTTAATTGCCGAATGGTCTGTATGGACAATTACCTTCATACCAATCAAATAGGATAGGAACTTATCGAATGCAAAAACTACGGCTAGTAACTCTTTTTTCATTGTTGTGTAATTCACTTGAGCACTATTAAGAGTTTTACTAGCATAGTATATTACATGGAAAATCTTACCTATGTGTTGGCCTAGGACTGCTCCAACCGCAAAATCACTTACATCACACATGAGCTCAAAAGGTAGCGTCCAATCGGGTGGAACAACAATAGGTGTCGAGGCAAGCTTTTCCTTAAGGGTTTTGGATGCTTGGGCACAAGATTCATCAAAATCGAAAGCCTTCTCCTGTTCAAGTAAATTACACAAGGTTTTAGTAATTTTAGAAAAATTGATGAATGAACCTCCTGTAGAAACTTGCATGTCCAAGAAAACTTCAAATTCCTTTGACCAAACTTGGTGGAGGTAATCTTTCGATCACGTCCACCTTGGCTTTATCCACTTCAATACCCTTAGATGAAATCTTGTGGCCGAGCATGATTTCTTTATTCACCATAAAATGGCACTTCTCCCAATTGAGGACTAGATCGGATTTTTCACATCTTGCCAACATCTTCTCTAAATTGCCGAGGTAATTGTCGAAGTCATCTCCAAACATAGAGAAATCATCCATGAAGATCTCGAGGAAGTCTTCTACCATGTCAGAGAAAATTGCCATCATGCATCTTTGAAAGGTTGTTGGGGCATTGCATAATCCGAACGGCATCCTCCGAAAAGCATAAGTGTCGTATGGGCATGTGAAGGTGGTCTTTTCTTGATCTTCTGGTGCTATGGCAATTTGATTGTAACCTGAGTAACCACCAGGAAAATAATAAAAGGGTTTACCTGTAAGATGGTCAAGCATTTGATCAATAATGGGTAAGGGGAAGTGATCTTTTCTAGTGGCCTTATTTAACTTGCGATAATCCATGCAAACCCACCAACCGGTTACAGTCCTGGTTGGAATGAGTTTATTGTTTTCATTGCTTACCACCGTTATACCTTTTGTTTTTGTACACATTGTACCGAACTTACCCATGTACTGTCAGAGAGGGGTATATGATGCCGGCATCAATCCATTTGATGATATCTTTCATTACAACCCCCTTAATAGCATGATTTAGTCTCCTCTGAGCCTCAATCGAAGGCTTGTGATCATCCTCCAACAAAATCTTATGCATGCACACTGCCAGACTAATTCCCTTCAAGTCGGCAATTGTTCATCCTAGTACCTTCTTGTGCAGCTTTAACATGTCAATCAACTATTTTTCCTTCTCAGGCTGCAGCTTAGAAGAGATAATCACGGGTAATATATCATTGGTTCCCAGATAAACATATTTTAGTTTCCCAGGCAGTGGTTTCAACTCAAGAACGGAGGGTTGTTCAATTGAGGGTTTTTTGATTTGCCTTTCTTTACCTGAGTAATCCAAGGGTTCAAAATACTTACCTAGACGACTTGTTATCCAACCAGCTTCAACGTGATCTTCATCGTCCATCTTTTCATTTTCCTCAGATTCGATCATGCCGTTGCCCAAGTAATTACCGAAGTAATTGTCGAGGCATTTTTCAAATTCAAATTCTGTGGAGGCATGGATGACTTGGCATTCTTCTGGATCATCAAAATGTTTTAAGGTTTGTAACACATTAAGCTTCACTTGCTGGTCGTTCACTGTCTTTGTAAGTTCTTCCTTCTCGACATCGATCAACGTTCTTCCTGTGGCTAGGAAGGGTCTTCCGAGGATAATGGGTGCATGCTCATCTGCTTCACAATCCAAAACAATAAAGTCAGCGGGAAAAATAAATTTATCCACTTTTACCAGTATATCTTCGATTTTTCCCTCTGGATGCACATAGGATCTGTCGGCAAGCTGTAGCATCACTGTTGTGGGTCTTGCCTTTTCGATTCCCAATTTCTAAAAAACTAATTTAGGCATTAGATTTATGCTTGCTCCGAGATCGCACAATGCTTTCCCGACATAGCAATTTCTGATCGAGCATGGGATTGTGAAACTGCCGGGATCTTTAAGTTTGGGTGGCATACGGTTATGTAACATGGCCATGCATCCTTCTGTCACAACAACTGTCTTGAATTCTCCTAGCCTAGTTCGCTTAGAGACTATGTCTTTAAGGAACTTAGCATAATTCGGCATTTGCTCAATTGCCTCAACCAATGGCAAGTTGATGTGTACTTGCTTCAAGATGTCAAGGAACTTCTTGAATTGGTACTCGTGCTTTTGTCTCTTCAACCTCTGTGGGAATGGTGGTGGAAGTCGGATATCCTCAATCTTTTCATTGGTCTGAAACTTGATGGATGGTATTGCCGAGGCATCAGAACTTGCCGAGGCATGCGCCTTAGTAGTTGCCGAGGCATCAAGACTTGCCGAGGCATGTGCCTTAGTAGTTGCCGAGGCATCCTTCAGTTCATCAGTTGTTGACTCATTTAGTCGGTCAGATGTTTGCTCCTTGGGACGAACTTGTACTTCCTTTAGTTGTTGGCCACTCCGTGTGGTGATTGCTTTGCACTTTTCATAGTTTGTTCCTCTTGCGACCTCAGTATCGCTAGGAAAAACACCCATATAGGTCTTGTATTCAGGTTTTGAGTAAATTGTCCGACTTGAGTTTCAATGACTTGAGGGCCGCTTCTTGATTTTGCAATCTCATCTCAGTCCTGTTAATAAAAGCATCAATTCTTTTCATGAAGTTACTATTCTCAGCCAAATAAGATTCAGTTTTCAACATAAAAGCATTGAGAGAGTTTTGCAAAGAACTAAATGTTTTCGGTTGTTGCTGCGGCATCTGTTGCCGAGGTATGTTCTGCTAGAATCCCGATACTTGTGCATTCTAATTGTTCTGGTTTAGAACGTTGTTGGGATTATTCCATGAAAAATTTTGGTGCTTTTTCCAGGCTGGGTTGTATGTGTTGGACATCACATTGTTGCTCCGATTGTAATTTCCCACGTAGAAGCTAGATTCTATGTTCTGTGTACATTCAGAAGATTCATGGTTACCACCACATATTTCACAAAAGGAATCTACTACCTTGACCTCCTATGTGTTGTTTTGTTTCTGCATGTTCTGGACCATCTTGGTTAAAGTGGCCAATTGTGCCGAAATTGTGTCTGATGATCCCAGTTCATGTATTGTGGCTTGGCGTCTAACTCATCCTCTTCTCGTAGTTGGGAACTGATAATCATTCTTGGCGAGCCTGTTCAGAATTTGCATTGCTTCTTCTGGCAACTTGTCTAGGAGTATGCCGTTTGCTGAGGCATCTAGCATCATCCTTGTCGGTGTATTCACAACATTGTAAAACATTGTCACTTGTGTCCATACTGGGAATCTATGTAGGGGACATTTGTGTAGAAGTTCTCTATATCGCTCCTAAGCCTCGTATGGATTCATCATCTGCCTGCTGAAAAGAAGTAATTTCGTTACGAAGCTTATCAGTCAAATTTGTAGGATTAAATCGAGCAAGGAAGTCACGACATAAATCGGTCCAAGATCCTATTGATCCGGAAGGAATACTATTCAACCATGCTTTCGCCCTATCCCTCAGTCAATAGGGGAATAATCTTAATCGTAAAACATCTAGGGTGACTCCATGTATTTTGAATGAATTACAAATCTTGAGGAAATATTTTAGGTGTTGTCGTGCATCTTTAGTTGCTGAGCCGCCGAATTGACCAATTGTGTTGATCATGTTGAACATTACCAGTTTTAACTCAAAGTGGTCAGCTTCAATTTCAGGCGACAACTCCTGGATTAAGTCTTTCAAGATCTTCCTCAAGATAATCTCGAATAGTTCTATTTCGTGCAAGAATCACTCCACCTCCCGCTAGAACATCCTGATTGTCGTTGGTTTTCACATTGCCATTTCGATTAGCCATTGCTACTCTTAGCCTTCGTCTGAGTTCTTGCAAGGTACGTTCGATTTCTGGATCAAAGGGATATTCTGGTGTAGTTGGTCTCGCCCTGGTCAAATACCAATACAAAACCAAAGTTTGTTAACCCTTCTAATCTTAAACAATTAAAATAAAAAAGTGCAAGAAAATAAAAACAAAGTCGCTCTTGCCAATCCCCGGCAACGGCGCCAAAAACTTGTTGCGTGTAATAAGTGCTTCGCAATTGTGGAAGTGTACACGTCGCAAGTTATAGTATAGAAAAATATCGTCTCTACAGGGATTGGTGCTAGTTCGAGAATCTACCTGCTTGCACTGTAAAAGTAAAAACACAAATAGATGAAAGTAGGAGTTCTAATTAACGAGTAAACTAAGAGCAATAAACTAAAAGAATAGATGAAATCAAGTAAGAGAGAAGAGGCTGGGTTATCATGAGTTGAGGAGTGATAATAGATTGGATCGTCTCGGTACTTGAGTGCAAAAATGACTTAATTGCTTGGCTAGTGGCAGCTATCGTAATGCCTGGGCATTGGGTTAAACTGATGCCAGGGCAATGAAGAAAGGAAACCTATGCCGCGGCAATGAGTGAAGCCAATGCCCGAGCAATGAAGGAACTGGGTTATTTCCTTGGCAGCACGCGAAGCGGATGCCTGGGCAATGTGGTAACGGTGCAATTTCTTGGGCAACGAACAACAACTTTCAAGGTTCGACGAAGCGTTCTTCAATGATTTCTTCTTATCCCTAAGTCGAAATACTGGTTGATTGTGCAGGCCTTGATAATATCTCCCAGCGTGAACCAAGGGTGGACAACAACCGATCTTGCGCTCCTTTTAGCTGTTGAAATCTGTAACTTATTCATAAGCCAGATTAGTCTTCACCATGGATTGATTGAATAAAGACCATTCTCATTCGTTTTGTGAATCTAACTCTCCCGATATTAGATAAATAGATAGTTTGATGAGATCCTCTCCCAATTCACTCGTAAACAAGATTAAAAACCAAGAATGAACAAACCTTGAACTTTAAATTGCAAACTCAAATTCCTAAAACAGACCCAATTGTTTTCACAACAAAAACACAATAACCCAAGCCAAACAAGTTTAGTTCATGGCTGGGTTTAGAATAAACTCAATGTAATTTTTCCCAAAACAAAACCGAAAACAAGAAGAAAATATGAAGAATTTCGACAGCCCCTCTTGAATCCTCTCTTGGCCGACTTCCCTCTATCTCCCCCACCTCCTTTGAATAGTCGGCTAAGGTCCCTATATGTAATAAATGGCTAGGGCAAAGTCTTTCTTGAGGAGGAATGGTCTCCCGAGAATGATAGGTGCATGCTCATCTGCTTCACAATCCAAAACAATAAAGTCAACGGTAAAAATAAATTTATCAACTTTTACCAGTATGTCCTCGATTTTTCCCTCTGGATGCACATAGGATCTGTCGGCTAGTAGCTAGCATAATCATTGTAGGTCTTGCCTTCCCGATTCCTAGTTTCTGGAAAACCGATTTAGGCATCAAATTTATGCTAGCCCCAAGGTCGCATAATGCTTTCTCGACATAGTGGTTTCCAATGGAACAGGGTATTATGAAACTTCCGGGATCCTTCAACTTGGGTGGCATACGATTGTGCAACATTGCCATGCATCCCTCTATTGCGGCAACTGTTTCAAACTCTCATAGCCTTGTTCTCTTGGACACAATGTATTTAAGAAACTTGGCATAGTTTGGCATTTGTTCAATTGCTTCCACCAATGGCAAGTTGATGTGGACTTGCTTTAGGATATCAAGAAACTTCTTGAATTGGTATTCTTGCTTTTGTCGCTTCAACCTTTGTGTGAATGGTGGTGGAAGTCAGACATCTTCGATCCTTTCATTGGTTTGGAACCTGATTGACGGCATTACCGGGACAACTGGAGTTGCCGAGGCATTATCAACTGGGGTTGCCGAGGCATGCTTATCACAAGTTGCTGAAGCATCCTTATCGTCGGTTGCCGAGGCATGCTTATTGCGGTTGCTGCGGCAATTCCTGGTTCAGCATCTGAGGCTTTGCCGCTAGGTTCGTCTTGATCTTTTTGTGGAGTTTTGTTTGATGAGCGGGTTTGAGCCTCTCTAAGTTGTTGGCCACTTCTAGTGGTGATTGCCTTACTTTGCTCATGGCCAGTTCCTCTTGCGACTTCAATATCGCTAGGTAAACCTCTTTGCGGTCTAGTATTCAGATTTTGAGCAAACTGTCCGACTTGATTTTCCAATGATTTGATTGTCGCCTCTTGGTTTTGCAATCTCATCTCAGTCCTGTTAATAAAAGCATCATTCTTTTTATGAAGTTACTATTCTCAGCCATATAAGATTCATTTTTCATCATAAAAGCATTTAGAGAATTTTCCAAAGAACTAGATGTTGTCGGTTGTTCTTTGCGGCAATCGCTGTTGCCGTGGCATATTCTGCTGGAATCCCGATGCTTGTGCATTCTGATTGTTCTGGTTTAGAGCATTGTTGGGATTACTCCATGAAAAATTCGGGTGCTTCTTCCAAGCTGGCTTGTATGTATTGGACATCACATTGTTGTTCCGATTGTAATTCCCCACATAGAAGCTGGATTCTGGATTCTGCATACATTCAGAAGAATCATGGTTATCACCACATAACTCACAAAAAGAACCCATTACCTTGACCTCATGTGTGTTGTTTGGTTTTTGCATGTTCTGGACCATCTTGGTTAAAGTGGCCAATTGTGCCGAAATTGAATCTGATGATCCTAGTTCATGTATTGTGGCTTGGCGTCTAACTCATTTTCTTATAGTAGAGGGGAATTGATAATCATTCTTGGTCAGCCTGTTTAGAATTTGCATTGCTTCCTCCGGTGACTTTTCTAGAAGTATGCCGTTTGCCGAGGCATCTAGCATCATCCTTGTTGGTGTATTCACGGCGTTGTAAAACATTGTTACTTGAGTCCACACCGAGAATTCGTGTAGGGGGCATTTGTGTAGAAGTTCTCTATATCGCTCCCAAGCCTCCTACATGGATTCATCATCTGCCTGCCGAAAAGAAGTAATGTCGTTACGAAGCTTATCATGAAAATTTGTAGGATTAAATTGAGCAAGGAAATCACGACAAAGATCGGTCCAAGATGCTATTGATCCGGCAAGAATGCTATTCAACCATGCTTTCGCCCTATCCCTCAGTGAATAGGGGAATAATCTTAATCGTAAGAAATCAGGGGTGACTCCGTGTATTTTGAACGGGTTGCAAATCTCGAGGAAAGATTTCAGATGTTGCCGTGCATCTTCAGTTGCTGAGCCGCCAAATTGACCAATTGTGTTGATCATATTAAACATTACCGGTTTGAACTCAAAGTGGTCGGCTTCAATTTCAGGTGCGACAACTCCTGGATTAAGTTCATCAAGATCTTCTTCATGATAGTCTCGAATAGTTATGTTTCGTGCAAGAATCACTCCTCCTCCTGCTGGAACATCTTGATTCATATTACCGTCTTGATTAGCCATTGCTACTCTTATCCTTCGTCTAAGTCTTTGTAAGGTTCGTTCGATTTCTGGATCAAAGGGATATTCTGCTATAATCGGTCTCGCCCTGGTCATATACCAATGCAAAACCAAAGTTGTTAGCCCTTTGAATCTTAAACAAGAAAAGTAAAAAAGAAAGTGCAAGAAAATAAAAACAAAGTCGCTATTGCCAATCCCCGGCAACGGTGCCAAAAACTTGTTGCGCGTAATAAGTGCTACGCAATTGTGCAAGTATACACGTTGCAAGTTATAGTATAAAAGATATCGTCTCCATAGGGATTGGTGCTACTTCAAGAATCTAGTCTTTTGCATTGTAAAAAGTAAAAACACAAATAAAGGATTATAGGAGTTTTAACTAATAACTAATCTAGAAAGCAAATAAGTAAAAGAATAAATGAGATCAAATGAGAGAGATAGGCCAGGTTATCGTGAGTTGAGGTGTGATAGTCGATTGGATCGTCTTGGTAAAAGAGTGCACGAGCAACTCAGTTACCATGGCAACTTGCACAACGGGGTTGCCTTGGCAACTAATTGATGGTTGCCTGGGCGACTAGTTGGGCAACTACTTGGGCGTCTGGGCAGCAACCTTCAAGGTTCGGCAGAGCGTTCTTCAATGGTTTTTTCTTATCCCTAAGTCGAAACTCTAGCTACTTGTGCATGCCTTGATAAAACATCCTTGCGTGAATCAAGGGTGAACAACAACCAATCTTGCGCTCCTCTTAGCCGTTGAAATCCTTAACTTATTCCTAAGCCGGATTAATCTTCACCATCAATAGATTGAATAAAGATCATATTCATTCGTTTCTTGAATCTAACTCTCCCGATATTAGATAAATAGATGAAGTTACGAGATCCTCTCCGAATTCACTCGCAAACAAGAATAAGAACCAAGAATGAATAAACCTTGAATAGAAAAGTGCAAACTCTTATTACCTAAACAAAATCCAATAGTTTCTCACAACCACAAGACACAATAACCATATCCAAATAGATTTAGTTCATGGCTAGGTTCCAAAGAAACACAAGATAAATAATCCCTAGCATGAACCTAATTGAACAAGAAAGAAAAAAGATGAAAAATGAAGCTTGTCGAAAATTCTCTCCTCTTGCTCTCTTTGGAGTTGTCGAAATTCCCCTCTCCTTGCTCTCTCTAAAGTTGATGATATGGCCTCTTATTTATAGGGCTAGGTCAAAGTCCTTCTTTGAGGAGGAAGTTAAGTTGGAATTAAATTATCTTTAAAGAATATAATTCTTTATTATAATTATATTCCTACTAGAACTTCTCCTATCTTCTTGGAATTTAATTCTTCTTTAATCTCTTCATGGAAATCAAATTCCTTTGGGATTGGGCTTTGTTCCACGTCATCTTGGGCTTGTCTAGTCATCAATTTTGACTACCATATCACCTTGTTCTTTGTCGACAATTGCCCTAGCAACTGTCTCGGCGTCTCCTTCATGCATTGCCCTTGCAACTAGCTCGGCATCTCCTTCATGTATTGCCCTGGCAACTAGCTCTAGCCTTGCTTTGGCAAGTGGTCCTGCACATACACACAAAACACACCAAAGCAGCATCTTTTCCCACATAAACTACCAAGTTAAGTAATCAAGCTCAACGATGGAAGGAAACATGGATTAATGCATGAATGGCTAATTATGCAACTAATATGAGCCTAAGTCTAACAATAATATGAGTAAAAAGGGTAAGAAAATAGTACTTTTGAACACTTATCACTTTGACACATGTCCAAGCTTATATGTGACATTTGAAGTATGTTTTGTGTGGAATTTGATATAAATATGCTATGTAGTGCTATTTGAAGCAAAGACTTAATATGTGATGTGAAATGGCTAAGGGCACAAAGGTGAGTTTTATGATGATATGTGTAACCTTGGACACTTGTGGACATTGGATACAATTGGCATGCCGTAGGGTTATTTGAGCTCACTATGTAAGGGATTGGACTATAGTCTAGGGCTACGACCTATATGTGGGAGAAAAGGTTGAATTATGCAAGGGACTAAAGAGCAACGACTCAAGGCTAAGGCCTATTTCCAATTTGTATAGCGTACATGGGAATCCGTGTATCCATTGGTTGCTATGTCCAAGGAGATGATATGTATTTATGCTTCAATTTTGATATATGAAAATATAATACTTGGCTTTGAGTATGATTTATATATGATTAATTGTGTATATTGTTATTCAAGCATGCTTACATGCCATTAAAGAGCTTATTGCGCATTTGTTATAACTACCTCACTAGGCTATGTAAGCCTAACGTTCGCGTGTCTCATGCATTTCAGGATCTTGAAGAAATCTGAGCTTCGATCGTGTGGTTGCAATGGAAAGTCACTCATGTCAACCCTATGTATGCTTACATTTTGTTTGAACTCCTAGTAAGGTGGAATATGGCTTAGACATGTTATACTTGTCTATTTTGATGTGTGTGTAATGGCCTAAGTGAGTCTAAGCGGTAGATGTGCATTTTGGTATGGTTGTAAAATGTTAAAACTAGTTAACTTTGGCCTTAAGGTACTAAAAGGTAAAAACTTAGTAAACGGATTCGAATCGCTCTAAAAATTTATATTCCATTAGAACTGTGGGTTAATAACCCGCTGGTAAAATTTCATGACATTTGGACATCGTTCAACAGGTTAAATTGATTAACAACCAGATGAAATCTGTTAGTATAGTACAAGTGTATCGATACTGGTCAAGCTGTATCGATACGGCCTTGCATATTTGGACTTCGTAAAACAGAGCGTATCGAAACAATAATGGGTGTACCGATACGGTTCCTGGCACTGAGGTCTGGGAAATAAATTGTATCGATATGGCTTTAGGGTGTATCGAAATGGTCAACGCCGATCAACCTGTATCGATACAACATCAGTGATATCGATACAAGACCTTAATCACTCAAGTCTAAATTGAATCTATGCATATACGTATCGATACGGACCCAAGGTGTATGGATATGGAGGCTATTAGTTTTGTTACAAGGCTTTGAATACAGTTTTGAATAAGTTACGAAATGGTCACTAAATATTGTATGGTCTAATTGAATAGATAAACAACCTCAGTTTGTAATGAAATTTCACAGTCTAATAATTAGAAAGTTAAACTTCAGATTGACATCATGAATTTCAATTAAGAACTCTTAATTTGTAAAACTTACAGTAAATTAGTTTGATAAGCCTTAAAGAGATTAATAAGATATTTCGAATAAGATTTCAAACTCCGGTTAAACCTCCGATCTCCGAATATGTCTTCTGGTAACACTTTCCGACCTAGTTCTTAACTAGGCAGGGAATAAGGTATTACATTTGTGGTATCAGAGCCAGAGTTTAGTCGATCCTAGGACTAAACTGAGGCTTATCATGAGTCTGTATGTGCATAGGCCACCTAGGAGTTTATTTGTATATGTTATCCGTGACTTGCAACTGACACGATCTAACTTTTCCTACTTGATTAGATTTAAGAATGTATGCGCCCACTGATAGACGAGTCACAATAGAACCACACCCGGCTCCTCTTCAACACAAGAGGACAACCTAGGAGCTGAGGTCTAACTAGGACGGGTAGGACAAAATGACACGTCCAATCCTTCTCCGATGCTCCCGCTCAGCATGAGTGTTTGATGTCCATGGCTGAGATGATCAAGCAGGTGGTCATGTCTCTCAGGCAAGAACATCCACCTTAGCCCGTTGAAGTGACCTCATCTGTTTTGAGAGCTGCTATCGACAAGCTCCATCTATATCCGATTTACCTTCACGGGCCAGGAACAAGATAATCTTGAAGTAGTAGAGTACTAGCAGGAAAACACTCTCAAAGTCCTGAATAAACAAATGAAGTATTCTGATGAACACAAGCTGGAGTGCACTCTGGCATTGATCTCTGAAGAGGCTCAGAGCTGGCGGGACACCGTGACACTCACGGTACCTGAGTATAGAGTTACATGGGACTTCTTCCTTCATAAGTTCTGCAAGAAGTATATAGTGAGCACTATATCGCTAAACGACGTAAGAAGTTCCTCCATCTAAGACAAAGAGGAAGACCTGTAGAACAATACATACATAATTTCTACTAGTACTCGAGGTATGGTGCAAAGATCATACGCACTAAAAAAGAGAACCAATTTCAAGGAACATCTATTGCTCGTACAACTTTGGTTAATAGTACGGGTGGTTCTGGAAGAAGTTCACAGATCCCTTTATGTAGCTTTTGTCAGAAGAGGCATCCTGGGCCGTGCTGCAGACAGACCAAATCTTGCTATCTTTATGGTGAAGCAGGTCACTTTATCAAGCAATGTTCGTAGAACCCGAATACTCCTACCTCTGTGGCTTCTTAGAGCAATGCTGCTAAAGGAAAGGGAGGGAAGCAAGTGCAGTTTGGTTCAGTAGGAAGACCTCGCAACATAAACTTTCCTTCAGTAGGGTGTAACCCTCATGCCTCAGCCTAGATGTACCATGTTCAAGGCCGAGAGCAAGAGGACGATCCTAATGTGATAGCAAGTATGGTGAAATTATGTTATGATCTTGTCTATGTTTTGGTATATCCAAGCTCTACGCATTCCTTTATTAGCGAACCATTAATCGAGAAGTATGCCCTAGAACCTGAATCAATCACTTTTGAGATAGTTGTTTCTAACCCACTAAGATATAGTGTGGTTATACAGTTGATTTGTAAAGCTTGTCCTTTGAGGATCCAAGAGATCCCATTTCTTGCCAAATTGATAGTCTTGCCCTTCCTTGAGTTCGATCTTATCCTAGGCCTTGATTGGTTAGCTGACCATCAAGCTTGGGTAGACTGTTCTAAGAAGAAACTATACCTTTATTGACTTGGCAAGGAAAGCATAAGTCTGATGAAAACCAAACCCGAGCCTAATAAAGCCATCATGTGTGTTATAGAGTCTAAAGAAGACCCAAAGCTCAAGAATGTGCCAGTTGTGAAGGAATTCCCTGATGTGTTTCCTGATGAACTTCTAGGACTCCTTCTGACTCAAGAAGTGGAATTTAGAATCGAGGTGCAACCGGGGACTACACCAATTTCCATTGCGCTGTATAGGATGGCTCTGGTTGAGTTAAAGGAGTTGAAGGTTCAATTTCAAGATCTTTTGGTCAAAGGGTTTATCTAACCGAGTTCCTCACCCTGGGGAGCACCGGTTCTATTTGTCAAGAAGAAGGATAGGTCGATGCGTCTATGCATTAACTACCGTTAGTTGAATAAAGTAACGGTCAAGAATAAGTATATGTTACCAAGGATCGATGATCTCTTCGATCAGTTGAAGGGTGTTCTATCTTCTCCAAGATAGACCTACGATCCAGGTACTATCAAATGTTAGTGAAGGAGTCTGACGTCCTAAAGACTGCCTTCCGAACTAGATACAGCCATTATGAGATTTTGGTAATGCCTTTTGGGCTTACAAATGCACATGTAGCCTTTATGGACCTGATGAATCGTGTATTCAGGCCTTATCTAGATAAATTCGTGGTTGTGTTCATAGATGACATCTTGATCTATTCCAAGGACACTACTGTTCATGAAGGACATCTCTGGATTGTACTTTAGACTCTCTGGGAGAACCAACTATACGCTAAGTTCAGTAAATGTGAGTTCTGGCTATCTGAAGTATCATTTCTTGGACATGTGATCTCTTTTGTTGGAATTCAAGTTGATCCAAAGAAGATTCAATCAGATCTTGATTGGATCCCTCCGAAGAATGTTGGAGAAGTTCATAGTTTTCTGGTCCTTGCAGGCTACTACCATAGATTCATTAAAGGGTTTTCAATGATCGATGCACCTTTGACGAAGCTCATCCGCAAAGAAATTCCCTTTGTGTGGAAAGTGGAGCAACAAAAGAGTTTTGATCAACTTAAGCAAGTCCTAACTCATGCCCTTATTTTGATGCAACCTGAGTCAGGCAAGGACTTGACGGTGTATAGTGATGCATCCCACTTGGCATTAGGCCGTGTACTGATGCATGAGGGAAAAGTCATAGCCTATGCTTTACTTCAGCTTAAGCCACACGAGCTAAACTATCCGACACATGATCTAGAGCTAGCTGCTGCTGTGTTTGCCCTAAAAATTTAGAGGTATTATATTTACGGTGAAAAGTGTTACTTGTACACCGGTCACAAAAGCTTGAAATATCTCTTGACTCAGAAAGAGCTGAATCTCTGCCAACGTCAGCGTTGGAGCTTTTGATGGACTATGACTTGGTCATTGATTACAACCCTGCTAAAGCCAATGCCGTAGCTGATGCCTTTATTCAGAAGCCTATTCCCTCTCCGAGACATTTGAATTCTCATTTTCAGCTTAAAAAGCATGGCAAGTTATTGGCTAAATTGAAGGTTCAGTCAACCATCGTGTCCCGAATAAAAGTATTCCAGGAATCTAACGTGGAGTTGAAAACTCTAATTGCTAAGATTAAGGACTAGCCGAATCCTGACTTTGCCATGAATTCCAAAGATTTATTGTGCTTTCAAAACTGTATCTGTGTCCCCGATGATAATGATCTTCAGAATCAAATCCTGAACGAAGTTCATTTGATTCTTTTTTCCATTCATCCTAGAGCTATCAAGATGTATAAAGACTTGAAGGAGCTATATTGGTGGTCTGGCATGAAATGTGAAGTCACGGACTTTGTGGCTAGGTGTCTGACCTGTCAATGGATTAAAGCTGAGCACAAGGTACCTACTGGTCTTCTACAACCTATTGAGCTTCCAAAATGGAAATAAGAGCGTATTACGATGGATTTCGTAAGAGGTCTACCAATGGCACCGAAGAAAAATGATGTTATTTGGGTCATTGTAGATCGATTCACCAAGTCTGCTCATTTCTTTCCGTTGAGAATGGATTTCAGCTTGCCTAGACTTGTTGAGTTATACTTTCATGAAGTCATCCATTTGCACAGAGTTCCTGTGTCCATTATTTCTTATCGTGACCTACGTTTTGCATATCGGTTTTAGAAAACCTACATTTGGCTTTGGGAACCAGAGTGCACTTAAGCACTGCTTTCCACCCTCAAACCGATGGCCAATCTGAAAGGGTTATTCAGATTTTGGAAGATATGCTACGAGCCTGTGTTATCAACTTTGGGAATACGTTGGAAAAATCCCTACCATTGGTGGAGTTGGCATACAATAATAGTCACCAAGCTTCGGTTCAAATGGATCCTTATGAAGCTCTTTATGGAAGAAAATGTAAAACCCCTCTCTGTTGGACCGAGCTTGGTGATTAGGCCCTGACTTACTTCGAGAAACTGAAGAAAGGGTAACCATCATTCGTGACCAGCTCAAGGTTGCCTTTAACCGACAGAAAGCTTATGCTGATTTGAAAAGAAGGGACATTCAGTATGATGTTGGTGAGAAAGCTTTCCTTAAAGTATCTCCGTAGAAGAAGATCCTTCGTTTTGGCAAGAAGGGTGTTAAGTGTGTAAAAGTACTATATTTCTACCATTTTTACTCTTAATTACTGTTAGACTTAGGCTTATTCTAGTTCCATTTTTTAGTCATTCATGCATAATTGCATTGTTTCCTTCACTGCCATGCTTGATTTCCTAATTTGGTTGATTTTGTGGAAAAGATGCTGCTAGTTTGTGTTTTTGTGTGTGCAGTATCTAATTGCCCAAGCAAGTCAAAAATTGCCGAGGCAATTGAGGATAAGAAAAAGGGAGCTGCCGATTTTGATGGGATAAATCCAATTAATTCAAGTTACTTACGAGAAGCAAGGATAAATCCTAGAAAAGTTGGAGTTCCACGAAGAGATCAAAAGGAGATTAAATTCCAAGAGTTTATGAGGAGTTTTTTGAGAACAAAAAAAAAGATTTATCTCTTTTATATTATTTAATTCCAAATTAAACTCATCCTTATCAACAAAGAACTTGACCTAGCCATCTCCTATAAATAGAAGACAAGCCGCCACCCTCTATATGTTTGACTTGAGAGAGAAAAACATAAGGCTACTCAACATCATCTTCTTCTTCTTCGTCTTTATTCCATTCGATTCATGTTAGGTAGATTTTATCTTGTATTTATATTGCACCCAGCCATGAACTAAACTCTTCTTGGCTTGGGTTATTGTGTTTTTGTGGTTGTGAAAACGTTTGGATTTGTTTAGGTTTTTGAGTTGCAATTCAATTTCAAAGTTTGTTCATCTTGGTTCTTAATTTTGATTGCGAGTGAATTGGGAGAGGATCTCATGAATTCATCCACTTATCTAATATCGGGAGAGTTAGATTCAAAAAATGAATGAGCATGGTTTTCATACAAACGAATGATGGTGAAGACTAATTCGACTTAGGGATAAGTTGCGAATTTCAACGGCTAAGAGGAGCGCAAGATCAATTGTTGTTCATCCATGTTTAACGTAGGGATGTATCACCAAGGCATGCACAATTAACAGTGTTTCGAGTTAGGGATAACGAGAAGCCATTGAAGAATGCTTCACTGAACTTTGAAGGAAGTCGCCCAGGCAATCGCACCATTCCCAGTTGCCCAGGAAATTACAATTTCACAGGAAATTAAACTGATGCTAATTGTTAAGATGATTGAGTTACTCTTGCAATCAATTACCAAGACGGTTCACTAAATCATCACACCATGACTCACGATAACTCGGCCTACTCTCTCGTTTGATCAACATCTTTTTTATTTACTTGCGCATTTTACTTTATTCGTTCATTCAAACTCCTATTATTACAAATTGTGTTTTCTTTTCAATACGAGGAATTAGAATCCGAAGGTACAACCAATCCATGTGGAGAAGATATCTAATCTATAGTATAACTTGCGACGTGTACACTTGCACCAATTGCGAAGCACTCTAAACACGCAACAAGTTTTTGGCGCCGTTGCCGGGGATTGACAATAGCAACTTTGATTTTTATTTCTTGCACATTTGTTTCTTTTTATTTTTATTTTTTTCCATTTTTGTTAATCGGTTTCAAGGGGCTAACATTCTTTGGTTTTGCATTTGTGCATGACCAGGGTGAGACCAACAACGCAAGACTACCCACTTGAACCTGAGATAGAACGAGTTCTTCATAGAAGAAGACGAGAACAACGAGCAACGATGGTAGATCCACCTGATAATCCAGTCGACAATCTGAATGCCAATGGCAACCAGAATGCCGTAGCAAGAGGAGGAGGAGATCAAGTCGAACAACCTATCAAAAATAGACCTATCCAAGACTATTATAGGAAGATCTCAATGGTCTCAATCCATGAGTTGTCACACCTGAAATAGAAGCTGCCCATTTTGAATTAAAACATGTGATGTTCAACATGATCAACACAATTGGTCAATTTGGCTGATCGGCCACTGAAGATGCCAGACAACATCTCAAAACATTCTTGGAGATTTGCAATTCATTCAAACTACAAGGAGTCCATGAGGATATCCTAAGGCTAAAATTATTTCCCTATTCACTAAGGGATAGGGCAAAAATGTGGTTGAACAATATTCCATCCGGATCTATAGGATCTTGGATGGATTTATGTCATGATTTTATTGCTAGATTTAGTTTTACAAATATGATTGATAAGTTGCGTAATGATATTACTTCTTTTCGATAAGCAGATGATGAATCCATGTACGAGGCTTGGGAGCGATACAGAGAGCTTTTACAAAAATGTCCCATGCACGGATTCCCAGTGTGGACACAAGTGATGATGTTCTAGAACTCAGTGAACATGCCGACAAGGATGATTCTAGATGCCTCAGTAAATGGCATACTCCTCGACAAGTCACCTGAGGAAGCAATCGAGATTCTGAACCGTCTTGCCAAGAACGATTATCAGTTCCCAACTACTCGAAGGGGAATAGTCAGACAAAACGCCACAATAAACGAGCTTGATTCATCGGGATCTATTTCCACACAATTGGCTGCTTTAACAAATTTGGTTAAGAATATGCAGCGACCAAGCAACACACAGGAGATCAAGGTAGTCGATTCAATTTGTGATTTATGTAACGGTAACCATGATTCTTCTGAGTGTCCGCAGAACCCAGAATCTAGCTTTTACGTTGAAAACTGCAACCGAAACAACAATGTGATGTCCAACACATACAATCCATCCTGGAGAAAGCACCCTAACTTCTCATGGAGTAACCCGAGCAACACCATTAACCAGAACAGTTAGAATACACAAGCATCGGGATTCTAGTAGAACATGCCACGACAACAGATGCCACGGTAACAATCGACACCATCTAGTTCTTTGGAAAATTATCTCAATTCTTTTATGTTAAAAACTGAATCTTATATGGTTGAGAATAGTAGTTCCATGAAAAGGACTGGCGCTTTCATTAACAGGACTGAGATGAGATTACAAAATCAAGAGGCGGGCTTGAAATCTTTGGAAACACAAGTCGGGCAATTCGCTCAGAACTTGAATTCGAGACCACTAGGCGGTTTACCCAGCGATACTGAGGTCGCAAAAGGAGTAGGCCACGAACAATGTAAGGTAATCACCACTCGGAGTAGCCAGCAACTTAAGGAAACTCATCCAATGGAGAACACTCAACCAGCAGAAAGATCTCATAACCAAAAAGACACCAAAATTGATGAATCGACAATTCCCCAAGCAAATCCTAATGCCCCAGCAATTCCAAATGCCCAGGCAATTCGCGATAAAAATCCCAAATCAGAAAAGAAGGAAGAGGAAATCTGAATTCCAACACCATTCCCACAAAGGTTGAAGCGACAAAAGCAAGAATATCAGTTCAAGAAATTGCTTGACATCTTGAAGCAAGTTCACATCAATTTGCCGTTGGTTGAGGCGATAGAGAAAATTTTGAACTATGCTAAGTTCCTTAAAGAAATTGTCTCTAAGCGAACAAGGCTAGGTGAGTTTGAAACAGTGGCTGTGATAGAAGTATGTAAGGCCATTTTGCACAATCGCATGCCACCTAAACTTAAGGATCCCGACAGTTTCACTATACCATGTGTAATCGGAAATCACTATGTCGGGAAGGCATTTGCGATCTTGGAGCAAACATAAACCTCATACTGAAATCTATTTTCTAGAGATTGGGAATAGGGAAGGCAAGGCCTACAACAGTGATGCTACAGCTTGCAGACAGATCCTATGTGCATCCAGAGGAAAAAAACAAGGATATTCTGGTAAGACTTGATAAATTTATTTTTCCCGCTGATTTCATTGTTTTGGATTGTGAAGCAGATGAGTTTGCACCCATTATTCTTGGGAGACCATTTCTAGCAAAGGGAAGGACCTTGATCGATGTCGAGAAAGGAGAGCTCACCATGAGGATAAATGACCAGCAAGTCAAGCTTAATGTTTTCCAAACCCTTAAGCATGCTCGCGATCCATTAGAATGCCAAGTATTACCTCGACAATTGCATTGTTGAACCAAAAAACCTTGAGAAACTGATCGACGAAGAGCAAGATGAAGTGAACTGGATAGTGAGTCGACCAGTAAGTATTCCAAACCATTAGATTACTCAGGCAAGGAAGGTAAACTCAGAAAACCTTCTATTGAGCAACCATCGATACTCGAATTAAAACCATTGCCAGGGTAATTAAAATATGCCTATTTGGGAAACAATAACACTTTGCTTGTGATAATTTATTCTAAGTTGCAGCTTGAATAGGAAAAGAGGTTGATTGACATGTTAGCGCTGCATAAAAAGGCAATAGGGTAGACAGTCGCAGACTTGAAAGGAATTAGTCCGGCGGTATGTATGCACAAAATCCTATTGGAAGATGATCATAAACCATCAATTGAGGCACAAAGGAGACTTAACCCCGCCATGAAGGAGGTTGTGAAGAAAGAAATAATCAAATGGCTTGACGCCTGTATCATATATCCTATCTTCGAAGTACATGGGTAAGGTCGGTACAATGTGTACCGAAAAAGGGAGGTATAACCTGGTAAGTAACGAAAACAATAAACTCATTACAACTAGGATTGTGACCGGTTCGAGAGTTTGCATGAACTACCGTAAGTTAAATAAAGCTACTAGGAAAGATCAATTTCCTCTACCTTTCATTGACCAAATACTTGACCGCCTTATAGGTAAATCTTTTTATTATTTTCTTGATGGTTACTCATGTTATAATCAAATTGCAATATCGCCGGAGGACCAAGAAAAGACCACCTTCACATGTCCATATGGTACATATGCATTTTGAAGGATGTTGTTCGGATTATGGAATGCCCTGACAACCTTTCAACGATGCATGATGGCAATTTTCTCTAACATGGTGGAAGATTTTCTTGAAATCTTCATGGACAATTTCTCGATTTTTGGAGATAACTTCGATAATTGCCTCGACAATTTGGAGAAGGTTTTAGCACGATGCGAAGAATCTGACCTAGTGCTAAATTGGGAGAAGTGCCCTTTTATGGTGGACGAAGGCATTGTGATCAGCCATAAAATCTCGTCCAAAGGAATCGAAGTGGATAGAGCCAAGGTGGATGTGATTGAAAGATTGTCGCCAACAACTTCAGTCAAAGGAATCCGAAGCTTTTTCGGGCATGTAGGTTTTATAGAAGGTTTATTTATAATTTTTCCAAAATTTCTAAACCTTTGTGTAACCTGCTTGAACAGGAAAAAACTTTCAATTTTGACGATTCCTGCGCCACGACATTTGAAGCCCTGAAAAAAGCAACTTACCTCGGCACCTATTGTCGTCCCGCCCGATTGGACCTTACCTTTTGAACTCATGTGCGACGCAAGTGATTTCACGGTAGGAGCCATTTTAGGGCAGCGCACAAGTAAGATTTTCCATGTGATTTACTATGCTAGTAAAACTCTAAATGGTGCGCAATCAAATTACACCACGACGGAGAATGAACTACTAGCAGTAGTTTTCACATTTGATGAGTTTCGTTCGTACTTGATTGGTACTAAGGTAATTGTTCATACAAATCATTCAACAATTAAGTACCTATTTGCTAAGAAAGATGTCAAACCTTGTTTAATTCTTTGAATTTTACTTTTACAAGAGTTTGACATCAAAATTAAGGACAAGAAAGGAACAGAGAACCAAGTTGCTGATCACTAATCAAGGTTGTAAAAAGGCGATAAAGATTTAGACTCCTTGGAGATCCATGACACATTCCCGGATGAGCAGTTATTAGTTGCCACAGCAACTCCCTGGTATGTCGATTTGGTTAATTTCTTGGGTAGTGGTATTTTGCCTTATGACCTTACTCACCAAGGAAAGAAGCAGTTCCGACATGATGCTAAGCATTATTATTGGGACGAGCCTATTTTGTTTAAACAATGTGTAGATCAGGTGATAAGACGATGTATTCTTGAGGAGGAGCAGGACAATATGCTTCGATAATGTCATTCTTCACCCTATGGAGGCCATTTTGGAGGAACTCGTAACGTGGCCAAAGTCCTACAATCCGACTTGTATTGGCCCACTCTTTATAAAGATGCTCAAGAATTCTACAAGAGGTGTGACCGTTGTCAGTGAACGGGGAATATTTCGAGACGACATGAGATGCCACTGTAGAATATTCTTGAGGTCGAGTTATTTGACGTGCGGGGGATCGATTTTCATGGGACCTTTCACATTGTCATTCGGCAATTTGTACATCCTACTTGCCGTGGACTATGTGTCTAAATGGGTAGAGACATCTGTAGTTCCCACAAACGGTTCAAAGACCGTGTAGAAATTCTTGCAGAAAAATATATTCACCCGATTCGGGACACCGAGGGAAATTATCAGCATGGGGGCACACATTTCGACAATAGACTGATTGCCAAAATGTTGGAGCGATTCGGAGTGATACAAAATTGCCACTACATATCATCCACAGACAAACGGGCAAGTCGAAATTTCCAATCGTGAATTGAAGGCTATCCTTAAATAAGTTATCAATCCCTCTCAAAAGGATTGGTCTTTGAGAATTAACAATGCACTTTAGGCCTATCGAGCAACATTCAAGATGACTTTAAGCATGTCGCCTTACACTCTTGTCTACGGCAAGAGATGCCACCTTCCGGTGGAGATCGAGCATAAGGCTTATTAGGCAATCAAAACCGTTAACATGGATTGGGAAAGTGCAGGGCAAAAGCGATTATTGGACCTCAACGAGATCAAAGAAATTTGTGCAATAGCCTACGAGAACGCGAGAATTTACAAGGAGAAAACGAAGCGTTGACACAACAAGAAGCTATTGCCGCGATAATTTTTGCCCGGGCAATTAGTTCTTCTCTTCAATTCTCGGTTAAAACTCTTTTCGGGAAAACTGAAATCGAGATGGTCCGGGCCATTTGAGGTCGTCAAACCTTTCTCACATGGTGCTGTTATAATCAAGTCCACCATTGACGGACATGAATTCAAAGTTAACAGACAAAGATTAAAGCACTATGTCGGCACCCATGTTGAGCACGACAAAGAAGTGGTTACTTTAGGAGATGCATGATCATGCTCTCCTTTAGTATTTCTTAATTTTTTTAATTTTGTCTTTAATTTCAGACTTTTTTTAATTTTGGTTTTATTTTTATTTTTATTTTAAGTTTTAATTTTTTTTTTGTTTTTAGCTTTATCTTTCCACATTCTTTTTAGGATAATTATCTTTTATAATTATTAGTTTATCTTTATTTATTTAATTTAATTTTATCTTTAATTAATGTTTATCTTTTTATTTGTGTTTGAATTTTAGGATAAAAGTTCAAGATAAGGAGGAGTTGGATTAAAGATTGAAGTTTATCCTTAAGAGGGAATAATGGGCTAATTTTGAGGGCTTATAAAAGTCTATTTAACTATTAGTTTTTACCCTAATTATCATCCTTTTTATCCTTCTAGCCGCATACCCCTCTACATTCCCCCAATCCCCTTTGTCGCATACCCTAACCAACCCCCTCACCATCTTTTATTTCCATCATTCTTTCCTACTTTCTCTTTTTTCCTCCCATTAGCCGAAAATCACCATCATCTTTACCATATCCTACTTCACCATTAAACTTTCAAACTCCAACTACTCTATCTTCTACTCTTTGAACTCTTAAAGCTTTCTTTTATTTTCTTTGTTTTTGTTTCCAACCACAACCCAAATTTCCATGGCCAAGAACCTTAAAACCATACTTCACCCGAGTTCATCCAAGGAACCACCATTCCGCCGATTTGCAACACCAACCATTGAGGAAAGATATCTAGCCAAGTTTGCAAACCGCAAGGTATGGGAGGAGAAAGGATTCACCTACACCGTCTCCCGTAATAACTTCAGCCTTGATGCGTTCATATTCAAAATCATCGAGCACCACAAATGGCAAATCCTTTGCCATCAACCAAGGCCCGGAAATGTATCATGGGTAAGAGAATGTTATGCTTATTCGCCTAACCCAAACAACCCCTATGTTTATGTTCGTGGCAGGGCCATCCTTATTGATGCTGACACCATTAACACTTTCTACGGGATATACATTGTGAAAGATGAACATAAAGCCTTTGTGGACAACATCATGGTCGAAGAAGTCGAAAAGGTGTTCAAGGACCTCATAATCGAAGGTGTCGAATAGAACCAATGAGCCTTAAAAGGGACGGTAAATCACCTCATGTTAAAACCCGAGGCAAAATTGTGGAATAAATTTGTTAAAACTTGCTTAATGCGCACTACACACAACACCACAATTTCATATTCTTGTCTTTTGTTATTTCATTCTATTTTGCACAAGCGGATTATAAACACTGGACAAATTATTTGTGATGAGATATTTGCTTGTAGTCAAAAGGATGTAGGTGCTCTTTTCTTCCCTAGCTTAATATCCCAACTATGAGAGAAAGAAAAAGTGCCAAGTGATCCAACGGACAAGAAGTTACCTTCCAGAACCGGGTGGAATCCTACTCAATACTTGAGGATTATGGGTGAAGAACTGATGAAAGAATAAGCATTGCCAAAGAAATCAACTGCAGCGAAAATTGCCCAGGCAATCAAAGATGCCTCGGCAATTCTTGATGCCTCGGCAAGTCTTGATGCCCAAGCAAGAGAACCAGCCTCAGCAGGCATGGATCGAATTGAAGAGATGCTCCACCCACTATCCTACCAATTAGAACGAATGGAGGCCCATCAAATACAATTCATGCGGTACATGAGGGACCATAACGTAGCTATCAAACGAGTGATCCTTGAGAAGTACCCCGACAACACCGTGCCTTTCCCGGTGTTTCTTGCCAACCTATTTGCCTAAGCAACTGAGGATGCCACGGAAACTATCGTACACAATAAAGGTAAAACCCTTATGACTGGACCTTCTCACACTAAATCTTTATATGGATTTACAGATTCGGACAAGACCATATCCGAACCAATGAAGTCGCAATTGGTCGAGCCTTCAAATTCAAAGTGCAAAGCTTCTATCATTGAAGAGGCAAAAAAAGAGGATGAACAAAGTGATGAGGTTTCAGAAGTAACGATTCAAGCTGCACTACCAGCATACGCACTCAACCACCGCGAGCCGACAAATGGACCAAGCAATTGGCTCGAAGGAAACTCATCATTCAAGGTGACGACCTATCCGATTAACTTGCACATATTGAGGACAATGCTTCTATCGAGTTTGGGGGGTGTTTTTTCTAGTTAGTTTCATGTTTAGTTGCATTCATCTTTAGTAATAGCATATAGGTTGCATATATTACTTGTCATGCCTTTGATTGGATTTAATTTGCTTAGACTTATTGGATATCCTATGATGAGTTTTGCCACCGCACTTAATTGATAGAACTTTCGATTTTAGGATTCGCATGGAAAACACTTAGAATTTTACTATGATGCTGAATATTTATTAACACAGTTGTGACTTGTCGATTAAGGGAGACTTAGTGAACTTAGGTTATTAAAATTGGGTAAATTGTACTAGAGGTGCCTATAGCCTTAAACTAAAATTGAAATTTAAGATAATTTCTTGCTAGAGGTGCCCGAAACTGGCTCTAGTTATCACACACTTAAAAAATCGCTAGAGGTGCCTGAAATTGGCTCTAGTTGAATAACATTGAAATAAGAAATTGCATGCTTTGCTAGAGGTGCCCGAAATTGGCTCTAGTAAAAATAAAAGTAAATACCCCGATAATTAATTTGATAAAAACCTATTGTTCATATGAAATCCTGAAAATCAACTTGTACACAACTCCACACACACATTGTCACAAGCATTATAGTTTAATTTCGGGTAAATTTGTTGCCATCCGAAAAATTGAAAGGCAATAATACTTTGTGCCACAGTTCTGAGGATTGAAGTAAGATACGAAGAAAATTTTTTGATGATTGAAGTCATGGTAGGTAATTGTTAGTTTTGCATTGCTTGAGGACAAGAAATAGTTCAATTTTGGGGGGGTGTTAAGTGTGTAAAAGTACTATATTTCTACCCTTTTTAATCTTAATTATTGTTAGACTTAGGCTCATTCTAGTTGCATTTTTATCCATTCATGCATAATTTCATTGTTTCATTAACTGTCATGCTTGATTTCATAATTTGGTTGATTTTGTAGAAAAAATGCTGCTGGTATGTGTTTTTGTGTGTGCAGGATCTAATTGCCCAAGTAAGAAGGAAATTGCCGAGGCAATTAAGGATAAAAAGAAGAGAGCTGCCGATTTTGATGGGATAAATCCAATTAATTTGAGTTAATTACGAGAAGCAAGGATAAATCCTAGAAGAGTTGGAGTTCCACGAAGAGATCAAAAGGAGATTAAATTCCAAGAGTTTATGAGGAGTTTTTGGAGAATAAATAAATAAAAAAGAGATTTATCTCTTTTATATTATTTAATTCCAAATTAAACTCATCCTTATCAACAAAGAACTTGACCTAGTCATCTCCTATAAATAGAAGACAAGCCACCGCCGTCTATATGTTTGACTTGAGAGAGAAAAACATAGGGCTGCTCGACATCATCTTCTTCTTCTTTATTCCATTCGATTCATGTTGAGTAGATTTTATCTTGTATTTCTTTTGCACCCAGCCATGAACTAAACTCTTCTTGGCTTGGGTTATTGTGTTTTTGTGGTTGTGAAAGCGTTTGGATTTGTTTAGGTTTTTGAGTTGCAATTTAATTTCAAAGTTTGTTCATTCTTGGTTCTTAATTTTGATTGCGAGTGAATTGGGAGAGGATCTCGTGAATTCATCCATTTATCTAATATCTGGAGAGTTAGATTCAAGAAACGAATGAGCATGGTTTTCATACAAACGTATATTGGTGAAGACTAATTTGACTTAGGGATAAGTTGCGAATTTCAATGGCTAAGAGGAGCGCAAGATCAGTTGTTGTTCACTCATGGTTAACGTAGGGATGTATCACCAAGTCATGCATAATTAACAGTGTTTCAAGTTAGGGATAACGAGAATCCATTGAAGAACAGTTCGCCGAACTTTGAAGGAAGTCGCCCAGGCAATCGCACTATTCCTAGTTGCTCGGGCAATTACAATTGCCCATGCAATTCGACTGATGCTAATTGTTAAGACGACTGAGTTACTCTTGCAATCAATTACCACGATGGTCCATTCAATCATCACACCACGACTCACGATAACCCAAGCTACTCTCATTCAATCAACATCTTTTTTATTTACTTGCACATTTTACTTTACTCGGTTATTCAAAGTCCTATTATTACAAATTTTGTTTTCTTTTCAGTACGAGGAATTAGAATTTGAAGTTACAACCAATCCCTATGGAGACGATATCTAATCTATACTATAACTTGCAATGTGTACACTTGTACCAATTGTGAAGCACTCTAAACACGCAACAAAGGGGAAGCTAAGTCCTTGTTTCATTATCCTAGTTGAGGTGATCGAGAGAGTTGGACCTGTTACCTACCGACTAGCTCTCCTTGAAAAGTTAAGTCGAATCCATATTGTATTCCATGTGTCTATGCTACAAAAGTACCAGTCCGATCCTTCTCACGCGATTGAGCCAGAATCTGTAGAGATTCAATATAATTTAGTGTACGAGGAGGAACCAGTGCAGATCCTTGCACGAGAAGTCAAGAGATTTCGGAACAGGTCTATGCCCCTAGTAAAAGTTCTTTGGAGAAGCCATGTGTTGCGCGTAATAAGTGCTCCGCAATTGTGCAAGTGTACACGTCGCAAGTTATAGTATAAAAGATATCATCTCCACAGGGATTGGTGCCACTTCAAGAATTCAATCTCTTGCACTGTAAAAGGTAAAAACACAAATAGGTGATTGTAGGAGTTTTAACTAACAACTAAACTAAGAAAGCACTAAAGTAAAAGAAGATGTAATCAAAAGAGAGGGAATAGGCTAGGTTATCATGAGTTGAGGTGTGATAGCCGATTGGATTGTCTTGGTAAAAGAGTGCAAGGGCAACTTGCCCAGCGGGGTTGCCTTGGCAACTAATCGATGGTTGCCTGGGCAACTGTTTGGGCAGCTGGGCAGCAACTTCAAGGTTCGACAGAGCGTTCTTCAATGGTTTCTTCTTATCCTTAAGTCGAAACTCTAGCTAATTGTGCATGCCTTGACAATACATCTCTGCGTGAATCAAGGGTGAACAACAACCAATCTTGCGCTCCGTTGAAATCCTTAACTTATTCCTAAGTCGGATTAATCTTCACCATTAATAGTTTGAATAAAGACCTTACTCATTCGTTTCTTGAATCAAACTCTCCCGATATTAGATAAATATATAGAGTTACGAGATCGTCTCCCAATCCACTCGCAAACAAGAATAAAAACCAAGAATGAGTAAACCTTGAATTGAAAGTGCAAACTCTTATTACCTAAACAAAATCCAATTGTTTCTCACAACCACAAAACACAATAACCTTAGCCAAATAGATTTAGTTCATGGCTAGGTTCCAAAGAAACACAAAACAAAGAATCCCTAACATAAACCTAATCAAACAAGAAAGAAAAAGATGAAGAATGGTTGAAAGCCCTTGTCGAAATCTCTCCATTTGCTCTCTTGGAGTTTGACGGCTTGGTTTCCTTTAAATAGGAGATGGCTAGGTCAAAGTCTTTCTTGAGGAGGAAGTTAAGTTGGAATTAAATACTTTAAAAGAATATAATTCTTTATTATATTTAAATTCCTTTTAGATCTACTCCTATCTTCTTGGGATTTAATTTCTCTTTGACCTCTTCATAGAAATTAAACTCCTTTGGGATTTAACTTTGCTCCGCGTCATCTTGGGCTTATCTAGTCATCAATTTCGACTGCCATATCATCTTATCCCATATCGACAATTGCCCTGGCAACTAGCTCGGCATCTCTTTCATGCACTGCCCTAGCAACTGCGTCGACATCTCCTTCTTGTATTGCCCTGGCAACTGGTTCCAGCCTTGCTTAGGCAAGCGATTCTGCACACACACAAACAACTATCGGCAGCACCCTTTTTCCACAAAATTAAGCAAAATATGAAATCAAGCTTGTCCACCAAGGAAACTATGCAAACATGCATGAATGGCTAATAATGCAACTAATATGAGCCTAAGTCTAGCAATAATATGAATAAAAAGGCTGAATAAAATAGTAATTTTAGACATTTAACACCATGCAATGGAAGAAGCAACATAGGAGCCAGAAGAGACGATGTAAAAACAGTACCCTCATCTTTTCAATTAGAGTGAAAATTTGAGAACGAATTTTCTTAAGAGAGCAGAGTTGTCACATCCTGAAAACCAGTCTAGTCAGAATTAGGTTTCGGTGATCAGATATTTTGTACCCGTTATGCCCGAATAATGCAATTGCTCAATCTTTATATCCAATTTTGATGTAATGGATGTAATTGAGCTTAATTGAAGTTTTTGGACCTTTTTGTAAGGAATAAAAGTTATTTACTGACTAGATTGTGAAAATTCAAAGTTTAGGGTTAAAAGTGCAAACTTTAAAAAGCTGAGGGACCACCCTCATAATTATACCAATTAGAGGTGTGAGTCACCTCCTTGCTTATCTCATCCCACATGAAATTGTTTATCTTAATACACTATTTGAAAGCTTGTAGCTTGGTAAGTGGAACCATTATGTCAATTTGATGATTCCATCAATCCTTAGAGTTTAATTTCAAGATTTTAAGTCTTGAATGTTCAAGCTAAGCCCATGTGTTAGATGGTTAATTTCCTTAATTTGATGTTGTCTACAAGCTTTGGTGAGCTGGAAAAACATTTGTGAATCATTAGTTTCGGTTCTAATATAATTCCCTAATTTTAGACTAGCTCAAGGGGTGGAAGACAAATCATCTTCACCATCATCTATTCCGAACTCTTCCGAGGGCAAGGGGATTGTAATCCGGGAACCTTGAAACCTCCTATTGCTAGGTGAGTGTAGTTGTGTCATGGGATTGGCTTGGTGCCATTCCGGTTGTATTTGTTTTATGCTTAAAGTTGCATCTTGTTTAAGGGCAAATAGAGCAAGCATGTGTGGAATCGAGTGGTAAGTGTGGCAAGACCATTATACTGCTTTGATACATGTTTAAGCTTATGTGTGACATTTGAAGTATGTTATGTATAGAATTTGATATGAATATGCTATGTTATGCTATTTGAAGCGAAGGCTTAATATGTGATGTGAAATTGCCTAAGGGCACAAAGGTGAGTTTTATGATGATATGTGTAACCTTGGACACTTATGGACATTGGATACAATTGGCATGCCATAAGGTTATTTGAGCTCGCTATGTAAGGGATTGGACTACGGTCCAGGGCTACGACCTATATGTGGGGAGAAAATATTGGATTTTGTAAGGGACTCTGGAGCTACGGCTCAAGGCTAAGACCTATTTATGATATGTATGGCGTACAAGGGAATCTGCGCATCCATTGGTTTCCATGTCCAAGGAGATAATATGTATTTGTGCGTCACTTTTGATGTATGAAAATATAATACTTGGCTTTGAGTATGATCTATATATGATTAATGGTGTATATTGTCATTCAAGCATGCTTACATGTCATTCATGCCATTAAAGAGCTTATTGTGCATTTGTTATAACTACCTCACTAGGCTATGTAAGTCTAACGTTCGGGTGTCTTATGCATTTCAGGATCTTGAAGAAATCCGAGCTTCGATCGTGTGGTTGCAGTGGCAAGTCACTCATGTCAACCCCATGTATGCTTACATTTTGTTTGAACTCCTAGTAAGGTGGCATGTGGCTTAGACATGTTATACTTGTCTATTTTGATTTGTGCGTAATGGCCTAAGTGTGTCTAAAGGGTAGATCTGTGTTGCGTGTAATAAGTGCTATACAATTGTGCAAGTATACACGTCTCAAGTAATAAAGTGTACGAGTATCGAGTATCATCTCCACAGGGATTGGTTTGGGCCACTTTGCTTTAGTTATTGCACTGTAAAAGTAAAAACACAATTGATAGTAAGAGTTGATTTTAACGAGTAAAGTAAAAGCAATAAACTAAAAAAATAGAAGAAAGAAAAAGAGAGAATAGGCCAGGTTATCGTGAGTTGAGGTGTGATAGCCGATTGGATCTTCTTGGTAAAAGAGTGCAAGGGAAACTCAGTTGCCGTGGCAACTAGCATAGCGGGGTTACCTTGGCAACTAATCGATGGTTGCCTGGGCGACTAGCTGGGCAACTACTTGGGCGTCTGGGCAGCAACTTCAAGGTTCGGCAGAGAGTTCTTCAATGGTTTCTTCTTATCCCTAAGTCGAAACTCTAGCTACTTGTTCATGTCTTGATAATACATCCCTGCATGAATCAAGGGTGAACAACAACCAATCTTGCGCTCCTCTTAGCCGTTGAAATCCTTAACTTATTTCTAAGCCGGATTAATCTTCACCATCAATAGATTGAATAAAGACCATACTCCTTCGTTTCTTGAATCTAACTCTCCCGATATTAGATAAATAGATGAAGTTACGAGATCCTCTCCCAATTCACTCGCAAACAAGAATAAAAGCCAAGAATGAGTAAACCTTGAATACAAAAGTGCAAACTCTTATTACCTAAACAAAATCCAATAGTTTCTCACAACAACAAAACACAATAACCCCAACCAATCAAGTTAGTTCATGGTTGGGTTCAAAAGATATACAAAGAATAATCCCCAAACCATGAATCTAATGAAAGAAAAGAAGAAGAAATCGAACTCTCTCCCCCTTGCTCTCTTTTCAAAATTTCTCTCCTCTTTCCCTTTAGAGTTGTCGAAATTTTCCCTCTTCTTGCTCACTTGGAGTTGACGGCTTGGTGATCTATTTATAGCGCTAAGTCAAAGTCCTTCTTTCAGGAGGAAGTTAAGTTGGAATTAAATTATCTTTAAAGAATACAATTCTTTATTATAATTATATTCCTTCTTGGAATTTAATTATTCTTTAACCTCTTCATGGAAATCAAACTCCTTTGGGATTTAGCTTTGCTCCACGTCATCTTGGGCTTGTCTAGCATCAATTTCGACTACCATATCATCTTATTCTTTGTCGACAATTGCCCTGGCAACTGGCTCGGTGTCTCCTTCATGCATTGCCCTGGCAACTAGCTCGGCATCTCCTTCATGCACTGCCCTGGCAACTGGTTCTAGCCTTGTTTAGGCAAGTGATTCTGCACACACACCAAAGCAGCATCTTTTTCTACAAAAATTACCAAGTTATGTAATCAAGCTCAACGGTGGAAAGAAACATGAATTAATGCATGAATGACTAATTATTCAACTAATATGAGCTTAAGTATAACAATAATATGAGTAAAAAGGGTAATAAAAATAGTACTTTTGAACACTTATCACACCCCCAAACTCGAACTATTGCTTGTCCTCAAGCAATGCAAACTAATAATTACCTGCCAAGACTTTAATCATCAAAGACATGCTTCAAACTTGAATTCAAACCTCGGAACCGTGGCACAAAGTATGATCACCTTTTAATTTTTCGGATAGCACAAAAATTACCCAAAACAAAACTATAATGCTCGTGACAATGTGTGTGCGTAGTTGTGTACAAGTTGATTTTCAAGATTCTATGTGAACAATAGGCTTTTATCAATTTAATTACCGGGGCATTTATTTTTATTTTCACTAGAGCCAATTTCGGGCACCTCTAGCGATTCTTTAATGTGCATTAACTACTAGAGCCAGTTTCAGGCACCTCTAGCAAGAAAGTGTATTTACTACTAGAGCCAGTTTCGGGCACCTCTAGAAATAATTTAACTTTTAATTTCAATTTACCCAAATTTTAAGTAACCTAAGTTCACTAAGTTTCTTTCAATCAATAAGCCACAACCATGTAAAAAAATTCAGCATCATAGTAAAATTCTAAGTTCTTTTCATGCAATCCTAAAATTAAAGGTTCTTCAATTAAGTGCAGTGGCAAAAACTCATCATTGGATATTCAACAAGTCTTAAGCAATTAAATCCAATTAAAGGCATGGCAAGTAACATATGCAACCTATATGCGATTGCTAACGATGAATGCAACTAAACATGAAACTAACTAGAAACCAACACCCCCTAAAGTCGAGAGAAGCATTGTCGTCAATGCATGTAAGAGTGAAACAAAATTTAAAAGAAACTAAATGAAATGAGTTAGTCAGAGAGGTCGTCACCTCGAGTGATAAGTTTCCTTCGTGCCGTTTGCTTGATTCATTTTTTAGTCGGTGGTTGAATGCTGGTACCGCATGAATAGCATTGCTTTGATTTGATCCATGTTTGCCGATGCAGGTTCACTTGCATGGGCATCAGTAGTTGCCGAAGCCATTGTTGTTGCCTGGGCATCGCCAGTTTCTGTTGTGGTTGCTGTGGCAAGTAGTCGGCAGTGAATTTCCTTAGCATGGTGGTTGTGAGCCTTTTTGTGGAAAAGAAAACCTGAAAACTAAAGATAATGAAGAAAAATAAAATATCTCCTAAAAATTCCAAAAATAAATAAAGAGAGAAAAAAACCAAAAATAATAGAAAGAAAAAAATAGTTCGAAAAAAAATAAAAAGAAAAAGAAAAGTAAAAAGAAAATATCGAAGGGAGAGCATGCTCATGCATCTCCTAAGGTGTCAACTTCTTTGTTTCGTTCTACATGGGCACCGTTGTAGTGCTTCAATCTCTGTCCATTAACTTTGAATTCATGTTCGTCGGTAATGGACTTGATTATCATGGCATCATGGGAGAATGGTTTGACAACTTCGAATGGTCCCGACCATCTTGATTTTAGTTTTCCCGAGAAAAGTTTTAGTCAAGAATTGAATAAGAGAACTAGTTGCCCTGGCATGAATTGTCGCGACAATAGTTTCTTGTCGTGCCATTGCTTTGTTTTCTCCTGGTAGATTTGTGCATTGTTATAGACGAGTGCACGAAATTCTTCTATCTCGTTGAGGTCCAACAAACGCTTTTGTCCGACACTTTCCTAATCCTTATTCACGGTCTTGATTGCCCAATATGTCTTGTGTTCGATTTCCACCGGTAGATGGCATGTTTTGCCATAGACAAGTCGGAAGGGGGACATACCTAAGGGTGTTTTGAATGCAGTGCGATATGCCCAAAGTGCGTCATCTAGTCTTACTGACCAATCTTTCCTAGAGGGATTTACAACTTTCTCGAGTATACCCTTCAATTCCCGGTTGGAAATTTCTGCTTGCCCATTGGTTTGTGGGTGATATTGCCCGTCCTCTGGCAACGATCAGATTGCTTATAAAAATCTTGGGCATCTTTGTACAGTGTTGGCCAATACAAACCGGATTGAAAAACTTTGGCCGCGGTACGAGTTCCTCCAAAATGTCCTCCATAGGGTGAAGAATGGCATTGTCGAAGTACATTCTGTTGCTCCTCTTCAGGGACACATCGGCGTATAACCTGATCTGCACATTATTTAAACAAAAGAGGCTCGTCCTAAAAGTAATGCTTAGCATCATGGCGGAACCGCTTCTTCCCTTGGTGAGTAAGGCCATAAGGTAAAATACCACAAACAAGGAAATTAACTAAATCCGCGTACCAGGGTATTGCCGAGGCATGTGCTACCGTGGAAACTGCTCCCAAGATTGCCGAGTCATGTGTGTCTAGAGTTGCCGAGGCATACGCGTCCTTGGTTGCCGAGGCATGCGTATCAGTGGTTACCGAGGCGTGTGCGTCTGGAGTTGCCGAGGCATGTGCTTCAAGAGCTGCTACGGCGTCG
Source organism: Hibiscus mutabilis (assembly GCA_019671005.1). Lineage (NCBI taxonomy): Eukaryota > Viridiplantae > Streptophyta > Magnoliopsida > Malvales > Malvaceae > Hibiscus > Hibiscus mutabilis. The sequence goes on along the minus strand of CM033711.1, from coordinate 31,791,622 downwards.
AGGGTTACCGAGGCATGCGCATCCATGGTTGCCAAGGCGTCAAGGGTTGTTGCGGCATCGAGGGCTGCCGAGGCGTGCGCGTCTGGAGTTTGCCGAGGCGTGAGCGTCAAGAGCTGCTGTGGCGTCGAGGGTTGCTGAGGCATGCACATCCATGGTTGCCGAGGCGTCAAGGGTTACCGAGGCGTGCACATCCATGGTTGCCGAGGCAACTAAAAGTTGTTCATCCGGGAATGCATCGCATATCTCTAAATCTGCGTCATCCTCCCTATTGCGTTCTAAACGTGATAAGTGATTGGCCACTTGATTTTCTGTTCCTTTCCTGTGCATTAGCCTAGGACTGCTCCTACCGCGAAATCACTTGCATCACACATGAGCTTAAAAGGTAGCGTCCAATCTGGTGGAACGACAATGGGTGCCAAGGCAAGCTTTTCTTTTAGGGTTTCAAATGCTTGGGGTGCAAGCATCATCAAAATGGAAGACTTTATCTTGGTGGGGGTAATCTTTCGATCACATCCACCTTGGCTTTGTCTACTTCAATTCCCTTGGATGAAATCTTGTGGCTGAGCACTATTCCTTCATCTACCATAAGATGGCACTTCTCCCAATTAAGGACTAAATCGGTTTCTTCACATCTTGCCAACACATTCTCTAAATTGTCGAGGCAACTATTGAAGTCAATACCAAAAACGGAAAAATCATCCATGAAGATCTCAATGAAGTCTTCGACCATGTCTGAAAAGAGTGTCATCATGAATTTTCTAATGTTAGTGCATATCTGAGAAAACTTGAGGATGGTTGTTTTCGATACTTCTTATAGTCCATCCGCACCCTTCATCGGGTAACAATATTGCCCAAAAAGAGTTTGGCCAATGTGCTTGCCACTACTCCCTTTTGCTTTACCATGGTGGAGGTGTCTTTCTTCTTTGTTCGCTTGTAGTCCATGTATACTCTCCACCTTGCTACTATTCCTGAAGGCATAAATATATTAATAGGAAAATTATATCCATTCTCAACCATTCAATTACCTCATTCTTGTCGACTTCTATCATGGTTGGATATAGGTTTTGTTGTCGTGGCAATTGCTGCTCAAGCCAATTGCCGTGGCAATCAGTTGCCAAAATTTGCTGTAAGTCAAGGGAATAACCAATTTTTTGAAAAGCTTTACGAATCCAAACACCGTTTTCTTTTGGCCTCTCAAACATCTCCATCAATAGAGATTTCGATGGCTTCAAATCTACCAACCTCGGTTCCTCAAGACATACCTACAATGGACGAGGTGAGTTTTTAAAGAATTCGAAAGGTTCAACCATTACCTGCTCATATTCCATTGGCAAAGTATTATCATCTCGTTGATCTTGCATGTGGTCGTGTAATTGCCGTGGCAATTGTAGATGAGAGCAAACTACAGATTCCTGCTTCAACATCAACGTTGTAACCTTCTGGGCATCAGGTTCCTCAGAATTTGCTGTAGTATTGTTGTTCTCAGCTTCACTGAGTGTTGTCGCAGCATTGCTCTGTTCAGGCTCCTCAATCATTGCCGAGGCAATTTGTTGTTCAGGCTCATCATGTGTTGGGCAGTCTCTCTCATTGGCATCCTTTTGACTTTGAGGTTCTAGTTGTTCCCCACACATCAGAGAGCTTTCTTTGCATTGCTCCTTATCCTTTTGACTTGGGACGTTAGTATCCTTAGGAATGAATTGTTGGTGCATGTTATCCATGACATATGTGGATCTCCCCAATTGATCTTCTGAATCCCCTAAGGTTGCATCCCACTAAGCTATCCTCGTATCCATAGATTTTGATAGCTCTCGAATCTCTTCAATTGATCCATCAAGTCTAGCCAAGGAAGCTAGTAATGTTTCCTCCAAGGAATTGGAATGCTCTTGAAAAGGACTACATTGCCATGGCATATTTGTTGCTGCGGCAAAATTGTTATGGTAAAAACAATTTTGAGCTTTTTGACCATACCGTGAAGAATTTTGCTGATGGTTCCCTCTATGGTCCTCCATGTAGTTATATGCACCGAAAATGTGAAGGCAATTTTCAAACACATGATGTTCTCCACACATAGCACAAGATTTTTCCATGGTATAAGTTCTTTGGGCTTTTCTCGGTTGGTATAGGTAATCATCAAAGGGTGAAAGAAACTCTTGATTAGATTGATTCATATCTCCCAACATCATCTCTCGAATAGATCGGCTTTTATTTCCCGACATGTTGATGCCCCTTAACTTGTAGCGCACCTAATATTTTTTTTTGATAAAACAAACAAAAAAGAAAAGTTAGTAAAACTAAGAGAAAAAATGCAATAACAAAAACAACTAACACCAATTGCCAATCCCCGACAACGGTGCCAAAAACTTGTTGCGTGTAATAAGTGCTACGCAATTGTGCAAGTATACACGTCACAGTAATAAAGTGATACGAGTATCGTCTCCATAGGGATTGGTTTGGGCCATTTTGCTTTAGTTATCGCACTGTAAAAGTAAAAACACAATTGATAGTAAGAGTTGATTGTAACGAGTAAAGTAAAAGCAATAAACTAAAAAAATAGAAGAAAGAAAGAGAGAGAATAGGCCAGGTTATCGTGAGTTGAGGTGTGATAGCCGATTGGATCGTCTTGGTAAAAGAGTGCAAGGGCAACTCAATTGTCGTGGAAACTAGCACAGCGGGGTTGCCTTGGAAACTAATCGATGGTTGCCTGGGCGACTAGCTGGGCAACTACTTGGGCGTCTAGGCAGCAACTTCAAGGTTCGGCAGAGCGATCTTCAATGGTTTCTTCTTATCCCTAAGTCAAAACTCTAGCTACTTGTGCATGCCTTGATAATACATCCCTGCGTGAATCAAGGGTGAACAACAACCAATCTTGCGCTCCTCTTAGCCGTTGAAATCCTTAACTTATTCCTAAGCCGGATTAATCTTCACCATCAATAGATTGAATAAAGACCATACTCATTCGTTTCTTGAATCTAACTCTCCCGATATTAGATAAATAGATGAAGTTACGAGATCCTCTCCCAATTCACTCGCAAACAAGAATAAAAGCCAAGAATGAGTAAACATTGAATAGAAAAGTGCAAACTCTTATTACCTAAACAAAATCCAATAGTTTCTCACAACAACAAAACACAATAACCCCAACCAATCAAGTTAGTTCATGGCTGGGTTCAAAAGATATACAAAGAATAATCCCCAAACCATGAATCTAATGGAAGCAAAGAAGAAGAAGAAATCGAACTCTCTCCCCCTTGCTCTCTTGTCAAAATTTCTCTCCTCTTTCCCTTTGGAGTTGTCGAAATTTTCCCTCTTCTTGCTCACTTGGAGTTGACGGCTTGGTGATCTATTTATAGGGCTAGGTCAAAGTCCTTCTTTGAGGAGGAAGTTAAGTTGGAATTAAATTATCTTTAAAGAATATAATTCTTTATTATAATTATATTCCTTCTAGAACTTCTCCTATCTTCTTGGAATTTAATTATTCTTTAAACTCTTCATGGAAATCAAACTCCTTTGGGATTTAGCTTTGCTCCACGTCATCTTGGGCTTGTCTAGTCATCAATTTCGATTACCATATCACCTTATTCTTTGTCGACAATTGCCTTGGCAACTGGCTCGGCGTCTCCTTCATGCATTGCCCTGGCAACTAGCTCGGCATCTCCTTCATGCACTACCCTGGCAACTGGTTCTAGCCTTGGTTAGGCAAGTGATTCTGCACACACACAAAAATACACCAAAGCAGCATCTTTTTCTGCAAAAATCACCAAGTTATGTAATCAAGCTCAACGGTGGAAAGAAACATGAATTAATGCATGAATGACTAATTATGCAACTAATATGAGCTTAAGTCTAACAATAATATGAGTAAAAAGGGTAATAAAAATAGTACTTTTGAACACTTATCAATCTGCATTTTGGTATGGTTGTAAAATGTTAAAACTAGTTAACTTTGGCCTTAAGGTACTGAAAGCTAAAAACTTAGTAAACAGATTCGAATCACTTTAAAATTTTATATGCTATTAGAATTGTGGATTAATAACTTGCTGGTAAATTTCATGAAATTTGGACATCGTCCAACAGGTTAAATTGATTAACAACCAGATGAAATCTGTCAGTATAGTACAGGTGTATCAATACTAGTCAAGCTGTATCGATATGGCCTTGCATATTTGGACTTGGTAAAACAGAACGTATCGGTACACTAATGGGTGTACCGATACAGGTCCTGGTAGTGTAGTCTAGGAAATAAATTGTATCGATATGGCCTTAGGGTGTATCAAAACGGGTCAACGCCGGTCAACCTTTATCGATACAGCCTTAGTGATATTGATACAAGGCCTTAATCACTCAAGTCTGAATTGAATCTATGCATATCCATATCGATACGGAGGTAGTTAATTATGTTAAAAGGCTTTGAATACAGTTTTGAATAAGTTACAATGGTCACTAAATATTGTATGGTCTAGCTGAATAGGTAAACGACCTCGGTTTGTAATGAAATTTCACAGTCTAATGATTAGAAAGTTAAATTTCAAATTGACATCATGAATTTCAGTTAAAGACCCTTAATTTGTAAAACTTACAGTTTAGTCCCTAAGTTGGAAAAAGTTTAAAATTGACCTTAATTTAAGTAAGTTGTTAATATGTTAGTTTGATAAGCTTTAAAGAGTTTAATAAGATATTTTGAATAAGATTCCAAACTCCGGTTAAACCTCTAATCTCTAAATATGTCTTCAGATAACACTTTTTGACCCATTTCTCAACTAGGCCAGGAAGGAGGTGTTACATCCAAGGGTGGATATAATCAATGTTGGCAGGCACATTTGGAGCAATCCCGCAATCAAATCAGCGATAGAGACCGCGTTATGACTGAAGCCCTTTTCCAAGTACGAGAAGTGCTAGACCACTTACAAAATCTAATAGGGGCAATAAACTAGCATGGCTCTTCAAGAAGATCAAGACTCTGGGTGTTAAAGCCAAGCAATATATGTGAAATAGGGTCACCTTATGTAAAGAAACTGGTTCTGATGCGAGTTTCCTTTTGAAAGTTGTACTGAAATCAACACCTTTTGTGTAAAATATGTTATGATATTAATCTAATATGTGTTTTGCATATTCATCGTATTTGTTATTTTCATTCGCATCATATTGCATCATACCACATCATTTTACTAAGATTTTAATTCTTAAAGAATTATTATCGCAATAAATTTTGGGGCTAACAAAAAACAGACTCAACACCCTTACTTCACCAAAAGCAAAGCTAAAGACATGGAAGAAAGATTGGCAAAAGTTGAACAAGCATGGGAAGAAATTAGGAAGGATATTGAAAGCAAGTTAGAGAAAATGCAGTAGGAAACTCGTGACCACATCTCGTAGTCGCAAGAAGATTTGTTCACCAAGATAGCCGCAATACTAGCTGAAAAGGGTTCTGAGAAGAAAATTAGAGTTTTTATAAATCCTAGAGCACTGATTGAAGACCGAGCCATCCTCTTAAGGCCCATCCATCAATAGACTCCAGTGGCAAAGTAGTTGGCCATTCAGGTCGAGTCTTTCTTGCAAGGGGGAATGACAATTCACGATGACCCTAACGAGTATGTTGTCCTTGATTTCAATGAAATTGAAAAACAAAAAGTCGAACTACCCAAACAATTCAAGGATCAATGCAAACAATTGGAAGAAAAGTTCAAGGCTATGGAAAGTGTAGATCAATTTTCGAGGACGGATGCAAGAGAGTTAAGCTTGGTTCCCGATTTGGTGCTACCTCCGAAGTTCAAGATGTATGATTTTGAAAAATATAATGGTACCACTTGTCTTGAAGCTCACATTACAATGTTCATCAGGAGGATGACGGGATAAATCCACAACGACCCCCTCTTAATTCACTGTTTTTAGGATAGCCTGGCAAGGTCTGCTGCAAAATGGTACAACCAATTAAATCGTGACAAAATCAACTCCTGGAAAGTTCTAGCTCATGCATTTGTAAAACAATACAACCATGTTATTGATATAATGTCTGATCGAGTTACGCTACAAAACATAGAGAAGAGGCCTGACGAGAGTTTCAGGCAATATGCACAACGATGGAGAGACGTTGCAGCCCAAGTACAACCACCACTGTTAGAAAAAGAAACGATGATGCTCTTAGTTGGAACGCTAAAGAAATCCTTCCTAGGCCGTATAACAAGGGGTGCCACAAAGGACTTTTCTGACATAATAATGAATAAAGAAATGATTGAAAATGCAATCTCAAATAGAAAAATTGGAGATGAAGAAAACAAAAAGAAGTTAAACTATAGGAGAAAAGAGAGCGAGGCTAGCAATACAAGTTTCTATAATGTCGGCTATACAAAGCAGCTGACGGACATACAACCCAAAGCTGCAACTTTGAATACCCAAAATTCCCCGAAACAATGATCAAATCAAAGAGCGAAAGCAGAAGATATGGAATGTACTCTCATCCTAATATCTTATGGTGAGCTATACAAGAACCTGTACAATGCACACGTGGTATCTCTATTCTACACGAAGCCAACAAATCCGCCTTACCTGAAATGGTACGACTCCAATGCTCAGTGTGACTATCACGCCGGAGTCATAGGACACTCTATTGAGAACTGCATTGCATTTAGAAAACTCGTGGAAAATTTATAAAGATAGGGTCGTGAGATTCAATAACTCCGTAAGATCAAGTATAGTTAGGAATCCATTACCCAATCATGCTGAGTCAGGGGTGAATACAATTGTCGGCGATGGGAACAGAAGAATCAAAACCAGCATTGAAGAGGTAGAGTCTCCGCTAAGGTGGGTTGGGAAAAAGATGGTCGAGATAAACCTCGTGAAACAAATCTTGGGAGACATGAAAGAAGCCTCTAATAATCGTTGTCCATAATATAGCGAAAGAAATCATGATATCCAAAACTTTGCAGAGTTCAAGGCCCCCGTCCAGAAATTGATTGACAACAAAGAGTTAGAATTTTTCGAAGAAAGGAAAATAGAGGAGGTGGACATCTGTACTTCAGAACAAAACGCCCCTAAGAATAACTATGGGGGAAATTTCCCAATTATTATCATCTCAGGACCGAGGAAATGCGAAGGAGGTGAGAGTTCGGGAGCAAAAGTCACAGTTCAAAAACCAGGACCTTTTTCTTACAATAATAGCAAGAAAGTCCCATGGAAATATGATTGCGAAGTTACAATTTGGGGAGATGATGCTCTGAAGACCGCTTCAAAAGAGGTGAATGACGTTGGTTTCTTTACCAGGAGTGGGAGACGATATGTTCCTAAGGAAACGAAACATCCAAATGGGAAAGACTTGATAAATGAAATCGAAAAGCAAAAGATGTTGAGCCTGAATCACCAATCAATGATCCAGTTAAAGAGGATGAGATAAAAGAATTCATGAAATTCCCAAAACAAAGTGAATACACTGTCGTTGAACACCTCCGTAAACTGCTGCCCGTATATCAATATTATCTATGCTACTGAGTTCGGAAGCACACTAAAATGCACTACTGAAAGTGTTGAACAAGACTTTTGTTCCTAACGACATTTCGGTGAACAAATTGGACAGGCTCGCAAACAATCTAAATGCTGATAACTTCATATATTTCAATGATGATGAGATACCCTCTGGTGGTATGGGGTCCACTAAAGCCCTGCACATTACTACTCGATGCAAAGGCTATACGTTGCCAAGAGTGCTGGTTGACAATAGATCTACTTTAAATGTCCTATCATTGGCTACTTTGAATAGGCTTCCAATAGACAGTTCTCACATGAAGGCTTGTAGCACCCTAGTTCGAGCTTTCGACGACACTGAGAGAAAAGTGATGGGAAGAATCGAAGTGTCGTTACTGGTGGGCTAAAACACGTACAATGTATACTTCCTGGTAATGGATATCAAACCCACATATAATTGCCTATTGGGGAGACCCTAGATCCATTCAGCTGGGGCAGTTCCATTATCACTCTATCAGAAATTAAGTTCGTCTTTGATGGATGGTTGGTCACTATGAATACTGAAGAAGATATCGTAACTTCTATCACTAGTAATGCCCCTTATATAGAGACTGACGAGAAGGTCGTAGAGTGCTCATTCCGATCATTTGAGTTTGTCAATGAAACCTTGATTGTCGAATGGAGTCAGATTCCCACCCCTAGATTGTCTAAAACCACAAGGACGAGAATCAAACTGACGATGGGAAGAGGAGCCTGGGTCATTCTTGGACTAGGGAAATATCTACAAGGTTGGGTCAATGTGCCATTCATGATCAATAAACAAGATTGATTTGGCCTCGGATACAAGTCAGATGCCAAGCAAAGAAGGAGCGAGGTTGTGAAGAAGTAAGAAAAAAAGGAAAGCCCGTCTTAAAGGAGAAGAGGTTAACTGGGAACCTATGGCTTTTCCTCGCATGTTTGAAACTTTTGTGTCAGGGGGATTTATCCATCCTAAGAAGGTTAAGAATGATGAAGGAAATGAGCTGGGAAGAATGTTAGAAGCTTTGGATATCAATGTTCTGACTGAAGAAGGAAATAAAGGAATGTACCTAAGGGGGATTCGTCCTTATAACCCTGAATATATTCTAAACAATTGTACTACTGAAGAACTCCCTGCAGTGTTTAGGAGTATTTCAGAGTAATGTCCAAAACACACTTGTTACTCTTGCCCGAAAGCAATAAGGGTTTTTTTGTAAAAGGCATATGCTTATGGTCCTCATGTCAATGAAATAATACTTTTGTATGTATCATCAAGCAAACATTTCTTTTACGTTTACTCTTATTCATATACTTATACTATTGACCATTCTCAATTCCTTTGTTCCAATGGACATCATTATTTCGTGTCAGGTCCCCTGATATCAGCGTATCGAGTGACACCAAAATTGATCTGGAACTCATTTATGAGCGAGATGTGTGTCTAGATAAACCTCAAGACTTTGAAGAAGATCAAGAAGTGATCTATCTCCTGATCTATTAAGAGTGGTTGAGCAAGAGGAAAAAAATCTTACCTCACAAGGAGTCAGTAGAGATGGTGAACCTGGGAGATGAAAATGAGAAGAAAGAAGTGAAGATTAGGACATGCATTAATACGAAAACACGACGCAATCTCATCGAGTTGCTCCTGGAATTCATAGATATGCCTGGGTTGAAAATCGATGTGGTTGTACATAAACTCCCTATAAAGGAAGACCACAAGTCGTTCCAACAGAAAATTCGTAGAATGAGGCCTGATATACTCTTGAAAATAAAAGAAGAGGTAAAGAAACAATATGATGCTGGGTTTCTATGAGAAGTCAAATATTCGGAGTGGGTGGCTAATATAGGTCATGTCCCAAAGAAAGACAGCAAGGTCCGCATGTGCATTGATTATCGGGATCTAAACAAAGCCAGCCCAAAAGATAACTTCTCATTTCCTCACGTTGACACCTTGGTCAACAATATAGCAAAACACTCATTGTTCTCCTTTATAGATGATTTTTCAGTCTATAACCAGATAAAGATGTATCGTGATGACATGGACAAGACTACGTCCGTGACACAATGGGGAACCTTTTGTTACAAGGTAATGCCTTTTGGACTTAAAAATGTAGGGGTGACATACTAACAAGCTATGGTCACTTTGTTCCATGATATGATGTACAACGAAATTGAAGTGTATGTCGATGACATGATTGCCAAATCCCAAATGGAAGAGGCGCATATGGTAGTCTTGAGAAAACTATTCTTGAGACTAAGAAAATACCAATTAAAGCTGAATCCAGCCAAATGTACCTTTGGGGTTACATCAGGAAAATTGTTGGGTTTCATAGTCAGTGAAAGGGACATTGAAGTTGATTCGGATAAGGTCAAAGCCATCCAAGATCTTCCACCCCCACGCGCTCAGAAAGAAGTGAGAGGTTTCTTGGGAAGATTAAATTACATTGCTCGGTTCATTTCACAGTTAACCAAAAAATGTGATCCCATCTTTCGTCTCCTCAAAAAGCATAACCCAGGGGAATAGAATAATGAATGTCAAGAAGCTTTTGACAAGATCAAGCTCTACTTGTCATACGCCCTAGTTTTAATGTCGTCTATCCTAAACAAGCCATTGATTTTGTATTCGACTGTATCTAAGAATTCTATGGGATGTGTACTAGGACAACATGACGAGTCGAGAAAAAAAGAAAAGGCAATATATTATCTCAGCAAGAAGTTTACAGAATGCGAAGCGAGATATTCGCCAATCGAGAAATTGTGTTGTGCCTTGGTTTGGACTACCAAGAGACTAAGACAATACATGTTGTATCATACAACCTGGCTAATTTTAAAGCTCGATCCCCTTAAATATTTGATGGATTCGACCACACTAACAGGAAGAATGGCCAGATGGCAAATTTTGTTATCTGAATTCAATTTGGTTTATGTAAGCCAAAAAGCTGTAAAGGGGAGTGCAATAGCCGACATCTTAGCTAGCCGAGCTCTAGAAGATTATGAACCTCTAAACTTTGATTTCCTAAATGAATATCTGATGTGCATTACGACTGTAGAGAAGGTACCCTAGAAGTTAAATGTTGGAGACTGAACTTTGACGGTGCCTCAAATGCTGTAGGTAAAGAAATCGGGGCAGTGTTAGTCTCGCCGGAGGGGGATCACTACCCTTTTACCAGCAAGCTTGATTTTGATTACACCAATAACATAGCAGAATATGAAGCAAGTGTCATGGGAATTTGAGCCGCTATTGAGCGTAAAGTTAAATCTTTGAAGGTATACGGGGACTCTATGCTCGTGATCTATCAACTCTGAGGAGAATGGGGACCAGAGATTCCAAGTTGATGGATTATCGAAATCTCGTTCTGGATCTAATTAAGGAGTTCTTTGAGATTACCTTCCACTATCTTCCGCGAGAGGATAACCAAATGGAGGATGCCTTGGCTACTTTGTCTTTGTTGATTAAAGTCAACAGATAGTACGATTTGAAGCCTATACAAATGAGCATATACCATACTTCGGCCTATTGCTATAACATTGAGGAAGGAGAAAAGGACGAACATCCTTGGTATCATGACATTTTACAATACATAAAAAGTCATGAATATCCGGAGTAAGCTACTGAGAATGAAAAGAGGATACTGCGAAGGCTAGCAAGAGAGTATGCCATGGATGGAGAAATCTTGTACAAAAGAATGAAAGATCAAGTGCTATTGCGATGTGTGGATGCTGTCGAAGCCAAAATGATTCTTGAAGAAGTCCATGAGGGTGTGTGCATAACTCGTGCCAACGGATTCACAATGGCAAGGAAAATTATGAGATTTGGCTATTATTGGTCAACTATGGAATAAGACTGCATCAATTATGCTAAGAAATGCCACACGTGTCAAATTCATGCCGACAAAATTCATGTTCCTTCATCACCACTACATGTCATGAACTCTCTATGGTCGTTTTCCAAGTGGGGCATGGATGTCATCGGTCCTATATCACAAAAGGCTTCCAATGGGCATCGATTTATATTTGTGGTTATTGATTACTTCACCAATTGGGTAGAAGCAACCACTTACGCCAATGTCACTAAATTGGCAGTGTGCAGATTCCTGAAGAAAGAAATTATATGTCGGTATGGGATACCGAAAAGTATCATATCAGACAATGCATTGAATTTGAACAATAAAACCATAAAAGAAGTGTACAAACAGTTCAAGAAATGACATCACAATTCCTCACCATATCGCCCTTAGATGAACGGGGCAGTGGAAGCAGCCAACAAGAATACCAAGAAGATTGTTGGAAAGATGGTAGAAACTTATTAAGATTGGCATGAAAAACTACTATTTACTTTGTATGTTTATCGTACATTAGTCAGAACCTCTATTGGGGCAACCCATTTTTCCTTGGTTAATGGGATAGAGGCGGTACAACCCATCAGGTCAAAATTCCATCCCTACGAATTTTGTCAGAATTGAAACTAGATGAAGCAGAATGCATTCAAGCTAGGCATGACCAACTTGCTTTAATTAAGGACAAAAGATTGAAAGCCATTTGGTATTGTCAAATGTACCAAAAAATGATGATATGAGCCTATAATAAAAAGTTCCCAAGAGAATTCTAGGAAGGGGACCTAGTGCTGAAAAAGATCTTGCAGATTTAGAGAGATTCTCGGGTGAAATGGATGTTGCATTGGGAAGGCCCATACGTTGTGAAAAAGGCCTTTTTTCGGAGGAGCCTTGATTTTGGCTGAAATGGATGATAAAGATTTGCCTAACTCATGTGAATTCGGATCCAGTTAAGAAATACTTTACTTGAAAAAAAGGGAAGAGACAGAACCAAATAAGGTTTTTTTAGTTGAAAACCTAAGAAGGACGGTAAAAATTTTGATTGGTAGGAAATGAATTTTTCATGTTGATATATCGACAAAGCACCCTAGGTCTCCTAGACATGTGAAGGCTCTTGACACGCTAATCTGGCGAAGCTCATTTGTTTGATATCTGGGGCTCCTAATTTTGTTTCTTTTTGCTTTATTCTCTTTCAATTTTTGCCACCTAAATGTCATGAACTTTATTTTCAATAAATTCTTCCTTTCATTTTATATCTTTGTTTACACAAGTATTATACATTGACATAATGATCAATAAGCTAACAAATACAAGAAGATTTCTCTACATTGTTTTTGAAAGATTCCTAAAAAATACAAGGACCAAACGCAGCCTGATTGAAAGATGGGCATTCTAGTAGATAAACAGCTCAAGAGAAAAAGAGACACTATCCGGACAGGATCTAGGGCAAATAGTTTTCTTGAAATCTAATCCAACCTGAAGAAAAGAAACTCTGGTGACTCAGACTAAACAGAGTCCAAACAGCCAATGATGTCAGTTTCAAATACGGATGCTTAAACCAACACCAAAATCCATAATTTTTTTTCGAATGGAATTTTTTATTCACGCTAGAGTTATTCACGCATTCATTAGACATGTTTAGGCTAGGATCATTTGACTCATGCTAATCATAGCATCCTGAATGTGTCTACAAAACGTTTTACAGATTTTGTCTCTCCAACAAGTGGTGGAATAGATAAGTGGAAGGAGCACAACAATTTCATCTCCCTGAATTTGCAATGGAACATATAAAACACGACAACAAGTTTATCTCTCTGAGATTGCAGCAGAACAAACGCAACAAGTAGGTCACATTGCCCTAAGGATGCAATGGAACAGATCATCTAGTTTACTTACCCCAAAAAAATAGAATAAAAGAACATTAGAGAGTTCTATGCCCTTTTAGGAGAAAAGACAAGATGATCAAATCCCAAGAGGGTCGTGACTCCCCGCCATGATGTAGCATATCCCACATTCTCCAGATCTCACTTTGCCATTGATGATGCAACGAGTCATATTTTCTAGGTCTAGTCTCGACGTTGATGGTGCGACTAGACTAAATCTTTTTTTGAATCTCATCTTTAAACTTATAAAAAATCAAGATCAAAGAAAAAATAAAAAAATCCAAAAAGAAATAAAAAGGAAAGGAATAAAAAGAATGAAAAATCAAAAAATGAAAAAATCCAAAAATAAAGAAAACCAAAGCTCTCTTTAGATCACGCCTCTTCGTTAGAGTGGAAGCCTGATCAAAACTCTCTTCAGATCATGTCATTTCGTCAGAGTTGTAGCGGATCAAACTTTCTTCTCCAGATCATGCCACTTCGTCAGAGTTGTAGCGGATCAAATTTTCTTCTCCAGATCACGCCACTTCATTAGAGTTGTAGCGGATCAAACTCCATTCTCCAAATCATGCCTCTTCGTCAGTGTTGTAGAAGATCAACTTCTTTCAGATTTTACCTCCCTGCTAGTAGCAGGGCAGAACACCCCAATTTACAGAGTAGATAAACCATCCTTTCAAAAAAATGAATAAAATAAAAAACAAAAGAAAAAATGAAAAGAAAAAATCAAACGAAAAATCAAAACTTCAATCCTGGTCATGCCTCTTCGTTAGAGTTGTAGCTTGACCAGAATCAGATTCTCCGATCATGCCTCTACGTCAGAGTTGTAGCTTGATCAGAATAAAACTCTCAGATCATGCCTCTTCGTCAATGCTGTAGCGGATCAAACTCTTAGATCATGCTTCTACGTTAGAGTTTTAGCTTGATCAGAATCGAACTCTCAGATCCAACCTCTTCGTCAGAGTTGTAGCTTGGTCAAAATTTTTTCTAGATCCAGCCTCTTTGTCAGTGTTGTAGTGGATTGGCCTTTTTAAGATTCTGCCCATCAGTGCTGGAGCAGATCACCCAAATTTACAAATTCTACTTCTCCTAGATTGGGAAGAATAGATGAACCACCTAATCATCAACCCTTTTAATTTTCTTAAAAAATAAAAAAGAAGGAAAAAAAAGAAAAGAAAAATTTGCAGGTGACTCACATCGTCAGCGTTGTAGCTGGATCAAGTTTTGCAGACCTCGCCTCTTCGTCAGTGTTGCAGCTAGGTCAAATTTCCTCATCGGATCCTCTATTTTGAAGATTTTACCTACAGGAGCGGCCGAGCACATCAAGTGGAGCAAAAGAAGAAAAGTTGTGTCGAGAAAGAAGAAGCCCAATCAGACCGGACAAAATGGGTTTCTTTTTGTCTTTTTTTTATTGTCGTTATACAACAATGAGCAAAGAGAGACAGCTGTAATGACCCATTTTAGTTTGGGCCACTCAAGCCCAACAAAATACATACGTAACCTATTACAACCATGCCCAAATTAACCCTAGCCCATAACATAAATTAACCTAATACACAAAAACCCTAGATATCCTAAACATCAGCCGCCGCCGCCAATGCCCTAACCCCAATCTGAGCCGCCGCGATCCCGAGCCACGCCGTCGATATCATCGGCTCCAAGCCGTTGCTGACAGCCGCGATTAAATCAAACCAAACCCTAAACAAAATAACCCAAATAATAATATCACTGCCACCACCGCCTCTATCAAGTCCACCACCGTAAACACTACTTTAAGCCTCGTCACCCCTCATACATGGCCGATAGAGAGTCATCCTCCTGTCCTATAAATTCGAGTAAATGCACAACGAAGAGGGGGATTAGAAACTGGAAAACCGAGACCAAAAACACAAAAAAACGACAAGAAATCAAAGAAAAACATATTGAAAAAGGTAAAAAAAAATATAAAAGCATTTGTTTTTTGTTAGATCTAAGAAAATGGGAAGGGATTTAGAGAAAACAAACCTTAGATCCAATCTCACGACTAAAAAGCGAAATTGATTACCTCCTTGCAAGCACTCCGGCCGCCGTTTGTGGCGACTTTTCGATGTTGGCGAACGGCGGCACACGGTGGTTGACTGGGCAGTTTTTAGGGCTCGGCTGAGTGAGGGGGAGAAGAGTTGAGAGAATTTAGGTTTTTTTTAGTTATCAAATGAGAAATAAGCTTTTGGGTTAAAAAAGAATACTTATAAGGGAACAAAACGATGGCATTTTGGCTATTGTAACCTGCGCACGGACCCAACCCGGATAAGAGGATTCGCGTTTTTTAATGGAATAGGAAATTGCGCTGACGGTCCCTCTGCCTTTGTATCTTTAATATTTTGCCTTTTAATTTATGTTTCCTTGCAGTTTCGTCCTACATTTAATTTTTGTTTTATTATTATTAATTCTTATTAATATTATTATTCATTAATTTGTTTACTATCATTATTATTATTAATATATTATCATACATTATACCGTTGACATTATTATTATATTATATATTATTATCATTATATTATTACGTTGATATTATTTATTTTTACTCATATCTCTACTGTTATTATTATATATTATATTATTACATTACTAACTAGTATTATACTATTAGTATTATTAGTATTATTATTAATTAATAAAACAAACGTATTATTATACTTACACATATATATCCTGCATACATATTTTAAAATTGAATTTTAAAATTTAAATGATTTTCTTTATTGAGGATTCTCGTGAAAAATATGCCTCGAACTTAAAGGGGTGTCGCTTTCTCGTTAATCTCTAATATAAAATTTTTCTTTTCAATCCTAAATTATAATATTTAAAATGATATTCCTTTAATCAGGGGTCTTGCGAAAATTATGTCTCGAACTTAAAGGGGCGTAAGTTTCTCGTTAGTCTCGTATAAAGGAGTATTATTTTTAAATATATTTTACGATAAAATTCATGCATTCAGGGATCACAATTTCTAAATTAAATTCGAATTCATAATTTCTATTGTTAAAATAATTTGTAATCGACTAGGTACCAATTTTGGGCGTTGTGGGGGTGCTCACCCTTTCCTCACACGTAGCCGACTCCCAAATTTATTTTTTCTGGTTTTGCAGACTCAGACTCGTTATTTTAGCAAAAATGACAAAACACGTTTTATTAAAATAACCGAGTTTTCAGATAATCTAATCTTTACTAAATTAAAAATTAGAACGCGACTCCTATTAAAACTCAAAATAATTTTTGAGTCAAACTCGCCGCGGGACCGTTATTACAATCAACAACACTTCATTGACCAAAAGAAGTCATCTGGGGTTCTTAATAGAACATTCAGGGTCATTGATAGTTCAAAGAAAAGTCTTCTACATTTTTCCTTTTTTAAAGAAAGAAAGAAAGGAAATTAAACCAAAATCAGCATACCTTGATAACTAAAAGTAGGACCCCACAGCATTAACCTCATAAGCAAGCATCATGGATGACTTTTGTACTTTGGTCAATGTTGTTTCTGCACTTGAATCAAGAGAGTTCTATTCATCCACCTATGCATCAAAATGAAAAACGAGAGGAAGAAGAAGGGGGGAAGAGAGTGTAGTAGGGGCAGAATTCAGTTCCTCTTTTAGTACAGATGCAAGACATTGATGATGTTAAAGCCTGAAAAACTTAAAAGTAATGGCAAAAATGTTAAACCTGGTTGTAATACACCGGGTATTGAGAGAATGCCTGATGCATTAATGAGAAGGTTAAGAGAGCCATATCTTTCTGTTATGGACCTTGCCGACTCCTGAAGCATGATGCATCAATCTTCAGTCTCATATTTGACACTATGTTACAAGGACTCTTCATTTATCCTAAGGTACAACACCATGTTCGAAATATATTTTAACTTACTCGTATCCAACACTTATCAACATAGATTTGACAAACTGTCACATCCAATGGTAAAACATGCCCTTTTTCATTCTTCTCCAGCAGTAGTCGAACCTGAACAGACAAGTAAAATATATGCAAATTAAGCAGAGAAGGAAAACTAATCCCTTCTAGGCTTCTCTCCACAACCAATTATTCTACTGTAGCTTCTTAAAAGTAACCAAGAAAACATGTACTAATTCCTTAACACCAATATCATCCTCCTCCCGCACTCGCTGTGGAAGAAAGTATTAATCATTGATCTACGAGTTATATATAGCCATTCAAAAAGAGCAAAAGAAGGGGGCTCACAAATTCGAGACTGATTCCTCGAGAAGCTCCTTGGACCATGGGAATCGCCAATAATCGAGGGTGGGTCTGAAGGAAGAACCTCGTCATTTTGTACGTTAACCAAAAACCCCAAAGTCCCAATGCAAGGAAAGGAGAGTGGGATTGCAATTTTAACTTCCATTTAACTCTCAACTTTTTTTCCAGAGTTTTGGTGCAGGGAGAATGGGTGGGCGCGACACTCTCCACGTCCTTCCTATTCGTTTTCGTTCGCTTTTAGAAAGTACCGATGGTAGTGCCTGGCCCCATCGCTTTTCTGAAAAACGTGGCTATGTAATTTTCTTTTCTTTTGGTTCGGAATTACTAAAATAGAGTATTCTATTTTCTTTTCCCACAAATACAAGGCAAATCAGATTATTTTTATAATATTATATTTGTTAGGAATAAAGTAAAGGGCAAGAATAAAATAGATGAACAAGATGAGAGACAAAGAGAGAGACTTGTATTATATTTTTAAAGTATGGTTGTATACAATGCTTTTTCTAAATTCTATATTTATAGGTATAAGATGAAAACCCTAATTCCAATGGATATTAAACCCTAATAATAAAGTACATTAAAGTCTAATTTAATATATGAATATCCACCATAAATAAAGATATTCATAGCACTCCCCCTTGGATATCCATGAAGATAATGTGTCTCATTAAAACCTTACTAAGATAAAAACCCTATGGGAAAAAAATTCTTGGTGAAAGAAAAAGAGTACACACATCTTTGATACGCATAACATGTTGCCTCATTAAAAACCTTACTAGGAAAACACATTGGGACTAAATCTCGGTTAAGGGAAAAAGAGTGCAACGCGTATTTACTATCCCTCATGAAAATAACACATAAGATATTTGAATTTTCATAATTCAATCTCGAATATAATCTTCAAATGTTAAAGTAGACTATGCACTAGTGAATAGATCTTTCAAATTACTGATTGAAAGGATTCATCGAATACTATTCTTCTGAAGATCATGAGGGACGAAACTGTGAAGAAATATGTTTCGTTTTGTCACATTTGATGTATCCACCTTGAGATATAAATTTTGCATTATCTCTACACAAGATAGCTTGCATCTTATCTTGTAAAAACAGTTCACATATCTTTTGGATATGTTTAGCCAAACACATATTTCGGCTTTGCATCGTGCATATCAATTATTTACATGATCTGGAGAGGCATCGAGTTTTGAAAGATCTAAAGGTAATGGTCTCATAGCACTTAGATAGTATTTATGGACCAACTAAAATATGATGCTTCCATATCAATTAATATATATATATATGGTGCTTTTGGACCAAGAATATCATCACCATTTTCTCGATGGCGGAATGGATCTTTGTTTACATTAAGAGACCTAGCAACCATAAGGGTGATCAACGAATATGTGTTATGCATGTAAAATCTTTTTAAACATTTTTCTGCGTATGTCGATTGATGCACAAGAATTCCATTGTTAAGGAGATCTCTTCACGATTCTCAACGATATTCAAATCATCAACATACACAAGAACAAAAAAGACAAATCCAGAGCTAAACCTCTTAATAAAAATACTCGAGGAAATTGAATCATTCTTATAGCCTTCCGCTAATAAGTATTTATTGAGGCGATTATACAATATGTGCCTACTTTGTTTAATCCATAAATAGATAAGTTCAATTTGATTGAATAGTGTTCTCGAGAACTTGAATTAACTACTTCTGCAGTCTAAATCCTTCCAGAAGTTTCATGTAAATGTTATTATCAAAAGGCTCATACAAATATGATGTAACAACATTCATTAGGTAGAAACTAAGTCATTTCATTTATTGCCAGACTGATCAAAATCTAAAAGTAGTTGCATCCACCACCAAGGAATATGTTTCCCTATAATTAATTTCATGTCTTTGTGAGAATCCTTGTGCAACCAAACGAGCTTATATCTCGTGATTTTCCTTTTTTATTTCTCTTTCTCACAAAAACCCATTTATATCTCACAAATATTTCTCTCTTGAAAGAGATTTTAGTTTCGCCTCAATTGCCTCTTTCTATTTTGGCCACTCATTTCTTTGTTTACATTGTCTAATTGACAATGGTTTATGATCCACATCAAAATCTCTAGTGCTATATTGCAAGCAAATGTATTATCGACGTCGATTTGATTTTGGTTCCACTTGTTACAAGACATGACATAGTTTATTGAAATCTCATCATTATCAGGTACCTGAGGCATGTATATTGTTTCTTTTGGAGACCTTTTAATCTCTTTTATAGATTTCACAATTCGTTAATTCCTCGATTAGACCATCATAAGATATAGCTCCTTTTTTCGAGGATTTTTATCTTTGAAACCTACTTGTTTACCATGCTACAGGCGTAAGTTAGACTTATTAGAAACTAGAGTTTGTCCTTTCGGGACATCAAATTTAATCGGAGCATTCATAGCTAATATATGTGACTTAGTCACTCTTTTAGGGCCAACAAAATCATCTGGCAGTTGATTTGTTAAGTTTTATAAATGAATTATCCTTTGAACTTATAGTTCACATTGCTGAGTACGTGGATCAAAATAAGATAATGATAATTCATTACAACTTATTTCTTTTCCTAACTATTTATTTTCTCCTCCTAATGTTGGTAAAGCAAACTCATTAAAATGATAGTCAGCAAATCAAACTGTAAATAAATTTCCTATAAGAAGCTCAAGATATTTAATTATCAAGGGAAATCTGAATCCGACATATATTTCCAACCTCTTTTGAGGACTCATCTCTTTGCGTTGTAGTGGAGCAATTAGAACATATATCATACACCCATAAATTCTAAGATGGGAAATATTTGGTTCCTAACCAAAACCCATTCGTAATGGGGAGAGCTTATGATAATTTATTGGCTTGATGCAAATTAATGATGTTGCATGTAAAATGACATGTCACCAGCATTATTAAGACGAATTGTCTTTACAAGGTAATCTGAAAAATGTACTCATAATTTTATCAACTGGGCAAGTAACCTCGCAAACGCCAAGTTGCAGGTTGATAACAAGGATACATATGATCATCTAGTCGATGCATCGATTAAAACTGTAAAATATCTAGATATCTATAAGAAGGGTGTGTGGGCCCACATATATCACCCTGTATCCGTTCCAGATTAATAGATTCATAATCCATCTTAGCTGGTGATGGTTGAATAATCAATTTGCCTTAAGAGCAAGCATCACCTGAAAAACATTACTTTGAAGAATCTATCAATTCTTCAATGAATAACCACATGAAGTATCAATAGCTTTTCGCATCATAATTGAACCGAGATGGCCTAACCGGTCATATCAAATAACAAAGTTATCAGTAAACTTCTGGTCTACAATAGCATGAGCTTTAATTTATACTAATTCTTGTGTAGTACAATCTGGATGACAGTGCATGTAACTTTGTCAAGATTTTCTTATTGCCTTGGGTTATACTCGCAATATGGAGATAGCCAACATCCCCTTAACTAACAATCTCAATATGATATTCATTTCTGCGAATATTTTTAAAATCTAATAAGTCTCTTTGCGACTTTGACGAGTATAACGCATTGTAAATATGAAATTAAGTTCCATTTGGTAATAACATATTTGCTCTTTCGGAGCCTTCTATGATAGTACTTCCAGATATAGTACTCGCATCATTCTCTTGCATTTTAAATGGGAAAATATGTATAATGTCAAATCAATTATCTATTCCATTCACTTCGGGTAATGAAAAATATGTGCTTTGTACCATTCACTTAAGAGAATGAAAAATATTAAATATAGCACATATCAAATCAATTATCTATAAAAGATAATGTCACAAGAACTTATTACTCTTCAGGAGCATTGATATTTTAGTACTTTGAGACATAGTACTCACATTTTACCCCTTGCATTTAAATGGGAAAATAGTTCTTATGCTTAAGTATAGTATGAGTACTTGCTCTGTCTACTAGGCATAAATCACCACAATTCATTGCACATTTTATTTTGGAAGTAATCATATTCTTGAAAGGATAATAAATAAATGTTTAATATATATATAATATAAAACATAAATAAATAATATGTAAAGCATATTAACATAAAGCAAAATAAAGTAAAAAATTAATTATTTCCTTTAGAGGTTATAAGGAAACAAAATAAATGGCAAATTATTCTCTTCAATGGTTATGAGGAAATCAACAATATCCACTTGAGTTGGACCAACAACGCTGTAACACCCTAAACTTGGCCTAAGAAAGTTACCACAATCTAAACTATAGGCTAATTGAATACATAAGCTAATCAATTTAAAGAAGAAATAACATTGGCCATCCTTAAGATCAAATAAGTGAAATTAGAACCAAATTGAATTGAAATTAAAATTAGAAGGCATAAATGGAAGGATGAAATTGTGAACATGCAAAACTATAAAGTTTGCATGCAAATTGAATGAAAAATAAAGGCCTTGACACATGTTCTCACTTGATGAGAACATGTGCCAATTTAGAGGATGACTCACGGCATGCTTGGGGAAATAATGAACAAAAATTGATCATCTTCCTCCTATTATCCTCCATAGCCGAATTGGTAGAGAGAGAAAGGGGAGAGAAATCTTCATAGATCACATTCAAATTCATGTTTTTTGATTTAGCCTTGGTCAATTAGCTTGGAGAAGGTATAATGCTTGACTCCTACATGTTATAGATTGCTTGAATCTTGAAGTGATGATGTTCTTGTTGCCTAGATTGATTTAGATGATTGTTATGTATGTTAGGATCATGTTAACTTCTAATTGAACTTGAAATTGTGAATGCTAGTAGCCAATTTGATAAAGATAATGTATATGGTTGAAAACAGTTTTGAATTGGGACTATTTTGATAGTGAAAATGTTTAAGCATGCTAATTGAATGTAAAACCCTGTTTTGATCATGTTGGTAGATGAATTAAAGATTGAATAGAGTAGATAAATTGCTGGAAATGAGTGCACCTAATTGGATTAGTTAAAACTAAGTAATGGACTGCTCAATTGATGAATTAGAAGTTGAATGTTGATCAAGTAGATCAAATTGAATTTAGCATGATAATGCCTTGTTTTAAGCACATTTCTAGGAGAATTAGACTGACCTAGACATGTAAGAACATGAAAATGAATTAAATTGCCATGTTATAACCTTGTTTAAATGAGTTATGAAGCTAGGAACTCAACCTAGTGTAAACTGTCCAGAATACTCTGTTCTGGGCAGCAACTTTGAAAAATCACCATAAATGGTATAAAAGGAATTTAAGGCTGAAATTTTTATGGACAATGCCTTGAAATGTCTAAATTCATTAGGAGAAAACAGAACTGAATTCTGGATTGTATAATGAATTGTAGAGAAGAAACTTTAGGGACAGTGCAAACTATCCAGTGTAGCAAATTACCCTATCTTTAAGTTAAAAACTGTATTAATTGGCAAAGAACCAAAATGCAAGGCCTATATGCAAGGCCAATTGAAATTTCGACGTACGAAATGAAAGTTATGCATGTTTTAGTGAATAGACTACATGCTGCCTAGTAACAACAGTTTAGGTAATTGTACACTGTTTTGCGGCAATTGTAAAGTATTTTGTAAACAGTTTTGGGACATTGATTCTGTCCTATTTTACATGAATTAGAGTATAGATAAGTGTGGTTAAGTGTAGTGAAGAATGTATATGAACGTGCTGCCAGATTTGTATATGTTATGTACTTGTAACATTGCCTTTATTGAATGACTTTGTGAACTTGTTTTGATATGTGTTTACTTGTAATGTGTTAGAACCATGAGTGAATTTGGTGGATGAGGCAAGAGTGGAACATCCTAAAGACAAGAACAAAGGAGTGTGGATCCAAGACTAGCTAAGCTTGGAGTATTGTGAGTGTAGTTTACTTGAGAGTTAGGCCTAGGTCCTAACTATAGCAAGCATGTCTATATTCTTGTAATGTCTAAATAGACTTAATATGATCTTGATCTATAAGGGGAAAATGATTAAAGTAATGCATGAAACTTGATCACATCTTTGATTACATGTTTAATTCGAATGTTTAAGCATGATTAAGTGGTAATATTGGTGCTAGTACATGTGATATGGCATGTGATCAAGTGCTTAAAGAACTTGCTTGTAATATTATCATACTTGATGAAATGAAACATGAGAATTACATGATATGTGAGCTATGGCTCAATTGGCCTAAGGGCCTAGTATGAAATGAACTTGCTTGACATGATCTTGAACTTGAAATACATGTATAAATGGCTATAATCGAACAACCTTGGTAGCTAGTTGGACTAGACAGAAGGGCATGCCTTAGAGTCTAGAGCTCATTGTGTCAGGGTAGACTACAGTCCAAGGCTAAGGCCCCTATTTGGTGACAGACGGAGGGTACATATGTGGTCTTTGGCAACAGTAGGAGGGTTGACCAACACTACGGTGCATCTTGTGGCGACAGTTGGTTAGAGACTCGATTACCTATACAAACTAAGTACCAAGGGGGTTGTTTAATTGATAACAAATGAAATAACAATCCTATATCACATGTTACTTGTCTTGAAAGCCATGAATTGTATATTACTTGTCATGTAAGCATGACTTACTTGATTACTTGTTATGTAAGTTTGATTTGCTTGATTCTTGATATGAAATCATGAAGTATGATTCCATGTTTCTTGTATCCTATACTAGCCGAATGTTATAATCCTTAGATAGGATTACTCTATTGCTTGAAATTCTTAGCTAGGATCATTCTTGTTTAATTGACACTTAACTTGATATCATAAATGGTTAGAACTAGTTACTACCTCACTAAGTACATTTTGTACTTATCACTCTCGTTTTCATTCTTCCCAACCTACAGGATAAAGGAATTGAGTGTTGCTTGATCTTGAAGCCTGTTACCTTGAGCTAGAAGCAAGACACACAAGCATTGCCTAAGTATGGTTTCATACTTGTTTTGTATATCTCCTAGATTGGTGGCACTAGATTGTATAGAGTTTAGCTTGATCATGCATTTTGGAATTCTTGAAGCTTGTATATATATTGTCCTTGTATAGGTCTACTATGTTATGAACTTGTTTGATAATTTGAAGCTTGTAATGAAATTAAACTACATGTAATAGAATGGTGTTTTGCTGCGCATATATGAAATTATAAATGGTATGATCAAGTGCTTGATCTAGTTTACATTGAGCCATTTGAATACTTTATTTAATGAACATATATATGTCTTGCTTGAATTGAAAGTAGTATGAATCGAACCATGCTTGCTTGTCTTCCATTCGAATGTCTTGGGATTATAAGGCCTCTTGTGTGTGAACATGCCTTATTGTAAGTGTATTGTGTATTTTTTTGGTAAAGGCCGAATGGTATATATATTGGGAGACTAGTTTCATGAAATTGTATGTTAACATGATCATGCTTAGTAAATTTAGGTGTGAAATTAGTATATGAATCAATCTAAGGATCATTGTAATAAAATGGAAGAATGTTTACACACTTAGGCCATTTGATTGTTAATGGTATAAGATGAAGTTAAGTGAATCATGAAAGTAGTAACCTATAATGTAAGCATGAAAGGAAACAATTTAATGGCTTGATCGAATGCCCTATGATGTCTTGAGATCAAAATGTGAGTTTGCTTGTTTGTTAAGTAAGTTTGATTGGTTGCTTGCTAGTTACGTAACTCATCTAATAGGGATGAGTTATCAATCCTTGCCTTGTTGCTTGCTTAATTGTATTGTATTGTATTGCCTTGCCCTTGCTTAAGTAACGCTCCCGATCTGGTTTGCTACTAACCCGGGGTAGGGGGTGTTACAAACGCCATAATTATTTTCGCCATTTTTGTAAACAAAATTTGTTTATAATTTCTTTCCTTTATCATTCATGATTGTGGATAAAGGTCCATAATGCTTCGGTGTTTGACAAGTATGAGATCAATGGTTTGTACCATCAGATTAGTAACATAAAAATTTTAATATGATCTCTATCATTCTTGTCATCCTTATAATCCCACTTCTAGTGGGTATAAGTATTCTTAAAATGACCATAAAGTCTATGTCCATAGCCTTGACCATGACCTGAACTACTAATGTGGCATTTATTATAAAATCTCACATTCACTTCAAGGAATAGAGTGGAGCCAGTGGGTCTTTAAAATATTTTTCACGATATTGTGTCTGAGGACAACATTATTTGCGTGAAAAGTTGAGTATGTTTTTGTTTCTAACACATCTTCATCAGTAATATTTTGACCACATGACTTCAATTGTGAAGTAATTCGAAACATAGCAAAGTTATACTCGCTTACTGATTTAAAATCTTGCAATCTCAGATGCAGCCAACCATATTGAGTTTTAGGTAGAATAACAGTTTTCTGATGGTCGTATCGTTCCTTTAGATTATTTCAAAGAATAAGAGAATCTTTCACCATTAAATATTCAGATTTCAACCCCTCATGGAGGTGAGGGCGAAGAAGTATAATGACTTTAGCCTTATTTTTAGCAGATTATTCCAAAGATTTAATATTTGTACGCGGCATTGTTAAACCAGTTCACAAGGTCCTTCAGAAACCTCATTTGAGGCCAATAGCCTCGCAGAACGGGATGTCTAGCCAATATATTTGGATTAAATCGACAGAACATAGAACATAAATCACCATAATTTATAACAATCTTCTTGTAGATCATAAATCACCATAATTTATTACACCTTAAAATCATAATTTAAAGAATAAAAATAAAAATAGAGTTTACCGATATTGATTATCCTCTCAAGGACAATGGAGACATAGCAAATGTCCAAAACAACTTCTCATAATCTCTTTATGTCCCGTCCCTTTCCAAGCCATTTAAAGATATCATGTAAAACTTAAAGCATGGTTAAAACGCAAAATCTCATTAAATAAATATTAAGTAGAAAATATCTAACCACAAACTATCGATCATGTACCGTTAAGCAAACTAAGACAAAAATGCATAAACACATGTGATTTGTGGTTCTTTGGCAACAAATCTCAATAATATAGTCGAATTAGTCAAATGGTTAGGGTATGTTTGTGACTCAAATCTCATTAACTCTATTTTCCTTATATATAAGTAAAATAGTTAAAAATAAAAACTTACCTCTTAATAATACTCAATTGTGCAAAAGCACAAATAGAAAATAAATAAAATTCAATTCCGCTCAAATAGGCATGATGAAATAGTACAAGGACAGAAATACCTCCCAACATTAATTTCCCGTTGCTTTGTCATCAAAATCTTCTATAGAAAGTAAGGGTACTTACAACTTTCAAGACCATGTAAAAAGAATCACGTACAAGGGCTCAAACAACTACCAAGAGCCAATGAACTGTGCGGTTGGGATTGGTATTTTGAATTTAGCTCGAACATTAAATGTTTCAATCTTGCGCCCAAAGTTGAAAAAATAAAAACCAAGTTAATATATAAAGAGAAAGGCAATTAATAACTTAGAAAAATTGAGGGAAAAAACTTATCTTTGGTTCATCTTATAATCGAATTCTTTCTAGTAACTTTTTTTGGATTCGAACGATGAAGATCTTAGTTGATTAGAGTCTCGTGCTAATAACATGTTATGAATAAAGTAAAGGGCAAGAACAAAATAGATGAACAAGAACAAAATGAGAGACAAAGAGAGAGACTTGTATTATATTCTCAAAATAGGGTTGTATACAATGCTTTCTCCAAACTCTATATTTATAGGTATAAAATAAAAACCCTAATTCTAATAGGTATTAAACCCTAATAATAAAATACATTAAAATTTTATTTAATATATAAATATCTACCATAAATAAAAATATTCATAAGAATATTTGTTATAATGAAAGTAAAAATAATATCAATACCTATCAACTTTGAATAGTATTTAGATATTTTGGAATACAAATATCAGTCGATTGGTTTAGAAATCGACTTTGAACATTCCAATATAGAAGACGATAGACCTAAATTTTGTCTTCATCAGGGGCACGTGGCACTGCATGTAGGCTGGTTACTGCTAAAAACGGTGTGAGCGCCCACCGTCTTCAGCATTTATGGGCAGAGGGTGCAGGGGGTAGGAGCCAACAGGCAGCTTTGGGGTAAACTATTTAAATGATCACTATAGGGGTTGTTTCGAAATGACCAATATATTTTTAATTGTTTTAGTTTAACTATATAATTATTTAAGTTGTATCAATCAAACTACTTACCATTAATTTGACGGATAGAATGATATGACAGTTAACATAAATTTATATAATTACACGTTTAGTATTCGTTATTTACATATTTTATCAATTTAGTCTTAGTTTTAATTTAATTCAATAAATTAATCAGTCGATCTATCACCACCTTATTAGATTAATTTAGCTATTTATATTTGATTTAGGTAAATTTATTTTTCCTCTTCCAATCAGCTGATGACACATGTCACTTTAATTTTATTTTAAACCATGTATTAACTGTACTTTAAAAATATATAAAATAATGTCAACTTTAATTTAATTATTGGATTTCTTTAAGTGGTTTAGCATTCTGAGTGTGCTATGTTCAAGTCCCCTTAAAAAACAACATTTATTTTCTTTTTCTTAGCATTAACAACAGATTAACACATATATTAAATTTGATATCTCATATCATGAATTTTTACTTGGCCTAGTGGCAAAGGCACTCCACTCTCTCCACCTTTACCCCAGATAGATTCTTATCTAGGCTAAACTTTCTTTAATTTATTTTCTTTTTCTAATCAAATGTCGAATTTATCGATTAACCGAACTTGATTTTGCACACTCCTAATTGTAATTAAATATAAATAGCTAACCACTTTATTGAATGGTTAATATATTGACTTAAATCAAAATTAGGACTAAACTGATAAAATATATAAGTAACATAGACTAAATATCTAATTATACAAATTTTATGTTAGCTGCTATGTCACCCCTCCCTTAGATTTTAACGGCATGTAGCTTGATTGATACCACTTATATAATTACATGGTCAAACTGACATAATTGAAAGTATGATGGTCGTATCGAAACCACCTCCATAGTTAGGTGGTCATTTAAGTAGTTTACCCTAGTTAAATTGTAGGTTTACATTATGATTTTATCTTATTCGGTTGTACATATGCATCTTACGGTTTATGTTCTGCATTCGTGGCTCTCCCTCTCGATAATATTGTCTCCAAAATTGGAATCCGAGTTCTCTCCTTGGGAGAACAATGCATCTTACTATTGCATACAACATTTATCGGTATGATTTGATCTTATTAATTTCTTTATGTTTTTAATTTAAAATTTTTGTTCCTAACTCAAATAGTTGTTGTTAAATCTGTAATTCAAATTATGTTATTAGTCTTTTATCTAATTTGTACGTTGTAGATTTAGTTATCAGTGTTTTGTTAATTTAATCATTTTAAATCTTTATAATTTTCTGTTTCAGTCGGCCTTAAAATTGACGATAACAGTTGAAGGGGTTATAAAATTTTTTTTGGTAAAATACCTAAATTATCACTCAACTTTGTTCTTTAACCTATTTTGGTCACTGAACTTTCAAAACGCTCAATTTACCCATTGAACTTTACTTTATGACTTATTTTTTATTACTTTGATATTAATATTTTAGTATGACGTGACATATTTTATTATTATTAAATATATAAATAATTTAAAATAAAAATAAATTATTTGGATAAATTACAAAAATCATCACTAAACTTTGATCTCTAACCTATTTTGGTCACTAAACTTTCAAAATGATCAATTTACTCATTGAACTTTATACATCGACCTATTTTGGTCTCTCCTCCGTTTTCTCATTAACAGCCAATGACGTGGCTTATTTTATTAATATTTGATTGTGACATAATTTTTTTTATTAATATTGGGTTGATATGTAGGATTTAAAATAATTTAATTAAAATCCCTAAATTCTACCCAAACCCCACCGACATCACCCTCTTATCTCCCAAACTTCATTATCTCCTTAAACAGTTTACTGCATATTCATCTTCACATGGATGGATCAATCCAAGCTCTTCACGTGAAGAAGACAAGTTGAGACCGAAAACAACTTCCATTGCAAGTTATGGCCTCTCTGGTGAAGCTGGAGGTTCTGGTCTCTTTGGAACGCTTTGTTGCAGATGTCACAAACAAATTTGTTGGTTGCCATGAGTGTTTAGTGTGAAAAAACTATCACTTCAGCATCTGGGTTTGGTCAAGGAAACAACCAAACCAAAACAAAACAAAAAAGATGTAGTAAAAACTAAAAATTAATGAACAGTGTTTTTTTAAGATAATGGTTTTTGAAGTTTGGACAGAAACCTAGATTGCCTGGTTGGTTTCTCTTTATTTTGACCGTTAATTATTTAACGGTAGAGTGACCAAAATAGGTCAATGTATAAAGTTCAATGAGTAAATTTATCGTTTTGAAAATTCAGTGACCAAAATAGGTCAGAGAGTAAAGTTCAGTGATGATTTTTGTAATTTACCAATAATTTATTTTTATTTTAAATTATTTTTATATTTAATAATAATAATAATGTAATACCCGAATTTTGCTCTGGTACCCATATATACATATATTTCCCTATAAATAAAACCAAAAAATAAATAAATAGTAAATAATGAATAAATCCCATACACATCAGTCCAAAAGTCCTTTTTACAATCCATTTACATTCAAAATATTAAATACAAGGCTCAAGTTTCATTCTAAAAGCCTAAATTTCTTTATAATCCAAAACTCTCATCTAAACAAGTTTTTCCCACATAAACTCAATTCATTTACAGTCTAAGAAGCACAAAATATCAGATATCCCAAATTTCCCACCCAAAAATTCAATCTAAAAGAACACGTGGCGATTGTGGATTGGTCCAGAAGTAATAGCCACGGATTGTGGTTTTCTTCTCCACTGATATTAGCATTATGACGTCATCACTGATGTCAAATCCCACTTACTATAAAAGGGAGAAAAAGAAAAGTTAGATCAATTAAGGATAATAAAAAAACAATTAATAATAATAAAATATAATAAAGGAAGAGAGAGTGTGAACCTTACCCTCGAAAGACGGACTGACCGAAATTTGAAAGGGCAGTTTGAGTTCAATTGTCGCCGAGAAGGGGAAGAGCGACTGGAAATTCGAGAGGACGCTAGAGCCGCCATAACCACCGTCACTTTGAAGGTATATTCGTTCTCACTTTTCCAATTCCTACAAAATAGAAGAAAATTCAGTTTATGTACATGCAAAGTTGAAACCAAACGAAACTGGAAATATAATGGGAGATCGAAGAGCGAGAGCGGCGGCCAAAGTATTTTGAGTGTGGTCGAAGTTGTAGAGGGAATGGGTTTCGGGTAGATCTAAGTCCTAGGAGGGTGAAGAAGGGTGTTTCTGTTGAAACGAGGTTTATATTTAGGTTTAGGGTTGAAATTGGATTGATTTAAGGGTTTTAAGGTTTCGGTTGCGGTAGAGCACGGCAGCCAGAAATTACATCACGGCCGCCGAAGCAAGGTTGAAGAAGATCGAAGTTTGGTTGGTGACCGACGA
This sequence comes from Hibiscus mutabilis, assembly GCA_019671005.1. Lineage (NCBI taxonomy): Eukaryota > Viridiplantae > Streptophyta > Magnoliopsida > Malvales > Malvaceae > Hibiscus > Hibiscus mutabilis. The sequence goes on along the minus strand of CM033711.1, from coordinate 31,760,623 downwards.
ATGACCAAGAGTGGCCAGAGAGGGTCGGAGCTCGATCAAGGTGGCAGTGTGTGTGACGGAGTATGTCGGAGTTCATCGTGTTCTTCAAAACCATGAAGAACACGGATGAATTTCATATGAAATCAATGGATTTCGATCCATTTGGGCTGGGTTTTCTGGGTTTAGAAGTGTTAGGGTTGAGAGGATTTGAAAGATGAGAGAATGAAGAGAGATAAAGAGGCTGGGCATCAAATGACCGTTTTGACTCGGTCTGAGGTTTAAATACCATGAGCCAAACGGTGTCGTTTTGGCATCGGGTTGACTCGACTCGCGCGGGTCATTCGGGTTGGGACAGAGGATCCGCACCCTTCTTTTCGAAGCCTTGGAGTTTTGGCCCGTGTTTTTGCATCTCTTTCAATTTGGTCACTATATTTGTATTTTGGCACTTATATTTCAATAATAGTTTATTTTAGTCCTAGTTTTAAATTTTAATTCATTTAATTGGTTTAATTTAATTGCTTAATGGTTGTTTAATTTATATGTATGATTGCATATTTTAAATTAGGCATATAGTTTTAATATTTAGATAATTAATTCACCTAGTTCTAATTAGTAGTTTAGAGCCTAAGTTCTAAGTTCAATTAGAATTCAATAATTAAATTAGGGAGATCATTATAGAAAATTAATGTATTTTAAATGGAAACTTTGAGGTTTAAACTTGGATGGTGCTCCACTTGCTTGCAATGAGGTGTTATCTCAAAATTGGCCTTAAAGAGGTACATTTAACATATATTACAACTTAAATTTAAATAAATTCACTTAGTTAATTTAGATAGAACTCTAATTAGGTTATTCTTGTAATTAATTAGAATGACATTTTAATTAGTGAATATCATTTGAATCTAGGGGTTCTGAGATAGACAATATTCAAGCAATTGGTATTGTCTCATAAAGGCCTTTAAATTAAATGATATTCATAGTTTAATTAACTTAATTAAATAAAGCCTGATTGAGTTGATGCTTAAAATGAATAAGACAATAATGAATCATTAATTCGAAACCTTTTATGTTGAAAATACATTTTTATAAATATGAATGGGGGTGCTTCTGAATAGGGTGCTTTTAATCTCATATTCGATATAAAAATGTATTTTCTTGTAAAAGGATATCTCCATTTGGAATAAGAATTAAGTTAATAATTACGGTCAAATTAAATTCAAATTGTTATTTTCAAAATGCCAAAATGCCACAGAAAATTAAAAGGTACCGATAACGGGCGTTTGGGGGGTGTTAATCCTTCCCCACACGTAACTGACTCCCGAACTCGAATTTTAAGAAAAGAATCTCTAGTTGTTTTATGGTGTCCGGTCTACCAAAGTGACCGGTGGCGACTCCAAATTTGTTTTAAAATAAAATAAAGGAAAATCTGATTTTAATATGAAAAACCTTAATTTTCAAGATTAAATTAAAAATAGAAAATCATTGGTTTCAAAACCCTAATTTTCAAGATTAAATTAAAAGGACAAAAACCCTAATTTTCAAATATCAATTGTCAAGCTATTTTCACATGTTGGTTCAAAACGGTCACAACAAATAAAATATGCTATGTCATACCAAAATATTAATAAAATAATTCAGAGTGATCAAAATAGGCAAGAAAGTAAAGTTTAATGAGTAAATTAAGCGTTTTGAAAGTTCAGTGACCAAAATAGGTCATAGAGCAAAGTTGAGTGATGATTTAAGTATTTTACCCTAATTTTTTAAGCTTAACTATAAAACAAGTGCCTAAATTATGTTTTTTTTTTGCAGTTGGTGCTTAATTTTTTTTAAATATGTGTCTCAAGTTTTGTTTTTTTTCAAAAGTAGGTACTTCAGTCAAAAAATAAAATTTTAGGCATCTATTTCAGTCAAAAAAATACTTAAACATCTACTGTAAAAAATGCATAATTTAAGTATTTATAATTAAGCTTTTTTTTATTTCTAGAGAATATCATTACTCATTAGAAAGAGTGAGGAAAAATATTTTTTACTATAATTGAATAAATACACTATTTGATTTGACTTAATCTTAAATTTTATAGGCTCGTGATGCGATGAAATATGTGTTTAAGTTTTCAAGTAAGCTGGACTCGAGCATTCTAATGCTTAAAAATAGGTCTACACAAAGCTATTATATTATTTAATTTAATTCAAATGTAAATATTTAATTGAGCTAATAAAAAAGTGGGAAAAAAAGTCTACGGACTGGGCTAGTATGAACTTATGCTACTTTTAATGTATTATTCCAAGAGCTTGATTAATTGACGGACCGGTATATTTAAAAGTTGTAGTTTTTTGAGCAAACACCTGATCTGATAGTTATGCTGTTTTTTTTTGTTTTTTTCATTTTTTTTAAATTGTGAGTTTTAGACTCATTAAGAATATTTTTTTTTCTTTTCTTCTAGGTAACATTAAGATTAAATAAAGATTGTCAAAAAAGAATTGTATTTTCGTAACAATATTTATATCTCCTTGTATTTAATATCACTTAAACTTGAATGGAAAATAAATCACCTTATATTATTTTCAAGTATTTAAATTTTAAGATTAATATTTAATTTTTTGTATAATTTATGTTCATTTTATAGTTTATGATCGAGATTCGTAGCACACTTTCCTAATAACATCATTTCTAAAAAATAATTAAAATTTTAATTATCAAACCACTTGTATACTTTACAACATATTTTAAGTTAAATAGATTGAATCAAATAAAATACCTAATTTAATATAAATAATTTATAAAGAAAATTTTCGACACTTACAAAATTCATAGAAGACCGTAACATTTCAAAGTCAAAACTTAAAAAGTAGGTCATTGAGTTTTCTTATCCATAGATTTGAGCATATACAATTATTAAATCAAGCTGTGTATATAAATACTTTTTTTAACATATAATTTAAGTACAATACTTATCTTAGTCAAACTCCTCATTGTCCGTAAAAAAAAGATGTTTGAGCGGTTAAACATTTTCGATTCCACGTCCTTCTGTATATTGTATTAACGAGAATATCAATTGAAAGACTAATTGAATATACATATTTTTAATATATGGGTGTAATTGCATGATAATATATGTTGATACTTTTTCTAAGATGAGCATCATCATCTTTTCCACTGAAGTCACTCGTTGGATTCCTCAATCAGTTATACGTATATAAATAATATAACGAAGGCAATTATTATGTATTTATTTTCTTCTTACAACCAAAACTCATCTTAAGTCGCACGTGGTCCACATATAGTGGTACACTCATAAGGGGTAGATAACATGTAGATTATTCTAAGGGGAAAGAACCCTAGAAATGAGAATTAAAGATTTAGATGAATTGTTATCATTAGCGCTCAATTTGACATGTAGGTCACATGCTTCCTTCCTTTAGGTACTCTTTTCCCTCTTTATCGAAAAAGAAAAAAATTCGAAAGCCATGACTCTCAGTTTCGAATGCTCCTCTGGATTTAGGAGAGGAGGGGGGTATTGGAGGTACTGCCTCAGGTTTTGAGAACTAAAACTCTTTGTCATAAATGTGATGGCGAGTCTTTTGTGTTTGTAAAATAATATTCTGCCCTTGTCGTCGCTGACGGGGCTGGTTCAAAAGATGATAACCAACAGGAAAATGGTTAGTTGATTATTATATATTTATTTTCTTCTTAAGACCAACATTCATCTTAAGTCACATGCGATCCACATATAATGGTACACATCATATGGGATGGGTGACGTGTAGATTATTCTAAGGGGAAAGAACCCTAGCAATAGAGATTAAAGATAATTATTTCAAATTCATCTAAAATAGTAAGATAATGAATCGAATGATTGTTAAACTCTAGGGTTTAGTCTTTTTTTAAGATGAATCACAAATGAGGTGGGGAGGCCTCTATTTATAGTTGAATCCTAGTACAATGAATGGTCGAAATCTATTTACATCAGCGGCTCAGATCGAAAGCTACCAACTACATACTAGCTATCTATAGAAAATCTATCACCTTTGAATACTTTACTTAGGTTCACATTCACATAGATGTTCACATTAGTGGATATTCCTATCCTTTGAAATATACCCTGGTAAGATACCATCTATTAAATTACCAGCTTCAATGTGATCGGGCCTTCTCTCAATCTCCAACGGTCAGGCCAAGTAAGGTGGTCTTCTAGACAAGCCTAAGATCTTACAAAAAACATATTGGGCAGCTCGTTGCGTATTTGTCTCGGTTGTGAACTCGCGGACCGTGAGAATATGTTTTTTTTATTATTCATATGGATGATCATTTGAGTAGCATTGAATTTTATAATTAATTTAGATTAAAATTGGTTTAAATTTTTTATACATAATTTAAATGGAAAATCGTGTAACACATGGAGAACATCTTCTCGACCTCTCTTGCAAACACCACACCTCTCGTCAATGGCTTTATGCCTCCGAACACACTCTGCATTCGAAGCAACTTCCCCTTTAGAGCAAGCCACATGAACGCCCGAATACGCTGAGGAACAAGTAACCGCCATATAACTTCCCAAACCTTATTTGGGACCAGGCTAGGATCACCTGCAACCTGCTAATAAGTTGATTTGACGGTGAATTTAAAATTCGCTTCTCCCTTTCAACCAATTCAGTCAGGCCCAAACCGGGACAAAGGTGGTAGAATAGTTAATATATGATGAACACACTCTTCCGAAAGCAACACGCACAACCTATCCACATCCCACTTTTCATTACTAGCTACAAATAACGCCATTGTGCCAGAAGAAGGTCGTGGATTACCTAAAAGAAGAGATACAGGCAACCAAAATCTGTAAACCATATATCATACCAGAAATCGATCAAACACCCATCCTCAATGATCCAAATAACACCTTGGCGAATATCATCCCAAATATGGGTAATGCCCGCCAAGAGACGAGACCGATTTGGCTGAGCAAGTGTAGCAGGTAAGGGAACCTCCCAATTATGCTTCGCCTACAAAACACGCACCCAAAGCTTAGTATCATCATGAATCAGTTGATAACCCAACTTCATGAGAAAAACATGGTTAAATTTCTCAAGATCACGAAACCCAACCCCACTGCAATCAACTGGTGTTTGCATCTCCTCCTATCAAACAAGACTAATCCCTCTATGATCTATCGAGCTTCCCAAACGAAGCCACATTTCAACCTCTCCATCCCCATGCATACACTTTTCGGAAGCCATGATGCCTGCTTTGTGTTGGAGTATGCCCAAAGACCAATCATAAGATGGTTGTAAAAGACATACTTATTTTATATTGTTTATTAATATAAAGCCATATTATTATTTCAGTCTCATTCTGCGTATCTATAAATAAACTGAATTATAATAAAGTCCTTAGAATAATATAGTTATTCTTGAATGTCCTTAGTCGAGTATTATTGTGGGCATGAACAATAATAATATATTAAGACTAATATATAGTTGATTGATGACAGAGTGTTGTCATTGACATGGAGATGTCAAAATCAATACATAAGTATGTGTTAGAGAACGACATACTGGACTGACCCGTTATGAGCATGTTTCTTGGATTATTATGTGACAGTCACAACATTGCTCATGGTGATAACTACATGTATGATCCTCAGACGTAAGATCATCATTATTTCAACATCGTGAGTGACATATTTTGATATGGTCAAACGTGTGTAATAACTAACTACACTATAAAGACTGCTGTTGGATATGTCACAATCTATGTAGCGGAATATGGTTGATCAAGATAGGATTTGTCCCTCCTACATAATAAAAGTAATATCATAGGCCACTTGATTGAGTGAGACTAGAAAATGCATGGCCATGCTCGAATAAATTGATATGGGATATCATAGTTATTCATTTATAATAGTCTACTCAAGATATCAAGAAATATTAGATGGAATATACAAGTGTGACTAATCCATGACTTGTGGCCGATCTAGATATGAGGACAAAAGGATGAAACACATAAAGGAAGTTAATCACATAAAAGGTTAAGTCGAACCACGACTTCATGTAACTTAGGTAGCAATGATGTATTGCTAGATGCCACTCACTGCTTATAATATTAGAATTGTTCTAGATATTACTGCTAACGTTACATGAACCTACAAGGGTCACGCCCTATGATTGAAACGAACAAATATCGACTAGATAGCATGTGTACAAACTTGTTGTGTGCGAAATAAGTAAAACCGAAATTATTATGATTATTGTAATTATAGATAATTTCGTTTATATATATTTTAATACTAATTAATTATTGTAATTATTAGATACTATTAAAATATATATATCCCTAAAGAAACCTGATTGAAGTAGAATTAGATTCAACATATTTAATTATATTCGGTTAAATATATTGTATATTTAAAGAATCTAAATTTAATTAGAATTAGTGTTTTGAATGCTATATAAAGGCATAAGGTCTAGCAGCCAAAGTATATTTTTGCGAAAAACCTCTGTAACAGTTAGATAAGAGAAAATATTGTTTGTTTCGTTCGGGTGAACTGTGTAGAGGTCGAAACGCTATTTTGACGACTTGGATTTTATATCGTGCTAGAAGGATTGGGTTCTCCTAACTTCCTGCAGTTTCTAGATTTAATCAAGATAACGTTTCATCTCTTTACATGGATTACTGGTAGAATACGCCAGATATTTTTTCCGCTACGCCATGGGGTGTACCGGTATTAACCAACAGTGGTATCAGAGCTACTTGTACGATACAAATTCGATTTGTTTTCCTATTTTGACGAGTATACGATATTTGTGCAAAACAATGAAATTGAATCCAGCCTCAGTTAAGATGTTAATCTATTTTAAATAAGTTTTACAACCGATGGTTAAACGTTAATTATATGTTTGTTTTTGTAAGGTTTTAATGTTCATATGTTAATTGTTAACATGATGAACATGTGGTTTTGATAGTAGATCGTTTTGGCAGAGGAACAATGGTTGTTCTAGTGGGAAAAACCTTAGGGATTGAAAAATCTCAAAAACACGAATCTATTGATAAAAGTTATCAGATCGTGAGGTTTTTCTATAGTAATCGAAGTGCCAAAATTAAAAATTTTCCTGGCAGACCATGGCCACTAGCCCACACTCTACGGGCAGACCCGACAACACCGGATCTGCTGGAGCACGTAGGCTACAAAGGTCGTAGGAACTATTTTGGTAATCTTAATTAACAAGATAAAACATGTGTATGTTTTGGATGATATGCACGGTGTTTGAAATGCATGGTTATAGCCTAATATCCCATTTACTTTAGTTTTATATAAATACGGCCTGCGTGTCGTGCATTTCTTTCTTCTATTGTAATTCTCTTATCATCTTACTCCCTCGTATGTAAAACAATTTTCTGGAAAAAATTGTAATATTTACTGAAAAAACGTGGATCAAAGGAGCAGAATGATGGGCCGATCAAAGGTGGATTAGATGCTTGGGAAGCAAGTTCTATCTTTAGTATTCTTGGTTCTCCCATTGGCTTGGGATGGGCCACCTTAGTTTTACGGCTATAACCATTGCATTTATATTTACTATTTTACATTTATGTGATACAATGTATGTTTTAAGCATGATGGTAACTAATTAGATCATAGTAGAATAGTGAGATTAATTTAACAAAAAACCCTCCATATTTAATTAATATCCATCCACTAATATTATCCCTCGTTAAAACCTCGGTCGGTACTATGTAGGTTCTGCTAAAGCGAAGTACACATATCTATCTTGGTTAAACGCGAAGAATAAGCAAGTGTTATTCACTAGTTGTAATATTGGTTAAACTAGGTTGTTCTAATGAGATTAGAAACCTAAAAGCTAATGATTTGGATAATCATGAGATGATTAGGAACAGTAGTTATTCACCAAATATAGGAATTATATGAGATGTTATTCACAAGTGTTGCTTACATACATAATTGAATTCTAGGAGTAAAGCCAAAGCTGACTTAGGATGAAATGAAATATGGATCCTTACCCACTAGAAATACTTTCAGTACGTTTTTCGATTTGAGGGTTTTTAATAGTGGGAATGTTATTACTTTCTAAAAATGATAAAAAGGTACTTATAAATCATATTTTATCGTTGTAGATTTATTATGGCAAATTCAAACTCATTATCATTGTGATCCGTCCTTGAGAAGGACAAATTGAATGGCCTGAACTTCCTTGACTGGTTCCGCAATTTGAAGATTATCCTCAAACAAGAACATAAACTAACAGTAAGCGAAGAACCTGTCCCTAAAAAGCCAGCAGATGATGCCTCCAAAGATGAATTGTAAGCCTTTGAAAAATATTCAAGTGACATGGTAGATGTTGGTTGCTTGATGCTTGCGACCATGACCCTTGAGCTTCAGAAGCAACATGAGGATATGGTTCCCTATGAGATGGTTAAAAATCCCAAGGAATTATATGATAGGCAAGCTCGTCAAGAGAGGTATGAGACCTCTAAGGCTTTGTTTCGATGCAAGATGGTTGAGGAAACTCCAGTGGGAACTCATGTTCTCAAAATGATAGGGTATATTCAGACCCTAGAAAAGTTGGGCTTCCCTCTAAGTGTTGAATTGGCTACTGATGTTATCCTGCAATTGTTGCCAAATAGTTTTAATCAGTTTGTTCTTAATTTCAATATGAATGAAATTAACAAATCATTGCCTCAGTTGCTTGGTCTGTTAAGAACAGAAGAGAACAACATGAAAAAGGTTGGCTGCAAACCTATTCTGATGGTCCAAAAGGATAACAGAAAAGGAAAGCCTAACAACAAGGCAAAGCCAAAGCCCAACAAAGGAAATGCTGCATTGAAACCAGAAGGAGGAGTTGCAAAAGAAGGAAAGTGTTTCCATTGCAACAATGTTGTACATTGGAAGAGAAACTGCCCTGACTATCTTGAGGACATCAAGAAGGCAAGAGAAAATGGATAGTCCAGATCAGGTATTTATGTTATTGATATTAATATATCAACATCTACTTCTTGGGTATTAGATACCGGTTATGATTCTCACATTTGTACCTTTGTACAGGGACTAAAATAGAGTAAAAAATTGGCAAAAGGAGATGTGGACCTACGAGTGGGAAATGGAGCAAGAGTTGCTGCATTAGCTATAGGAACATATACTTTTTTATTACCTAGTGGACTTGTTTTAAATTTAGAGGATTGTTATTTCGTACCTAGTTTGACTAAAAATATTATTTCAATTTCTTGTTTGGACAAGATTATTTTTGAGATTATTATTAAGAATAATAGTTGTTCTTTTTCCCTCAATAATATTTTTTATGGTACGGCTCAATTAATCAATGGCCTATATATCTTAGATCAAGACAATTCCATATATAACATAAATATGAAAAGATAAAAAACAAATGACTCTAATCAAACTTATCTCTGGCATCGGAGCTTGGGTCATATAAGTGAGAAACGCATATCAAAACTTCATAAAGATGAATTTTTGGATTCTTTTGTTTTTGAACAATTTGATATGTGAACCTTTCTTAATGGGAAAATGACCAAATCACCGTTTGACGGTAAAAATGAATGAGCAAGTGATTTATTAGGTCTAATACATAGTGATGTATGTGGATCGATGAATACACAAGCCAAAGTAGTATTTCAATACTTCATTACTTTCACTGACGACTTCAGTTGATATAGGTACGTTTACCTAATACATCATAAATCTGAAGCCCTTGAAAAGTTCAAGGAATTTAAGAATGAAATACAAAACCAACTAGGAAAGAGTATCAAAGCTTTTCGATCAGATCGATGAGGATAATACATAAGCCTAGAGTTTGATGAACTTCTTAAAGGATGTGGGATTGTCTCACAACTTACACCTCCAGGTACTCCACAACACAATGGAGTCTCTGAAAGGAGAAATCGAACATTGGTAGACATGGTTTGGTCAATGATGAGTCATGCTGATCTTTCAACTTCTTTTTGGGGACATGCACTAGAAACAGCTGCTTTCACACTAAATCGTGTTCCAACTAAATTGGTTCAAAAGAAACCATATGAGGTATGGACTGGGAAGCGTCCTAGTATGTTTTTTATGAAAATTTGGGGATGCAAAGTTTATGTTAAACATCAGATGTCTACAAAACTCGAACCCAAATCTCATAAATGTAATTTTGTGGGGTATCCTAAAAAAACTAAAGGATACTATTTCTTTATTCCATCTGAGAATAAAGTGTTTATTGCTCGAATATGAGTCTTCCTCGAGAGAGAATTTATTCTCAGAAAGAGAAGTGGGAGAAATATTGAACTTGAGGAAATTCAAAATCAACCACAGATCACTGTACCAAAGATTGAACAACAACAAGTTCCACAAATAGTTGAGGAACATCCAACCGTTCTTGAAACACAACCACTGTGAAGATCTATGAGAGAATGCAATGCACCTGAGAGATATGGATTTCTTGTCACATTGTATGGAGATGTTCTCCTCATGGACCAATATGAGCCTAGGACTTATCAGGAAGCAGTGGAGAGCCCATAGTTTGAGAAATGGCTAGAAGCCATGAAATCTAAGATGGATTCCATATTAGAAAACCAAGTATGGACTTTGGTTGACCCACCCGAAGGGATTAAGCCCATAGGGTGCAAATGGGTTTTCAAAAAGAAAAACAACATGGATGGTAATGTACAAACATACAAAGGGCGATTGGTTGCTAAGGGATTTCGTCAAATTCATGGTATATACTATGATGAAACTTTTTCCCCTGTTGCTATGTTTAAATCCATCCGGATATTGCTTGCAATAGCTGCATATTATGATTATAAAATTTGTCAAATGGATGTCAAAACCGCTTTCCTTAATGCAAATTTAGATGAGGATGTGTACATGACACAACCTGAGGGTTTCGTCGATCCAAAAGATGCCCGAAAAGTATGCAAGCTACAAAGATCCATTTATGGGTTGAAACAAGCTTCTTGAAGTTGGAATCTTCATTTTAATGAATTAAACAAAGAATTTGGTTTCATTAAAAATGAAGATGAGACATGTGTTTTCAAGAAAACTAGTGGGAGCACTGTCACATTCTTGGTATTGTATGTGGATGGCATACTAATAATATGAAATAACATACCTACCTACCTTACAGTCTGTAAAGACTTGGTTAGGAAAATGTTTTTCTATGAATGACTTGCGGTGAAGCAACCTACATATTAGGAGTCAAGATCTATAGAGATAGATCAAGACGACTCCTAGGACTAATTCAAAATACATACATAGATAAAGTACTGAAAAGATTCAGTATGAAAGAATCTAAAAAGGATTCTTACCTATGAGACATGGCATTTCGCTCTTGAAGGAAATCTGTCCTTCAACGCCTCAAGAGAGAGAGTGCATGAGTAAGATTCCATATGCTTTGGCCATTGGATCTATCATGTATGCCATGGTATGTACACGTCCGGATGTACCATATGCACTAAGTATGACAAGTTAGTACCAAGTAGATTCCGGTGAAGGTCATTGGGTTGCAGTCAAAAACATCATTAAGTACTTAAGAATAGATAAGGATGCATTCCTTATGTATAGAGGTGAGGAAGAGCTAAGTATAAAAGGTTATACTGACGCAAGCTTCCAAACTGATAAGGATGATTCTCGATCGCAATCGGGTTTTGTGTTTTGCCTTAATAGAGGTGTTGTAAGCTGCAAAAGTTCAAAGTAAGATACAGTAGCAGATTCTACAACAGAAGTTGAGTATATTGCAGCAAATGGTGCTGCAAAAGAAGCTATTTGGATTAAAAAGTTCATATCTGAACTAGGGGTTGTGCCTAGCATATCAAATTCTATAGACCTACGTTGTGAAAACAATGGAGCCATATCACAAGAAAAAGAACCTAGATCTCACCAGCGATCCAAACACATACTTAGGCGTTACCATCTCATTCGTGAAATCATTGATCGAGGGAATGTAGAAATATGCAGAGTACCAACGGAAGACAATGTCGTCGATCCACTGGCAAAGCCTTTGACACATCAGAAGCATGAACGTCACACTAAGTCTCTTGGTATTAGATACATGAGTGATTGGTCTTAGTGCTAGTGGGAGATTGTTGGAGTATGCCCAAAGACTAATCATGAGATGGTGTAAAAGACATACTTATTTTATCTTGTTTATTAATATAAAGCCATTATTATTATTTTAGTCTTATTCTGTGTATCTATAAATAAACTGAATATACTAAAGTCCTTAGAATAATATAGTTATTCTTGAATGTCCTCAATCGAGTATTATTGTGGGCATGGACAACAATAATATATTAAGACTAATATGTATTTTATTGATGACAAAGTGTTGTCATTGACATGGAGATGTCAAAATCAATACATAAATATGTGTTAGAGAATGACATACTGGACTGACCCGATATGAGCATGTTTCTTGGATTATTATGTGACAATCACAACATTGCTTATGGTGATAACTACATGTATGATCCTCAGACGTGAGATCATCATTATTTCAACATCGTGAGTGACATATTTTGATACGGTTGATAAGTGTTCAAAAGTACTATTTTTCTTACCATTTTTACTCATATTATTGTTAGACTTAGGCTCATATTAGTTGCATAATTAGCCATTCATGCATTAATCCATGTTTCCTTCCATTGTTGAGCTTGATTACATAACTTGGTAGTTTTTGTGGGAAAAGATGTTGCTTTGGTGTGTTTTGTGTGTATGTGCAGGATCACTTGCCAAAGCAAGGCTAGAGCTAGTTGCCAGGGCAACACATGAAGGAGATGCCGAGCTAGTTGCCAGGGCAATGCATGAAGGAGACGCCGAGCCAGTTGCCAGGGCAATTGTCGACAAAGAATAAGGTGATATGGTAGTCGAAATTGATGACTAGACAAGCCCACGATGACGTGGAGCAAAGCTAAATCCCAAAGGAATTTGATTTCCATGAAGAGATTAAAGAAGAATTAAATTCCAAGAAGATAGGAGAAGTTCTAGTAGGAATATAATTATAATAAAGAATTATATTCTTTAAAGATAATTTAATTCCAACTTAACTTCCTCCTCAAAGAAGGACTTTGACCTAGCCCTATAAATTAGAGGCCATGCCGTCAACTCCAAGGGGAGAGCAAGAGGAGAGAATTTTCGACAAGCATCTAGGGCAAGGAGATTTCGGACAAGCTTCATTCTTCATCTTTTTCTTTCTTGTTCAATTAGGTTCATGCTAGGGATTATTTATCTTGTGTTTCTTTGGAACCTAGCCATGAACTAAATCGATTTGGCTATGGTTATTGTGTCTTGTGGTTGTGAGAAACTATTGGATTTTGTTTAGGTAATAAGAGTTTGCACTTTTCTATTCAAGGTTTATTCATTCTTGGTTCTTATTCTTGTTTGCGAGTGAATTGGGAGAGGATCTCATAACTTCATCTATTTATCTAATATCGGGAGAGTTAGATTCAAGAAACGAATGAATATGATCTTTATTCAATCTATTGATGGTAAAGATTAATCCGGCTTAGGAATAAGTTAAGGATTTCAACGGCTAAGAGGAGCGCAAGATTGGTTGTTGTTCACCCTTGATTCACGCAGAGATGTATTATCAAGGCATGCACAAGTAGCTAGAGTTTCGACTTAGGGATAAGAAGAAACCATTGAAGAACGCTATGCCGAACCTTGAAGGTTGCTGCCCAGACGCCCAAGTAGTTGCCCAACTAGTCGCCCAGGCAACCATCGATTAGTTGCCAAGGCAACCCCATTGTGCAAGTTGTCACGGCAAATGAGTTGCCCGTGCACTCTTTTACCAAGACGATCCAATCAGCTATCACACCTCAACTCACGATAACCTGGCCTATCTCTCTCATTTGTTCTCATTTATTCTTTTACTTTATTGCCTTCTAGTTTAGTTATTAGTTAAACTCCTGTAATCCTTTATTTGTGTTTTTACTTTTTACAGTGCAAGAGACTAGATTCTTGAAGTTGCACCAATCCCTGTGGAGACGATATCTTTTATACTATAACTTGCAACGTGTATACTTGCACAATTGCGTAGCACTTATTACGCGCAACAACGGTCAAACGTGTGTCGTAACTAACTACACTATAAAGACTACTATTGGATATGTCACAATCTATGTAGCGGAATATGGTTGATCAAGATAGGATTTTCCCTCCTACATAATAGGAGTAATATCATAGGCCACTTGATTGAGTGAGACTAGAAAATGCATGGCCATGCTCGAATAAATTGATATGGGATATCATAGTTATTCATGACTTGTGGAATATACAAGTGTGACTAATCCATGACTTGTGGCCGATCTAGATATGAGGACAAAAGGATGAAATAAATAAAAGAAGTTAATCACGAAAAAGGTTAAGTCGAACCACGACATCATGTAACATAGGTAGCAATGATGTATTGCTAGATGCCACTCACTGCTTGTAATATTAGAATTGTTGTAGATATTATTTCTAACATTACATGAACCTACAAGGGTCGCACCATATGATTGAAACGAACAAATATCGACTAGATAGCATGTGTACAAACTTGTTGTGCACGAAATAAGTAAAACCGAAATTATTATTATTATTATTATTGTAATTATAGATAATTTTGTTTATATATATTTTAATACTAGATAATTATTGTAATTATCATATACTATTAAAATATATATATCCCTAAAGAAACCTGATTGAAGTAGAATCAGATTTAACATATTTAATTATATTCGGTTAAATATATTGTATATTTAAAGAATCCAAATTTAATTAGAATTAGGGTTTTGATTGCTATATAAAGGCATAAGGTCTAGCAGCCAAAGTATGTTTTTGCGAAAAAACTCTCTAACAGTTAGAGAAGGGAAAATATTGTTTTTTTTGTTTGAGTGGACTGAGTAGAGATCGGAACGCTATTGTGACAACTTGGATTCAATATCGTGCTAGAAGGATTGGATTTTCATAACTCCATGCGGTTTTTAGATTTAATTAAGGTAACATTTCATCTTTTTTCACCCCGGATTCGTTCCTCGTACATAGATCACTGGTGGAATACGCCAGATATTTTTCCGCTGCGCCATGGGGTGTATCGGTGTTGACCAACGCATTTTATAACTTGGAATGGCTTATAGCAGAGATTTAGAAAGGGTAACACAGCTAGAAAAAGATAATGATCGCACCGACCATGACGATAATAGATTTCTCACATTGTCCACCAAATAGGCATACATGCATTAGTTACACGATGATGAACCAAAAGGATCCCCAAATACTTCCCTAAATTTTGGACTTCCACAAAAGCCAAACCATCAATAATAGTGTTTCTCATATTCGAATCAGTGTTGTTGGAGAAGAAGATTTGAGTTTTTTAAGCACTAACTTTATGACCAGATGCCGCACAAAACTGACCAAAACACTAGTAATAACTTTCATTTGTTGAACGGAGGCCTCAGTAAATAGCACAATATCATCAGGGAAAAATAGATGGGAAATACCCGGACCACATCTGCTCAGATGAATCTCCTTTCAATTTCACTGTTCAACCTGAAGATTAATTATCTGAGATAAGCGTTTCGTACAAAGAACAAAAATATAAGGAGACAAAGGGTCTCATTGGCGGATGCCACGCATCGGACTAAACTGATCAGTAATCTCGTCATTCCACAACACTCGTGTATCAACCGTCGAAATATAGTCCATAATCAGTCGCAAAAGATCATGAGGTATACTCAAGTCCCATAAGGTATCGGCAATAAAACTCCACTCAAGCCTGTCATATGCCTTTTTCAAGTCGATCATAATAGCCATCTATCCCAACCGTCCATATTTCTTGTGCATCGTATGAATCACTTCCTGAGCGATGTTGACATTGTCCATAATACATCTCCCTAGAACAAAATTGGTTTGAGACTGCGACACCCGGTCTGGTAAGAAAGGTTTCAACCGATTTACAATAACCTTTGTCAAAACCTTATAAATAACCATATAAGTGATTTGATTGTTATATTAATAAGTAACTTCAAAATTACACGATAATTATGAATAACATATTTACTCAATAAACAATACTTCATGCAAATTATTATAAATATAATAAATATAGAAACAATAAGAATTTCCTTTGAAGGGCCTTGAATGAAAAATGGTTTATTATCTCTAAAATAATTACTAAACCACAATGTAAGACCCAAAATTTATCCGGGTATACTTATATATAAAAATATATACACTATATTTTCATTATAAATAGGGTTAAAAATATAAATAGATAATAAGATCCAAGATCCATATAAAACAGTCCAAAAATCCATTCCAAATGCCCATTTATACATATAAGCCCTTTTACAATTACAAGGCCCAATTCTAAAGCCATTCCCGCCCATTTTCATCAAAAAAGCACAAAAATGGATAAAGAGGCCCGTTTGTGTTTTTTTAGCCCGCCAATTTGGCCACGTGGCTCCTCATGATTGGTCTGTGGGTGTTTCACGTGGATTAAGTCCATGGTTGACGTCATCATCGTCAGCCACTATAAAGACCCTATGGAGAGATAAAAAGTCATTAATTACACAAATATTATGACATTTAATCACAGAGGAAAGAGAAGAAACTTACAAAAATCGAAGGGCCACCGAGAAGTTGAATACTTACTAGAGAAGGCGATCGGAGATGGCGCAGTCAGAAGGTAGCCTTCTTTCTCTTTGGCTTTATTTCCTGCAATCAAACACATAAAATAGATCATATCAAAGATTTAAACAATAAAAAGCAGTAGCAACAAATAAACGAAAAAAGAGTGTAAAGACGATGCGGTCATATCTGTGGTGGCTGAAAAGAGTGAGAGGCTGTCGGGGTTGAAAATGAGTGGTGAGTGACGGTTTGGGTAGATCTAAGTCCTAGGAGGGTGAATAAGGGCGTTTCTGTTGAAACAAGATTTAGATCTAGGTTTAGGGATGAAATTTGGTTGATTTAGGAGTTTTAGGGTTTCGATAGCGTTGGAGAACGACGGCCAAAAATCTCTTTACGACTGTCGGAGCAAGGTAGAGGTGATCGAGAGTTGCAGGCAATGGCTGAAAAGAGTAAGAAGATGATCAGAAGTTTTCCGGCGTCGCCTACGGTGGCCGGTGAACAATTTAGAGTGTCTAAAGTGTGTCTAAAAGGGATCTAGTGGCGAATACCATGGTAAAGAGTGACCGGAATTTCTAGTGTTCATCATGTTCTTGAGGAACGATGATGAACAACAAGCAAAAATGTGGGTTTTTGACCTAAAATGAGGGCTTTCTCTGGGAAATTTGTGTTTGAGATCAGAGGATTTGGGGAGAGTAAAAAGGGGAAACTAAAAGAATGAATAAAAGGAAAGTCGGATATCAAAAGGGGTCGTTATATAGGCTATATCCGCGGGCTTCGGGGCCCGCGAATCCTCACGAACCCCCGGATATAGCCTGTGCCATTCTTTCCCATTTATCCTAATTCAGCTCCCATATTTTAATTCTTTGCATTTCATTCACTAATTCATTGTATTTTGACCCCTCAATTCCAATTTTAATTCAATTTGGTCCTAATTTCCTTTGTTAATCTATTTATCTTGATTAATGTTGGATTAATACATGTTTTAAAACATTGCACATAGTATGATGTTAGATAATTAAATTCACCTATGTATAATTGATAGAGCCTTTGATAATTAATACTTTAATTAGGAATTAAATAATTAAATAGGTGAGATTATTATAGTAAATAAATGAGTATTAAATAGGAAACTTTTAAGTCCTAATTTGAGTAGTGTCTCATTGTAATGTGATGTTATTCGAAGGGGGCTTTTAAGTAGAATATTCGATACTCGTTTTAATTTAGAACATGTAATTAATTTAGATAATTAATTTGAGCCTTAATTAGGGTTAGAACTTAAATAATTAGATTTGTTTTCTAAAATAGGAATATTATTTAATTTAGAGTGTTAATATGAGTAGTGCTCAAGCAATTGAGTGTTATTTCATAGATGCCCTAAATTTAGTAATATTTGCAGTTTTAAACAATAAATTCATCAAATTAGAGCCTTTTAAGTTAGAACTTAAAATCAACAAGACAATAACCGGACATGCATTCAAACCTTTTATGTTGGGGTATATTTTTGAATATGAATCGAGGTGCCCTAAAGTAACTGGGTGCTTCTAATTTCATATTCATTCCAAAAATATATTTCTTTATAAAAGGATATCTCTATTTGGGAATTTAAATCCATTTAATAATTATGATTAAATTAAATTCAAATTATCATCCGAAATGCCAAAATGCCATGTAAAATTAAAAAAGGTACCAATAACAGGCGTTCGTGGGGGTGCTAATCCTTCCCCACACGTAACTGACTCCCGAACCCAAATTCTAAAGAAACGAATCTCTTATTGTTTTTAGGGTGTCCGGTCTACCAAAGTGACCGGTGTCGATTCCAAATATTTTTTAAGATTAAATGAAAGAAAGACTCGCATTCTCACGATTAATTAAATGAAAAACTAGATTTAATATAAAAACTGAATTTTCAAGATAAAACGAATTGAAAAGGGTCAAAACCCTAATTTTCTAAAATAAATCCTTAGGGTAATTTCACAACCACGGTTTTAAAAATGGTCGCGAGATCTTGGAGACTCCGTTGGGGAATAATTCGAGAGTCGGGCCTAATTAACTAATTTTACATGGCATTTTGTCATTTCAGGTGGTAATTGAAATTTAATTTTTAAAATAATTATTGAGTGAATTTTCAGAAAGAATAGAGGTAGCTTTTGTGTATTATATAAACTAGCATTCATGCATAACCTTCTATCTGGGCTTTTCACCCTTAAGTGGGAGCGAGACATGATCCGACGTGAGGCTCTCCACCTCCGAGTTCAGAATTTTGTCTTTCTTCCGGTATACCAACCTTATATAATGTGAGGTAAACACCTCTAATATAAGGGGTTGTATACTCTTGAATCGATGTCTTGCTGTTGTAGTAGACAATAACGACAGTTCGGGTACCCATAGTCTAAAATGTAAACCGCATGCTGCAATCTAGAAACCCACCCCACTAGAGCCAGACATGGACCAGGATAGGTGCTGTCGATTTAAATTCACTTCTATGGTTGTCTCTTCTTGCCTAATATTACCTGTTTTATTGTAATTGTAATCCATTTATTTTCTTTCAATATTAATTCACAGTACTGATACAAGTTTTTGTTGTTTTGTTTGTTTTTGGTTTGTTTAATTATTTTTCTTCTTAATGAACAATGTCATGTTGCATCAATTTGGTATCATTTTGGGAATTAGTCGATTAGGGAGTATTTGATATGACTGAAGGGTCCAAGAAATTGGGAGAAGATAATACTGCAATTTGGACATGGTTAGAACAAACCCATCATGAAAAAGGGGATAGTCTTCGTAAGGGTGACATATCACAGATGAAGAATTATGTTAAGATAAACACAAAGCCCAATGATTGTTTACCGGAGGTTAGAGCCATATGGGAACAATAGGGAAATAACATGAAAGTAACTTTTCAACAGGAATTTGGTAATATAGCCCTATTGTTGTACATTGAAGTGAATCGATAACTGCTTAGGGCAATGGCTCAATTTTGGAACCCAACGTACAACTATTTTACTTTTGGACAAGTAAACATGACACCTATGCTTGAAAAGTATGAGGCCTTGATACATTGTCCCATAATTTGAAGTGATAAGATTTACACTAGGCCCAACAACGACTCTGGTTTTAAGAAGAAGTTGAGGCTGATCACAGGTAAAAGCGAAGAATGGTTTAACAACAAGATAGCTAATAGTGATAGTATTGATCAGAATGAGGACAAACAACGCATAAATTGGAAAGTCCTTAGGGAATTGATACTAGCGAGCGATGAACCTGCCAAGATGAGGAGCTTATACGCCTTGTGTATATATGGGCTGGTATTGTTTCCAAGAACTCCAGAGCACATTGATTTGTCAACATTAGGGTTGTTCGAACGACTGGAAAAAGGGGTAAATCAGGTACCCGAAATCTTGGCTGAGACTTACAGATTGTTGACTGCGAGTAAGAAGTTAGGGGACGGAATGTTTTGGGGCTGTGCGCAGTTGCTAAAAAATTGGTTTAGAGGACACAGGTGGAATACGCCTTATAGGGCTATTAGGTACCTCAGCACCTACTCACCGATAGAAGAACACATTGCTAGTTGCCCGAAAGAAAAAAGAAAGAAGAGAAATGGACAGAATATTTTAAGGACATGAAAGATACCGATGTTGTGTGGAGAGTTCCGTGGCTAAACAGGGGGAAAACTTATATGTACCGATGTAGAGATAGAGATTGGGTCTCACTGCCAGGAATCTAGGGAGGAACAACATATTGCCCTTTACTGGTAGCAAGACAATTCACCTTGAGGCAGTTTATACTGGCTACTGTAGGCATGGCACGTTTCGAATATGCACATAAGAAAAATGACTACAAAGGGAAGGTAAGTCAAACCGCGAAAGTATGGGAAACGCCAAGAAGGGTGAATCCTTATTAGGAGATGAAGGTCATGCCAATATATAAGGAATGGAACGCTTAGAGGGTAAATGATAACATACTCCGAAAAAGTCAGGGAGACAACGACCCATCTGATGAACCTGCTAGGAATGCACCATCAGCATTGGAGAAATTAAAACATGATTGAGAATTGGATTTAAAGGGGTATGAGAAAAGAATCAATGATCTCACAAATGAGTTGACCATGAAGAAGTTACAAGTGAGTGTTCATGAAGAGAAGGAAAAGGAACTTAAAGAACATAACAAAAAAAATCAACCAAGACTTGAAGAATTTGCAGGAAATTCGTGTTGGGTGTAAAGCAAAGTAGAAAGAAGGAACGAGTAAGATGATTAAGGACTTGTTGGAACAACTGAACAAAATGATGAAAGGAAAGAATAATTACAAGAAGATGTGTGAGAAAAAGGCCCAAGAATTGCGAGAGTCGAGCAACAAAGCTAAGGAGAAGTTAGAAGAAAAACAAGTCCAGAATTTTGAACTGATGACTCAAGTGACGCAACTGGAGTAGATGATTACAAAGTACCACAACGAAGACAAAGTTAAGATGGAACAAGAAAATGAAAGACCAAAAAAGATGCTGACAGAGTTGGAAAGTGCGGTACAAGGCTTGAGAGACCAACTCATGGGTTACGAGGGAGCGCTGGACTAGGGAGATAGGACACTGAAAGGAAAACTTGAAGCGGCTAAATACACAATCCAAAAACAGAGTCATGAGATGATTAGCTTAAGAACCAGGTAGAAGGGATCGCCCAATATGTGCAGATCTTATCTAAAGAAGCTAGGGCTAGCATTTTTCTGTAGGAAGTTATCTTTTCTTTGTACTTGGACCTTTTGGTTAATGAATATTTCCTAAAGACTAGTTCCTAAATTTGATGCCTTTTGCATATGCATATTCATGCATTTATACATTGCATTACATTTTGCAAAATTCAAAGCTCTTTTTAATACAGAAAGGTTCTATGACTGTTAGACTTACAACTACAATCATTCTGCACTCATATGGAACGCGTTTATGCTCTAGGACCATGGTAGTAGAAGACAAAATTGCTAGTCTAAAGAATGATTGAGTAGAAACACAGAATCAATTTGATAGAATGGAACAGTCTATGAAGGATTATGTTGCTCAAGCCCAATGGGAGATTATCACCCAGTTGACCGCTCTTTTGGGACTAAAGGATCCTAGAAAGGGCAAAACACACGAAGACGCATCAAATGATGTGAATGACCATACGGTAACTACGTCTCACATAAGTATACAACCTGAGGAACCTCCCCCTGCGAAGAAGGTCCAAATCAACCTAACTGGAGCAACGACTAGTCACCCAGTACACATTGGGAAAACTTTGGAAGTGGCGAGGAAGTCCCAGATTTAATCACCGTAAATGAGATTGAGAAGATCTGTGCAGAGTATTGTGCATTTTGAGTGATTCAAAATTGGTGCAAGTGTACACGTCGCAAGTTATAGTATAGTATAGATATCGTCTCCATAGGGATTGGTTCTACTTCTGGAGTCTAACTTCTCGCACTGAAAGTAAAAGCACAAGTAAGTGATTGTAAGAGTTCTAATTAACAAGAAAATAAAAGAGTAATGAAATAAAAGAAAGATGTAAACAAATGAGAGAGAGTAGGCTGGATTATTACGGGTCGTGGTATGATAATTGAATGAATCATCTAGGAATTGAGTGTAAAAGCAACTCAATTGCCTTGGCAACTAGCAATAGTCGTATTACCTGGGCAAGTGTAATTGCCTGGGCGACTTCCTTCAAGGTTCGGCAAAGTGTTCTTCAATGGTTTCTCCTTATCCCCAATTCGAAACACTGGTTAATTAAGCATGCCTTGGTGATAAATTCCTACGTTAACCATGGGTGAACATCAATCGATCTTCCGCTCCTTTTAGCTGATGAAATTCGTAACTTATCCCTAAGTTGAATTAGTCTTCAACAACATAAGTTTGCATGAAAACCATGTTCATTCATTTCTTGAATCTAACTCTTTCGATATTAGATAAATATATGCATTCACGAGATCCTCTCTCAATTCACTCGCAATTGGAAATTAAAAACCAATAATGAACAAACCTCAAACTAAATTGCAACTCAAATACCTAAAACAAATTCAATCGTTCTCACAACCATTCAACACAATAACCCTAGCCCCAAAAAGTTTAGTTCATGGCTGGGTTTAAAAATAAACTTAAACAAAAAGTTTCCAAAATAAAATAAACCAAAACAAGAGGAAGAAGATGAAGTTGATGTAGCTTTCTCTCAGATTCTCTCTCGATCGACTCTCCCCAAGGTTGCGGCTAGGGCTTCTATTTATAGGAGATAGCTTGGCCGATTTCTTTGCTAGATAGGGAAGAGTTTAAGTTGGATTATAATAAGATAAAAGAGATAAATCTCTTTTATTTATTTATCCTCCAAAAACTCTTTTTGACCTCTTCATGGATTCCAACTCTTTTTATGATATGTCTTTGCTTCTTCATGTTTATCTCGAATTCCTTGAGCTTAGCCTATCCAAGTTGACAGCTTCGTTCTTATTTCCTCAATTGCTTTGGCAATCTCCATCTTGCCCGGGAAATAAATCCTGCACACACGAAACAAATACCAACAGTACCTCTTTCCACCAAAACTCACCGAAACATGAAATCAAGCACAACCACAAAGGAAACAATGCAAATATGCATGGATGACTAAAAATGCAACTAGAATGAGCCTAAGTCTAACAATAATAATGAGTAAAAATGGTATTAATTTAGTACATTTACACACTTAACATGCCCCAAACTCAAACTATTGCTTGTCCTCAAGCAATGCAAACTAACAATTACCTATCGTGACTTCAATCATCATAAATTTGCTTCGAACTTGACTTCATTCCTCAGAACCGTGGCACAAAGTATGATTGCCCTTTAATTTTTTGGATGGCTTAGGAATTACCCAGAATCGAACTATAATGCGTGTGACTGTGTGCGGCATTGTGTGCAAGTTGACTTTCCAAATTCTATGTGAACAATAAAAATTACTTCCTTGGGTTCTTTTGTTATACTTTTACTAGAGACAATTTCAGGCACCTCTAGCAAAGTTTTTGATTTTCTTATTTTTGATTCTTTTTCTTTAGTTGAGTAAAGCCAATTTTGGGCACCTCTAGCGATCATAATTTTTTAAGCACAATACTAGAGCCGATTTTGGGCACCTCTAGTGATCAACTTTTAATTACCCAAATTTCTAAAAATTTGCCTAAGTCCACTAGAATTCCTTCAATCATTCAAGCCACAACAGTGTACAATTAAGTTTAGCATCATAGTAGGATTCTAAGTGTTTACCATGTGCATCCTAGAATTGAAAATTCTATCAATTAAGTACATTGGCAATGTCATCATCGGATATTCATCAAGTCTAAGCAATATTTAATCCAACTAACGGCAAGGCAAGTAATATATGATTCCTAAATGCAATTCCTAAAGATGAATGCAACTAAACATGGACTAACTAGCAACAATCCCCCCAAACTCGAGTGAGGCATTGTCCTCAATGCATGCAAAACAAAATAAATAAAAGAAAATTGATAAAGGATTACTTACTCTGAGAGTTCGTCATCGTGGATGATGAGTTTCCTTTTTTGCGGTTTGCTTGAGTCTTTTGCTTGAGCACAGCTATTGTTGTTTTGTGGCTGGTGGAGGAACCGATTCCCATACAGGGACAACCTTTTCGCTCTCGTCATCCTCTTCTTCGACTGCTTCGGTGATGGAGGCTTTACGTTTCAGTTTGGAAGATGTGACTAGAGGCGACTTTAAGGGTGAAACAGAGGACTCGTTCGAGTCTGAAAAATCAGACAAAGTCTTAGTACGGGTTGGTTCATTAAGAGGGGTTTTACCTTTGTCTTTTGCAGAGGTTGTTGGGGCATCCTCAGTTTCGGTTGCCTAGGCATCGTCAGCGTCAATTTCTTGGGCATCGTCAGCTACTATTTCCGAGGCATCTTCGATTGATATTGTTGGTGCATCTTCAGTTGCCAGGGCACGTAGTTCAACCAGGAAGATAGGGAACATCACTATGTTGTCACGGTATTTCTCCAAGATTACTTGTGTGATGGCAGTGTTGTGGTCCTTCATATACCTCATAAATAGCAGTTGCCATACCTCGATTTGCTCCAATCGGTGCTCTAAGAGGCGGAGTATGGATACAAGTTGATCTGCATTGCCTGGCCTACTTTCCTGGGCATTAGGGCTGGCCGAGGCATCTGGCTTTGCCGAGGCAACAGGAATTGCTCGAGCAGCCTTGGTTTCAGGAGATTTTTTTGGTGTTTCACCCATAATCTTCTAGTACTGTGCGCAGCTCCTTCCGGGCTTGGTAGGTGCCTTATTATCCGTTGGGTCGGTGGGAACTTTCTCTTACTCGCAAAGGTGGGATATAAGGCTTGGAAAGAAAAGAGAGCCCTTATCCTTTTGACTACACAAAAAAATATCATTACAAATGATGTTACCAATATTAATAATGCGTTTGTGCAAAATAGAGTGTATGAGCAAGAGGCGAGGTGTATCAACAGTAGTGTTGTGTGTTGTGGGCATGAGGCAGGTCTTGATGAATTTTTTCCAAAATTTCACCTCGGGTTTAAGCTGAAGACGGTTTACCGTGCCCTTGTGTGAGCCTTCGTTCCACTGAGTACCCAGAACTCTGAGGTCTTGGAGCACCTTTTCGAGTCTTTTGCTATGATCTTGTCCACGAATTCTTGATGCTCGTATTTCTCAATGTGGACACCATAGAAACCGTTGATGTGATTAGCGTCAATAGGGACTGCTCTGGACGAAAACATAGGGATTATTAGGATTAGAAGAATGTGCATAGAACTCTCTTACCCATGTTGTGTTTCCCTGCTTTGGTTGACAGCAAAAAATTTGCCATTTTTTATGCTCGATGACATAGAAGATGGTTGGGTCAAGGTCAAAATCTTTGTGGGAGTCGGAGCAGGCAAAGCCTTGCTCTTCCCAAATCTTGCGATTAGCGAACTTGGAAAGGTACCGTTCTTCTATGGCAGGAGTTGCACATCGCTTGAATGAAGGTTCGTTGGAAGAACTTGGGTGCACCAAGGTTTTGAGTTTCAATGCCATGGATGTTTCTTTGGTTGTGGATCGGACGAAAGAAAAAACAAAGAAAATGAGAGAAACTAAAGAGTTAGAAGAGTAAAAGAAAAAGTGGAGGAAGGGGTGGAAGTTTTAATGGTGATGTGGGAAAGAAAAGATGGGTAATAAAGATGGTGGGTGAGAATGAGTGGAAAGAAGGTGAGGAGGTTGTGTGCAATTGGCGGCAAAAGGAATTGGGGGAGGGGAAAGGTTTGGAGAGCTAGCAATTGAGATTAGGGTAAAAAAATTAGTCTTTTTATAAACCTTAAAATCAGCCCATAAATCCCTTTGGAGTATAACTTCCTCCTTGGATCCAACTCTTATTGATCTTGAACTCTTATCCTAAAAAATTCAAACACAAAAAAGAAATAAAATATTAATTAAGGATAACGATAAATATAGATAAAAATTATTAAAGATATCCTAAAAAAATAATGTGGAAAGATAAAACAGACGAAATTAAAATAAAGTACGAAATAAAAAATAAAAAACCCAAAAATTTAAACTTTAGTCCAAAAAGAAAATAATGCTAAAGAATAAAAATAAAGATAAAAATACAATAGGAGAGCATGATCATGCATCCCCTAAAGTGACCACTTATTTGTCGCGTTCAACATGGGTGTCGGCGTAGTGCTTCAATCTCTGTCCATTAACTTTGAACTCATGTTCGTCGATGGTGGACTTGATTATTACGGTACAATGGGAGAAAGGTTTTACGACTTCGAAGGGCCCAGACCATCTCGATCTTAATTTTCTCGGGAAGAGTTTCAGTCGAGAGTTGAAGAGAAGTACTAATTGCCCGAGCAAGTATTGTCTTGGCAATAGCTTCTTGTCATATCAACGCTTCGTTTTCTCCTTGTAGATTCTTGCGTTGTCGTAAGCTAAGGCACGAAATTCCTCTATCTCGTTAAGGTCCAGTAGACGCTTTTGTCCCGTATTCTCCCAGTCCATGTTCACGGTTTTGATAGCCCAATATGCTTGGTGCTCAATTTCCACCGCTAAGTGGCAAGTTTTTCCATAGACAAGTCGGAAGGGAGACATACCTGTTGTGCATAATAAGTGCTTCGCAATTGTGCAAGTGTACACGTCGCAAGTTATAGTATAAAAGATATCGTCTCCACAGGGATTGGTGCCACTTCAAGAATCTAATCTCTTGCACTGTAAAAGTAAAAACACAAGTAGGTGATTGTAGGAGTTCTAACTAACAACTAAACTAGAGAGCAATAAAGTAAAAGAAGATGTAATCAAATGAGAGAGAGTAGGCCAGGTTATCGTGAGTTGAGGAGTGATAGTCGAATGGATCGTCTTGGTAAAAGAGTGCAGCGGCAACTCAGTTGTCGTGGCAACTGGCACAGATAGGTTGCCTTGGCAAGTAGTAGAACAGTTGCCTGGCCAACTGACTGGGCAATTGTTTCGGCGACTGGGCAGCAAACTTCAAGGTTCGGTAGAGCGTTCTTCAATGGTTTCTCCTTATCCTTAAGTCAAAACTCTAGCTAATTGTGCATGCCTTGATAATACATCCCTGTGTGAATCAAACGTGAACAACAACCAATCTTTCACTCCTCTTAGCCGTTGAAATCCTAAACTTATTCCTAAGCTGGATTAGTCTTCACCATTGATAGATTGAATAAAGACCATACACATTCGTTTCTTGAATCTAACTCTCGCGATATTAGATAAATAGATAGATTTATGAGATTCTCTCCCAATTCACTCACAAACAAGAATAAAAACAAAAAATGAGTAAACCTTGAATTGAAAGTGTAAACTTTATTACCTAAACAAAATCCAACCATTTCTCACAGCCATAAAACACAATAACCCTAGCCAAATAGATTTAGTTCATGGCTAGGTTCAAAAGAAACACAAAATAAAGTTCTCCTAACATAAACGTAATCGAACAAGAAGAAAAAGATGAAGATGTTGAAGCCTCTTGTCTATTTCTGTCCTCTCAATCGCACATATGGAGTTGAAAGCTTGGGGTTCTTTAAATAGGAGATGTCTAGGTCAAAGTCTTTCTTAGGGAGGAAGTCAAGTTGTAATTAAATACTTTTAAAGAATATAATTCTTTATTATATTTAATTTCATCCTAGATCTTCTCCTATCTTCTTGGGATTTAATCTCTCTTTGACCTCTTCATGGAAATCCAACTCCTTTAGGATTTTTCTTTGCTCCACGTCATACTGGTTTTATCCAGTCATCAATCGGCAGCCACATTAGCTTTTCTCTTCTTGACGATAATTGCCTTCGCAACTGGCTCGGCATATCCTTCTTGCACTGCCCTAGCAACTGTGTCGGCATATCCTTCCTGCACTGCCCTGGAAACTGATTCTGCACACACAAAAACAACTATCGTCAGCATCTTTTTTTCATAAAATTAAGCAAAATATGAAATCAAGTTTGACCACCAAGGAAAT
Source organism: Hibiscus mutabilis (assembly GCA_019671005.1). Taxonomy (NCBI): domain Eukaryota; kingdom Viridiplantae; phylum Streptophyta; class Magnoliopsida; order Malvales; family Malvaceae; genus Hibiscus; species Hibiscus mutabilis. The sequence goes on along the minus strand of CM033711.1, from coordinate 31,732,576 downwards.
AATGCAAACATGCATGAATGGCTAATAATGCAACTAATACGAGCCTAAGTCTAGTAATAATATGAGTAAAAAGGGTGAATAAAATAGTACTTTTGGACACTTAACACGTCCCCAAACTCGAATTATTGCTTGTTCTCAAGCAATGCAAACTAATAATTACCAGCCAAGACTTTAATTTTCACAAACTTAGCTTCGAACTTAATTTCAATCCTCAGAACCGTGGCACAAAGTATGATTGACTTTTCATTTTTCGGACAACTTAGGAGTTACTCGGAATCAAACTATAATGCTTGTGAGTGTGTGTGGAGTTGTGTGCAAGTTGATTTTTCTGATTCTATATGAACAAGAGGTTTTCAAATTACTTCCTTGGGTTCTTTTAACATGCTTCAACTAGAGCCGGTTTCGGGCACCTCTAGTGATTTATTTTTAGTTTTTTTTCTCATCTAAAAATTTTCTTTTATTCGACTAAAGCCGGTTTCTAGCACCTCTAGCGATCAATTTTAGCACATACTAGAGCCAGTTTCGGGCACCTCTAGAATTCATCCAATTTTTATTTTATTAACCCAATTTTTTAACTATCAGCCAAAATCCGCTAAAATTCCTTAAATCAATCAGGCCACAACAGTGTTTTATCAAGTTTAGCATTATAGTAGGATTCTAAGTGTTTTCCATAGTTATCCTAGAATAAAAAGTTCTATCAATTAAGTACATTGGCAATGTCATCATCGGATATTCATCACGTCTAGGCAATTCTTGTTTCAACTAAAGGCATGGAAAGCAATTTATGTGTCCGATATGCAATACTAAGGATGAATGCAACTAAACATGAAAACTAACTAGTAACAATCCCCCTCCCCCAAACTCGAGTGAGGTATTGTCCTCAATGCATGCCAAAAAAAGAAAATAAAAAAGAAAATAGAAATTTTAAAAAAATGAGAACGACGACTTACTCTGAGAGCTCGTCATTGTGGATGATTAGTTTCCTCGTGGCCGGTGTCTTAATTCTTTTGCTTGAACGCGGTAGTTGCTTCCTTGTTGCCGGTGGTGGAACTGATCCTCGTACAGGTATGTCCTCATCATCCTCTTCGTCAATGTCAATGGCTTTTCGCTTGGGCTTGGAGGATTTGACTGGTGTGGTCTTTGTTGGTGCAATGGAGGACTTGTCCGAATTTGAAAAATTGGACAATGATTCAGTACGAGTTGGTTCGAGCATATGTGTTTTACCTTTGTCTTTTGCAGTGGTTGTCGGGGCGTCTTCAGTATCGGTTGCCGCGGCATCTTCAGTGTGGGTTACCGTGGCAACTGCTAGGGCAGGTGCTATGTACGTTGCCGTGACATCATATGTTGTGGTTGCCGTGGCAAGAATTTTGGTAGGAAAGATAGCGAACGACACTCAGCTGTCCGGGTAATTTTCCAGGATGACTTGGGTGATGGCATTATTGTGGTCCTTCATGCACCGCATGAACATTAGTTGGCGGGCTTTAATTTGCTTAAGGCGGTGTGCCAACGGTTGTAAGAGTGCTTCAAGTTGTCCTGGGTTGCTGGCCGAGTTGCCTACATCAGTTGCCTAGGCATCAGCGGTGGTTTCTGTATCAGGAATTACCGAGGAGGCAGGAGTTGCCGCGGCAACTTTAGGCATTGGAGATTTTACCAGTGCCTCTCCCATTAGCTTTCAAATTTATGCTCGATTCCAACCGGACTTTGGTAGTGCCTTTTCATTAGTGGGCTCACTTGGGATACTTGTCTCCTTGCAAAGATTGGATATTAGTCAAGGGAAGAAAAGAGAACCCTTGTCTTTTGTGCTACATACAAATATCTTATTACAAATAATTTTGCCAATGTTAATGATGCGATTATGCAAGATAGAATGTATGAGCAAAAGACGAGGTGTATCAATGGTAGTATTGTGTGTGGTGGGCATTAAAGAAGTTTTAAGAAACTTATTCCATAATTTTGCCTCGGGTTTAAGCCGAAGGTAGTTTACCGTGCCCTTGTACTTACCGTCATTCCAATGAGTTCCCGGTAGAGCGAGGTCTTGAAGCACCTTGTCGAGTTTCTTGGGTGTGAGTTGATCAACAAAAGCTTGATGCTCGTCCTTCTCAATGTAGAGCCCGTAAAAGGCATTGATGCTCTCGGTGCTTATAAGGATAGCTTTGTTGCGAACAAACACGTAGGGATTGTCCGGGTTAGGTGAGTGAGCATAGAATTCTCTTACCCATAAGATGTTGCCCGGTTTCGATTGATGGAAAAAGATTTGCCACTTTTGGTGTGCGATCCTTTGGAAGATGAAGGGCTCAAGGATGAAGTCTTGATGAGAATCGGAGTATTCGAAGCCTTGTTCTTCGCAAATCTTCCTTCTTTCAAACTTGGAGTGAAATCTTTCTTTAACCGCCGGTGTAGCAAATCTCTTGTAGTTCGGTTCTTGGGAGGAGTTTGTTCGAGTGAGAGTTTTGTGTTTCAAAGCCATGGTTTTTCTTGGTTGTGGATCGGTTTGAACTAATGGAAGAAAATATGGAAAGAAACTTTGAGAGTAGCAAGAAGAAGAAGAGATTTGGAATCTTGGAAGTTTAATTGTGATGGGAGGTAGAAAAGAAAGAATGGATGGGTAATTAAGATGGTGGGTGAGATGGATGTGAAAGAAAGTAAGAAAGAAGGTGATTGGATGGCTTGGGCGACACACAATGATGGGGAAGGGTTTGTGGCCGGCTATATAGGGATGTTTTAGGGAAAATTTTAGGCTTGATTTGGGCCTTAGAATTAGCCCATAGGTTCCCTTGTTTGAATAGACTTCCATCTTGGGTATAACTTCTCTTGATCTTGGACTATTTTCCTAAAAACAAGATTTAAAAGAGAATTAAAAATAAAATAAAATCTTATCCTAAAAAAATATGGAAAATAAAATAAAACAAACGAAAATTAAAATTAAAATAGTAGGAGAGCATATTCATGCATCTCCTAAAGTGACCACTTCTTTGTTACGCTCCACATGGGCACCGTTATAGTGCTTCAATCTTTGTCCTTAACTTTGAATTCATGTCTGTCAGTGTGGACTTGATTATCACGACACCATGGGAGAATGGCTTGACTACTTCAAATGATCCCGACCATCTTGATCTCAGTTTTCCCGGGAAAAGTTTCAGCCGAGAATTGAATAGAAGAACTAGTTGCCCTAGCATGAATTGCCGCGATAATAGCTTCTTGTCATGCCATTGCTTTGTTTTCTCCTTGCAGATTCATGCATTGTTATAGGCGAGTGCGCGAAATTCTTCTCTCATTGAGATCTAGTAAACGCTTTTGTTCGGCACTCTCCCAATCCATATCACGGTTTTTATTGACCAATATGCTTTGTGTTCGATTTCCACCAGTATGTGACAGGTCTTGCCATAGACAAGGCGAAACAAGGATATTCCCAGGGGTGTTTTGAATACGGTTGATAAGCCCAAAGTGCTTCGTCTAGTCTTGTAGACCAATCTTTCCGGGAAGGATTGACAACCTTCTCGAGGATATTCTTCAATTCTCGGTTGGAAATTTCTGCTTGCCCATTAGTTTGTGGATGATATGCCATGGCAATTTTGTGCGACAAACCAAAGCGTTGCAACATCTTGGCAATAAGTTTGTTGTCAAAGTGCTTGCCTTCATCACTGATAATTGCTCTCGGCATCCCAAACCGTGTAAATATATTTTTCTGTAAGAATCATTGCATGGTCTTAGAATCATTAACGGGAACTACAGCGGCTTCAACCCACTTGGACACGTAGTCGATTACAAGTAGAATGTAGAGGTTGCCGAATGAAGATGGAAAGGGTCCCATGAAATTGATCCCCCATACATCGAACAATTCCACCTCAAGAATGTTTTGGAGCAGCATCTCATGTCGTCTAGAGATATTGCCCGTCCTCTGGCAACGATCACATTGCTTGTAAAACTCTTGGGCATCTTTTTAAAGTATGGGCCAATACAAACCGGATTGCAAGACCTTTGCCGCGGTGCATGTTCCTCCAAAATGTCCTCCATAGGGTGAAGAATGGCATTGTCGGAGTACATTCTGTTACTCCTCCTCAGGAACACATCAGCGTATAACCTGATATGCACATTGTTTAAACAAATGAGGCTCATCCCAAAAATAATGCTTAGCATCATGGCAGAACCGCTTCTTTCCTTGGTGAGTAAGGCCATAAGGTAAAATACCACAAGCAAGGAAGTTAACTAAATCAGCGTACCAGGGTATTGCCGAGGTAACTAGACTTGCTGAGGTGTGCGCTTTTGGAGTTGCCGAGGTATGAGGGATTGTCGAGGTATGTGCACTTGGGGTTGCCGTGGCAACTGCTTCAATGGTTGCCGAGGCATGTGCAATGGGAGTTGCCGAGGCATCAGGAGTTACCGAGGTAGCTAACAGTTGCTCATCCGGGAATGCATCGCATATATCTATATCCACGTCCTCCTCCCTGTTGCATTCTAAGCGTGACAAGTGATCGGCAACTTGATTCTCTGTTCCTTTCATTCCTTAATTTCAATGTCAAACTCTTGTAAAAGTAATATCCAATGAATTAAACGAGGTTTGGCATCCTTTTTAGCAAATAGATACTTAATTGTCGAATGGTTCGTATGGACAATTACCTTTGTACCAATCAAATAGGACCGGAACTTGTCAAAAGCAAAAACTACGGCTAGTAACTCTTTCTCCGTTGTTGTGTAATTCACTTAAGCTCTATTAAGAGTTTTACTAGCGTAGTATATCACATGAAAAATCTTACCTGTGCGTTGGCCTAGGACTGCTCCTATTGCAAAATCACTCGCATCACACATGAGCTCAAAAGGTAGTGTCTAATAAGGTGGAACGACAATAGGGGCTGAGGCAAGATTTTCCTTAAGGGTTTCGAATGCTTGGGCACAAGATTCATCAAAGTCGAAAGCTTTGTCATGTTCAATCAAATTGCACAAGGGTTTAGTGATTTTGGAAAAATTATGAATAAACCTCCTGTAAAAACCTACACGTCCACCTTGGCTTTGTCTACTTCGATACCCTTGGATGAAATCTTGTGGCCGAGCATGATTCCTTCATCTACCATAAAATGGCACTTCTCCCAATTAAGGACTAGATCGGATTCTTCACATCTTGCCAACACTTTCTCCAAATTGCCGAGGCAACTGTCGAAGTCATTACCAAATACAGAAAAGTCATCCATGAAGATTTCAAGGAAGTCTTGGACCATGTCTGAAAAGAGTGCCATCATGCATCTTTGGAAGGTTGTCGGGGCATTGCATAATCCGAATGGCATCCTTCGAGAGGCATAAGTACCATATGGGCATGTGAAGGTGGTCTTTTCTTGATCTTCTGGTGCTATGGCAATTTGATTGTAACCTGAGTAACCATCAATAAAACAATAAAAGGGTTTACCTACAAGACGGTCAAGCATTTGATCAATAAAGGGTAAGGGGAAGTGATCTTTTCTAGTGGCCTTATTTAACTTGTGGTAATCCATGCAAACCCTCCAACCGGTTACAGTCCTGGTTGGAATGAGTTCATTGTTTTCATTGCTTACCACCATCATACCTCCCTTTTTCGGCACACATTATACCAGACTTACCCATGTACTATCGGAGATGGGGTATATGATGCCGTCATCAAGCCATTTGATGATTTCTTTCATTACAACCCCCTTCAAGCCACTTGATTTAGTCTCCTCTGGGCCTCAATTGAAGGTTTGTGACCATCTTCCAACAAAATCTTATGCATGCACACTGCCAGACTAATTCCCTTCAAGTCGGCAATTGTCCACCCTATCACCTTCTTGTGTAGCATCAACATGTGGATCATCTTCTTTTCCTGCTCAGGATGTAACTTAGAGAAAATAATTACGGGCAATGTATTATCGGTTCCTAAATAAGCATATTTTAGTTGCCCAGGCAATGGTTTCAACTCGAGAATTAGCGGTTGTTCAGTAGAGGGTTTCTCGAGTTTATCTTTCTTACCTGAGTAATCCAGTGGTTCAAAGTATGTACCTGGTTGATTGATAAACCAATTTTCCTTTTCGTGTTTTTCCTTATCGATCTGTTCTTCATACTCCTCAGGTTCCTCTAGATCGACAATATGGTTACCGAGGCAACTAATTTCCTTGTCGAAGTCAAACTCTACCGTGGCATAAAGAAGTTGGCATTCTTCTGGATCATCAGCATGCTTTAGTGTTTGGAATACAATTAGTTTAACTTACTGGTCATTCACCCTCATTGTGAGTTCTCCCTTTTCAACATTGATCAAGGTTCTCTCTGTTGCTAGGAAGGGTCTCCCAAGAATGATAGGTGCATGCTCATCTGCTTCACAATCCAAAACAATTAAGTCAGCGGGAAAAATAAATTTGTCAACTTTTACCAGTATATCTTTGATTTTTCCCTCGGGATGCACATAGGATCTGTCGGCTAGCTGTAGCATAACTGTCGTAGGTGTTGCCTTCCCGATTCCTAGTTTCTGGAAAACCAATTTAGGCATCAAGTTTATGCTTGCTCCAAGGTCACATAATGCTTTCCCGACATAGTGGTTTCTGATGGAACATGGTATTGTGAAAATTCCTAACATAGTCGTTTCTGGGAGTTGCGACTGCTTCGACCCATTTAGACACATAATCGACGGCTAGTAGGATGTATAGATTTCCACATAACAAAGGAAAGGGTCTCATGAAATCGATCCCCCATACATCGAATAGCTCCACTTCAAGGATGTTTTGAAGTGGCATATCATGTCGCCTAGAGATATTGCACGTTCTTTTACAACGATCGCACTGCTTATAAAATTCTTGGGCATCTTTGTATAGTGTAGGCCAGTATAAATCGGATTGCAAGACTTTTTCCGCAGTGCGAGTGCCTCCAAAATAGCCTCCATATGGTGAAGCATGGCATTGCTGGAGCATATTTTGTTGCTCTTCCTCCGGGACACATCGTCTTATAACCTGATCTGCACATTGTTTGAATAAAAGAGGCTCGTCCCAATAATAATGCTTAGCATCATGTCGAAACCGCTTCTTTCCCTGGTGAGTAAGGCCATAAGGTAAAATGCCACTAACAAGGAAATTAACTAAATCTGCATACCATGGTATTACCGAGGCAACTAACATTTGCTCATTCGGGAATGTATCGCATATCTCCATATCTGCGTCCTCTTTGTTGCCGATTTCTAGGCGTGACAGATGATCGGCAACTTGATTCTCCGTTCCTTTCCTGTCCTTAATTTCAATGTCAAATTCTTGTAAAAGTAAAATCCAACGAATCAAATGGGGTTTGGCATTTTTTTAGCGAAAAGGTACTTAATTGTCGTGTGGTCGGTATGAACAATTACCTTGGTCCCGATCAAGTAGGAGTGAAATTTGTTAAAAGCAAAAACCACGGCTAGTAACTCTTTTTCTGTAGTGGTGTAGTTCACTTGAGCACCATTAAGGGTTTTACTAGCGTAGTATATCACATGGAAAATTTTACCTATTCGTTGACCGAGAACTGCTCTTACTGCAAAGTCACTTGCATCGCACATAAGCTCAAAAGGTAAGGTCCAATCTTATGGAACGACAATAGGTGCCGAGGTGAGTTTCTTCTTCAAGGTTTCAAAAGCCTGAGTGCATGAGTCATCAAAGTCGAAGACCTTGTCCTGTTCAAGCAAGTTACACAAGGGTTTAGTAATTTTAGAAAAATTATGAATAAACCTTCTGTAAAAGCCTGCATGCCCAAGAAAACTTCATATCTCCTTGACTGAATTTGGTGGTGGCAATTTTTTGATCACTTCCACCTTGGCTCTGTCGACTTCAATTTCTTTGGAGGAAATCTTGTAACCGAGCACTATTCCTTCATCTACCATAAAGTGGCACTTCTCCCAATTGAGCACTAGATCGAATTCTTCACATCTCGTTAGCACTTTCTCCATATTGCTGAGGCAATTGTCGAAGTTGTCTTCGAATACCGAAAAATCGTCCATGAAGATTTCCAGGAAATCTTCCACCATGTCGGAGAAAATTGCCATCATACATCTCTAGAAAGTTGTTGGAGCATTGCATAATCCAAACAGTATCCTTCGAAAAGCATAGGTATCATACGGGCATGTGAAAGTGGTCTTTGCCTGATCATCCAGTGCTATGGCAATTTGGTTATAAACTGAGTAGCCATCAAGTAAATAGTAAAAAGATTTACATGCAAGTCGGTCAAGCATTTGGTCAATAGATGGCAAAGGAAAGTGATCTTTCCTAGTAGCTTTATTTAACTTGCGGTAATCCATACAAACCCTCCAACCGGTCACAATCCTAGTTGGGATTAGTTCATTGCTTTCATTGCTTACCACGGTTATACCTTCATTTTTTGGTACACATTGTACCGGGCTTACCCATGTACTATCGGAGATAGGATATATGATACCAAAATTAAGCCATTTGATGATTTCCTTCCTCACGACTTCTTTCATAACAGGGTTAAGCCTCTTTTGTGCCTCAATTGTCAGTTTATGATCATCCTCCAATAAGATTTTGTGCATACACACTGCCGGGCTAATTTCCTTCAAGTCGGCAATTGTCCATCCTATTTCTTAGAAGAAATTACCACAGGCAAAGTGTTATCGTTTCCCAAATAAGCATATTTCAATTGCCTTGGCAATGGTTTCAATTCAAGAATAGGAGTTGCTCAATAGAAGGTTTTTTAGTCTTACCTTCCTTACCTGAGTAGTCCAATGGTTCAAAATACTTACTTGGACGACTTGCTATCCAATTGGCTTCATCTTGGTCTTCATCGTATGGCTCTTCAAGTTCCTCAGGTTCAGCAATACAATTGCTGAGGCAATTGTTAAGGCAATCTTCCTCCATATCGAAATTGAATTCAATCGTGGCTCGGATGACTTGGCACTCTTTTGGATTGTCGACATGCTTAAGGGTTTGGAAAACATTAAACTTAACTTGTTGGTCGTTTACCCTCATGGTGAGTTCTCCTTTCTCGATATCGATCAAGGTTTTTCCCGTTACTAAAAATGGTCTCCCAAGAATAAAGGGTGCGAACTTATCTGCTTCACAATCCAGAACAATAAAATCAACAGAAAAAATAAATTTATCAACTCTTACCAGTATATCCTCGATTTTTCCCTCTAGATGTATGTAGGATCTGTCAGCAAGCTATAACATAATTGTTGTAGGTCTTGCTTTCCTGATTCCCAATTTCTGGAAAACTGATTTGGGCATTAAATTTATGCTTACTCCAGGATCGCACAATGGTTTCCCAACATATTGGTTTCCGATCGAACATGGAATTGTGAAACTGACGGGATTTTTAAGCTTGGATGGCATGCGATTATGTAGCATGGCCATGCATCCTTCTATCATAGCAACTGTTTTAAATTCTCCTAGCCTTGTCTTCTTAGAGACGATGACTTTAAGGAACTTAGCATAGTTCGGCATTTGTTCTATTGCTTCAACCAATGGCAAGTTGATGTGGACTTGCTTCAAGATGTCAAGGAACTTCTTGAACTAGTATTCTTGCTTTTGTCGTTTCAGCCTCTGTGGGAATGGTGGTGGCAGTCGGATGTCTTCAATCTTTTCATTGGTTCGGAACTTGATGGAAGGAGCTGTCGAGGCATCAGGACTTGCCGAAGCATGTGCAGTTGCCAAGGCTGGTGGAATTGCCGTGGCATTTTCTGATTCATCAATTTTGGCAAAAGTTTTGTTGCTGGACTCGTCTTTTTAGACAAGGGGCTACTTTTTTGGTTGAGTGTTCTCTGTTGAGTGAGCTTAGGTTTCCTTAAGTTGTCGGCCACTCAGAGTGGTGATTGCTTTGCACTGCTCGTTGTTTTCTCCTTTTACAACTTTAGTATCGTTGGGTAAACCGCCCATTGGTCTTGTGTTCAAGTTTTGAGCAAATTGCTCGACTTGTGTCTCCAATGACTTTAGGGCCGCCTCTTTGTTTTGCAATCTCATCTCAGTCTTGTTGATAAAAGCATTAGTCATTTTCATGAAATTACTATTCACAGCCATATAAGATTCAGTTTTTAATATGAAAGCATTGAGAGAATTTTCCAAAGAACTAGATGGTGTCTATTGTTGCTGCGGCATCTGTTGCCATGGCAAGTTCTGCTGGAATCTTGTTGCTTGTGCATTCTGACTGCTCTGGTTGAGGGCATTGCTGGGATTACTCCATGAGAAATTGGGGTGCTTCCTCCAGGCTGGATTGTAAGTGTTGGACATCACATTGTTGCTCTCGTTGTAATTTCCAACGTAAAAGCTAGATTCTGAGTTCTGCAGACACTCAGAAGAATCATGGTTACCATTACATAAATCACAAATTGAATCTACTACCTTGATCTCCTGTGTGTTGCTAGGTCGTTGCATGTTCTTAACTATATTGGTTAAAGCGGCCAATTGTGCAGGAATGGATCCTGATGAATCAAGCTCATTTATCGTGGCATTGCGTCTTACTATTCCCCTTCGGGTGGTTAGGAACTGATAATCATTTTTGGCAAGTCGGTTCAGAATCTCTATCGCTTCCTCAGGTGACTTGTCAAGGAGTATGCCATTTGCCGAGGCATCTAGCATCATCTTTGTCGGTGTGTTCATTGAGTTGTAGAACATCATCACTTGAGTCCATAGTGGAAATCCGTGCATGGGACATTTGTGTACAAGCTCTCTGTATTGCTCCCAAGCCTCGTACATGGATTCATCATCTGCCTGCCGAAAAGAAGTCATATCATTACGCAACTTATCAGTCATATTTGTAGAACTAAATCGAGCAATAAAATCACGACACAAATCTGTCCAAGATCCGAAAGGAATACTATTCAGCCACATTTTTGCCCTATCCCTCAATGAATAGGGAAATGATTTCAGCCTTAGGATGTCTTCATGGACTCCTTGTAGCTTGAATGAATTGCAAATCTCTAGGAATGTTTGAGATGTTATCTGGCATCTTCAATTGCCGACCCACCAAATTGACCAATTGTGTTGATCATGTTGAACATCACATGTTTTAATTCAAAGTGGGCGGCTTCTATCTCAGGTGCGACAACTCTTGGATTGAGACCGTTGAGATCTTTCTCTAAGTAGTCTCGAATGGGTCCATTACGAACAGGTTGTACGACCTGATCTCCTCATCCTCTTACTACGATGTTCTGGTTACCATTGGCATTCAGATTGTCGACTGGGTTATCAGGTTGTTCTGCCATTGTTGCCCGTTGTTTTCGTCTTCTTCTATGAAGAACTCGTTCTATCTCGGGTTAAAGTGGGTAGTCTTGTGTTGTTGGTCTCACCCTGGTCATACACAGATGCAAAACCAAAGTTGTAAGTCCCTTGAAACCGATTAGAAATAAAACTAAAATAAAAAGAAATAAAGGTGCAAGAAATTAAAAACAAAGTCGCTATTGCCAATCCCCGGCAACGGCACCAAAAACTTGTTGCGCATTTTGAGTGCTTCAAAATTGGTGCAAGTGTACACGTCGCAAGTTATAGTATAGTATAGATATCGTCTCCACATGGATTGGTGCTACTTCTGGAGTCTAACTTCTTGCACTGAAAGTAAAAACACAAGTAGGTGATTGTAGGAGTTCTAATTAACAATAAAATGAAAGAGTAATGAAATAAAAGAAAGATGTAGACAAATGAAAGACAGTAAGCCGGATTATTGCGGGTCATGGTATGATAATTGAATGAATCATCTAGGTATTGAGTGCAAAAGCAACTCAATTGCCTTGGCAACTAGCAACAGTCGGATTGCCTGGGCAAGTGTAATTGCCTGGGCAACTGGGCGACTTCCTTCAAGGTTCAGTGAAGCGTTCTTCAATGGTTTCTCCTTATCCCTAATTCGAAACACTGGTTAATTGAGCATGCCTTGATGATACATTCCTGCGTTAACCATGGGTGAACATCAACCGATCTTGCGCTTCTTTTAGCCGATGAAATTCGTAACTTATCCCTAAGTCGAATTAGTCTTCAACAATATAAGTTTGTATGAAAACCATGTTCATTCGTTTCTTGCATCTAACTCTTCCGATGTTAGATAAATATATGCATTCATGAGATCCTCTCTTAATTCACTCGCAATTGGAAATTAAAAACCAAGAATGAACAAACCTCAAACTAAATTGCAACTCAAATACCTAAAACAAATTCAATCGTTCTCACAACCATTCAACACAATAACCCTAGCCCCAAAAAAGTTTAGTTCATGGCTGGGTTTAAAAATAAACTCAAACAAAAAGTTTCCAAAATAAAATAAACCAAAACAAGAGGAAGAAGAAGAAGTTGATGTAGCTTTCTCTCAGATTCTCTCTCGATCGACTTTCCCCAAGGCTGCGGCTAGGGCTTCTATTTATAGGAGATAGCTTGGCCGATTTCTTTGCTAGATAGGGAAGAGTTTAAATTGGATTATAATAAGATAAAAGATATAAATCTTTTTTATTTATTTATCCTCCAAAAACTCCTCTTAACCTCTTCATGGATTCCAACTCTTTTTAGGATATATCTTTGCTTCTTCATGTTTATCTCGAATTCCTTGAGCTTAGCCTATCCAAGTCGGCAGCTTCCTTCTTCTTTCCTCAATTGCTTCGGCAATCTCCAGCTTGCCCGGGCAATAAATCCTACACACACGAAACAAATACCAGTAGTACCTCTTTCCACCAAAACTCAGCGAAACATGAAATCAAGCACAACCACAAAGGAAACAATGCAAATATGCATGGATGACTAAAATGCAACTAGAATGAGCCTAAGTCTAACAATAATAATGACTAAAAGGGTATTAATTTAGTACTTTTACACACTTAACACAGAGATTGAGAGGAAGTACAAAGAGCACTACAAGGCTCTGGAAGACCGATTGTTAGAGATGCAAAAAGTAAATAAAATGGACCTTGTGTTGTTGATATAAGCTTGGTAGCCTATTTGGCTATTCCACCCAAGTTCAAAGTACAGGACTTTGAAAAGTATGATGTGACAACTTGTCCAAAGGCCCATCTCACAATGTATTGCGTAAAATGGTTGCTTATCTAAAGGATGAGAAGCTATTGATTCACTGCTTTTAGGATAGCTTAACTGGCTCAACGGTGCGCTGGTACACTCAGCTGAATCGTGTGAATATTCGATCTTGGAAAGACCTTTCTGGAGCTTTGTGGAACATTACAAACATGTGTTGGAAATGGTCCCTATCCGAGTCATGTTGTGAGGGATGGAATAGAGAGCTAATGTGACTCTTTGTCAATATGCTCAGAGATGGAGGAATATGGCGGCACAGGTACAACCCTTGTTGATGGAAAATGAGGTTGCCCACATGTTTATGCAAACTCTGATAGGTTCTCTTTTTTCAAGACTGATTAGCAATGCTATACAGACTTTGCTGATATAGTAATGACAGGTGAACTGATTGAGGCAGCGATCAAAAGCGGCAGGATCGAGAGTGGAGATAGTTCTCGAAAAAATTATAAAATGAAAGATAATAAGGTAAATAGTATGAGCGCTTACGAGGCTTCGAAGAATGTCACTAGTACACCACCTGGTGCTGCATTAGGAAGTTCTCAAAATTTAAACAAGAAAGATTCTCGAGGATCAAGAAATAATAAGATGAACTTCACGCCCATATCGGTGTCATACGCTGAATTGTATCCACAGCTGTATAAAGCAGATATGGTGAGGTCATTCTTTCTTACTCCTTTACAGCCTCCCTACCCTTCGTGGAATAAGCCGGATGCTCATTGTGTGTTCCATGCTAGAATCATGGGGTATACAATTGAGACCTACACAGCATTCAAGAAAGTGGTCCAAAATTTGATCAATAATGGGATTTTAAAATTTGATGAACCCAATATTGCAGCTAATCCATTGCCAAATCATAGTGGACGAGGGGTGAATGCAATAGAGGGAGATGATGAGGCTAAGCGACCAAAGACTGATGTATCAGAAGTCAAATCTCCTTTGAAATGGGTGTTTGAGAAATTGTATAACGTTGGAATGACTCAAATAGGCATGAAGGTTGAAAAAGACATGCAGTCTGGAATGTATTACGAATATCACCATGAAGATGGTCATGAGATCCAACATTGTTCAGAGTTCAGATGATTGATTCAAAAGATGATGGATAACAAATAAATCGAATTCTTTGAAAAAAAAACAAGAGAAAAGAATGAGGTAGAGGTGTGCACTTCGAATATTCTGGAGCCAGATATGGGGTACACAAACAGTTGATCATTCCTGACAGATCAAAGCTCGAAAGCTCATCTAATGATGTGAAGCCAGTGATGAACCCTAAGATTGTGATTTCTCCTCCGTCACCATTTGTTTTCAAAGACACTCATAAGGTCCCCTAGAACTATACGACTATTGGGACTATCCCTGAAGAAGTTAAGCCACAAGAGAAGGTTCAACTGTTGGACGAAGCGAAGATGATTCCTGAGGAAAAGAATGATGAAAAGCTTGATACTGAATTAGTGAATGAGGTTGGACATTTTACTAGAAGTGGTAGATGCTACTCGCCAGAGATATCCAAAGAAGCTGAGAATGTAAAAGGGAAAGTTGTTGTAACGCCTGAAAGAATTTTCGGGGAGGAGCCCGGTCCCAAGATAAATGAACCAGTCACAGAAGAATAAGCTCAAGAGTTTTTAAAGTTCTTGAAGCATAGTGAATACAGTATAGTGGAGCAATTAAAGAGACAACAGGCTAGGATCTTTATCCTTGAACTATTGTGAATTTGGAGGGGCACCGCAATGCCTTGATTAAAGTGCTCAATCAAATATTTGTGCCAAATGATATATCAATGCACAAATTGGAGAGAATCATGAACCACATTACTTTCGACAACTATATCACCTTCACTGATGATGAGATCCCGGAGGGAGGAATGGGATCTGTTAAAGCTTTGAACATCACAACTCATTGTATGGGTCATATTCTTCCTTGAGTCTTGATAAATAATAGCTCAGTCCTGAATGTATTGCCAATGGTTACCTTGCAAAAGCTACCAATTAATGATTCGCACATGAAGACCTACAAAAACACTATGAGAGCTTTTGACGGTATTACACGAGATGTACTTGGAAAAATCGAGGTGTCATTGCTTATTGGACCTGCAATCTATAATGATGACTTTGTGGTTATGGATATAAAACCAACTTATAATTGTCTGTTGGGAAGACTTTGGATCCATTCTGCTGGCGCAGTACCATCGTCCTTGCACCAGAAATTGAAGTTTGTGATAAAAGGAAAGCTAGTCAGTATTGGAGCTAAGGAGGATATTATTGCCTCTGTGACTACTGATGCCCTATACATTAAGGCCGATTAAAATTCTCTTGAATGTTCATTCAGGGCCTTGGAGTTTATAAATGTGACTTTTATTGATGAGGGAAAGCCAATACCTCGACCAAGGCTATCAAATTGCACTAAGATGATTGTCCGCGAGACACTTGGCAAAGGTGCAAAAACAAGAAAGGGACTTGGAAAACATCTTCAATGATGTCTGCATCCAAACCCTGTCATCATGAAGAGGAATCAATTTGGACTTGGATTTAAGCCCAACAATCAACAGAGATAGAAGGATTTGAAGAAAAGAGAAAACCAGAGGAGAGCTCGATCTTTGGGAACAGAGACCTCTTTTGAACCCATGACCTTTCCAGACTTGATTAGCATCTTCAAGTCCCGTGGGTACGAAAATGTCAAGAAGCAACTTGAGAAGGACAATCAAGAGACTGCAAGGCTTCGGGAAGAAGAGATTTTTGGTAACATCATGGAGGGGTTGTATGTCAACGGCATTTTTGAGGGATCCCAGCCTGGCAGGTTTCTAGAGGGAATTCATCCATGTTTTCCTGGTGAGACGCTTAATAATTGGACGACTGAGGATTGTCCCATAGTCTTTAAAAATAAAATAGAGTAATGCGATGAACTACCCTGTACTTTTGCCCTCGAGTACAGGGGATTATTTGTAAAGGGCTATTATGCAAGTTCATTTCAATAAAGTTGCTTTCCACTTTGATTCTCAAATGGCAAACATGTTTCTTGTTTCTTTCACATCCTTTCCAAATGTATATTATTATTTTCTTTGTAGGTCTTCAACTATTAATTGCATGAATGATCCTGAACCTAATCTTGGATTAGATCTTGAGCGGACAGTGTGTCTAATGGAAGTCAATGAGATGAGACAGAATGTGAAATCCCTGATGAATTACTGAAGTTGGTAGAAAAAGAAGAAATAGAAATTTTGAATCTGAGAACAGATGAAATCAAAGATATGTGAAGATAGGGATTGCTTTCTCATTAAGAACCATGCAAGAGCTGATTGGTTTGTTGCGAGATTTCAAAGATGTCTTCGCCTAGTCTTATCAAGATATGCCAGGATTGGATATAGGTATAGTGGTACACAAGTTGCCCATAAAGCCAGAGTGCAAATCAGTTCAACAGAAGCTTAGAAGATTGAGGCCGGAGATGGTACTGAAGATTAAAGAAGATATATAGAACCAGATTGAAGCTAGTTTTCTTAAAGTGGCACAATATCCAGAATGGGTGGCCAACATAGTCCCAGTGCCGAAGAAAGGTGGGAAAGTATGCATGTGTGTGGATTATAGAGATTTGAATAGAGCCATCCCGAAAGATAATTTTCCTTTGCCCCACATAGACATTTTGGTTGATAACACATCAGGATATTCATGGTTTTCTTTCATGGATGGCTTCTCGGGATATAATCAGATAAATATGATCCCAAAAGACATGGAAAAGACGACGTTCATAACCTTATAGGGCACATATTGTTACAAAGTAATGCCCTTTGGATTGAAGAATGCTGGGGTAACATACCAGCGAGCCATGGACATGATGCACAAAGAAATTGAGGTGTACTTGGATGGCATGTTTGACAAGTCCCAAACTGAGGAGGAGCATATTCAGAACCTGAGAAAGTTGTTTCAGAGATTGAGGAAGTATCAGTTAAAGCTCAATCCGAATAAATGCACTTGTGGGGTTACATTAGGAAAACTCCTAGGTTTTATTATCAGCAGAAGAGGAATTGAGATTGATCCGGACAAGGTAAAAGCAATTCAGAACTTGCCACCACCTAGTTTGCAAATAGAAGTTTGAGGTTTCCTTGGAAGGTTGAATTATATTTCTCGGTTGATCGATAAATATGATCCAATTTTCAGATTGCTTCGAAAGAACAATCCGAGAGTATGGGATAAAGAATGCCAAGAGACACTTGACAAGATTAAGAAATACTTGACAACGGCTCCAATACTAGTAACATCGGTTCCAGGTAGACCACTCATCCTTTACCTGATAGTCTATGAAAATTCAATGGGGTGCATATTGGGGCAGCATGATGATACAGGGAAAAAGAAAGATACATCTATTATTTGAGCAAAAAGTTTGCTGAGTGTGAAGTACGGTACCTTCCAATTTAAAAATTATGTTGTGCCTTGGTTTGGGTAACTCGTAGACTTAGAGAGTATATGTTACACCATACTACTTGGTTGATATCTCGGCTCGATCCATTAAAGTTCCTGATGGAAGCGCCCACGCTGACTGGGAGATTGGCTCGCTGGCAAATGCTAGTCAAAATTTGGCATAGTGTATGTAAGTCAGAAAGCAATAAAAGGAAGTGTCATAGCTAATTTCTTGGCTAGTCGCACTTCAGAGGTTTATGAGCCCCTGAGCTTTGATTTCCCAGGCAAGAATGTGATGAATATCTCCACAGAAGGAAATAAAAACTTTAGAAAATGAAAATTAGAAATTGTATTTTGATGGAGCCGCTAATGCCCTAGGACGTGGAATTGGAGCAATGTTGATCTCCCCAAGTAATATGCATTATCCTTTCACAAGCAAGTGGAATTCCTTTGCACCAACAATATGGCAGAATATGAAGCCTGTGTCATAGGTTTGCAAGTTGCTATTGAAAGAATGATAGAAAGTTTGAAAGTATATGGAGATTAATCATTGGTTATTTACCAGCTTCGTGGAGAATGGGAAACAAAAGATGCAAAGTTGATCTAGCATCGAAAATTGATCTTTGAGATGATAAAAGAATTCAAAGAAGTTACTTTCACATATATCCCCAGGGAAGATAATCAGATGGTTGATGCCTTAGCTACACTGGCTTCGGTATTTCTAGCAAATAAACTAGAGGATATGATGTCGATCCAAATGCAAAGTTTTGAGACCTATGCTTACTGCTACAACATATAGGAAGAGACAGATGGAAATCCATGGTATTTTGATATCTTGCAATACATCAAATTCCAGACCTATCCTAAGGAGTCGAATGATAATGAAAAAACCATTAGAATGATGGCTTCAGGATACGTGCTTGATGGTGAAATCTTGTATAAAAGGGGCAAAAATCATATCTTGTTAAGATGTGTCAATTCCCGAGAAGCAAGATAAATTTCAGTAGATGTGCATGATGGAATATGTGGAATACATGCTAGTGGCTTTGCAATGGCCAGGAAGATAATGAGATATGGCTATTACTGGTCAAATATGGAAGGAGATTGCATTAAATATGCTAAGAGATGTCACAAATGTCAAATATACACCGACAAAATTAATTCTCCACTGGTACCTTTACATACAATGAATTTACCATGGCCTTTTGTTGTTTGGGGAATAGATGTCATTGGTCAAATTTACCCCAATATTTTAATGGACATCGATTTATCCTTGTGGTTATTGATTACTTCACTAAATGGGTAGAAGCAGCTTCATGTGCCAATATCACAAGATCTACAGTTTGTAAGTTCCTGAAGAAGGAGATTATCTATCGATATGGATTTCTAGAAAGAATCATCACTAACAATGCCACTAACTTCAATAACAAGGTAATAGCAGAAGTGTGTGAGCAATTCAAAATCACTCATCACAACTCTGTAACTTACCGCCCTAAGATGAATGGGGCAGTGGAGACAGCAAACAAGAATATAAAGGAAATTATATCAAAGACGACAGAGACTTACAAAGATTGGCATGAGAAGCTACCCTTCACTCTGTTCGCATATCAAACTTCAGTGCAAACTTCTACTGGAGCAACACCATATTCCTAAGTCTATAGAACAGAGGCAGTGCTTCCGATCGAAGTTGAAATCTCATCCTTTCGAGTTTTATCTGAAGTAAAGCTCGATAAAGCATAATGGGTACAGGCTCGATTCGATTAGCTGAACCTTATTGAGGAAAAGAGGTTGAAGGTTATTTGTCACAGTTAAATGTACCAAAAAGAATGATGCGGGCCCACGATAAGAAAGTTCAGCCCAGAGAATTTTGAGAGGGTGATCTAGTGCTGAAAAAGATCTTGCAAATACACCGAGATTTCTGTGGGAAATGGATGTTTAACTGAAAGGGGCCATATGTTTTCAAGATGCTTTCTCCGAAGGAGCGTTGATTTTAACTGAAATGAGTGGAAAATAGTTACACAAATCAGTGAACTCTGATTTAGTTAAAAAATATTACGCTTGAAGAATTTAAAAAGAGATTAAGAAAAGAAAAAGATTAGTGAAAACCTGAAAACGGCGCTTCGCGAAATAAAAATATCTATGGTGAAAACCCAAAAGGGCACCTTAGATATTAAAAAAGCAATAACGAAAAAGAAAAAGAAAAAACAAATAAAGGAAGGTTCAAGATGAAAATCCGTAAAGGAAGTCTTGAAACCAAATGAGGATCTAGGTTGAAAACCCGTAAAGGGCAGCTCAGATGTGTTGAGATTAGGCATCTGGAAAATAAAACCTCTCAGACACCCGGTATTTTGGAAGGGATTTCACATCTTTAAACATCTTGACGATGTTAGAAGTCTGTGGGACAAGGGTTCAAGCTTAAGACTATATTCAGTTGATGGGGTTGCTGAATCCTTCATGCTATGAATACCTGAAGATCTAACTTTGTTTCTTGACTTTGTCGTTTCAATTTGCCATGACTCTTTTTCAAACTTTGTTGTAATTTGCTTATAAGCCTCAATAAAATTCTTGAATTCTCTTATGAGCCTTCTTTTGTTTCGAAAGCATCATATAAATGACTAGCATAACGTATTTAAAAAATAGTTAATTTCTTGGTGTTGCTATGTTTTGAGAGATCTTTAGCACTTGTGAATACTGAGGAAGAGTGTTTAAAGAGAAGGAAATATTGAATTCCACACCAATAAGTACATAGAAATGCAAGAAGGATGGAACTTTGGAACAAGTTGTAAAGGCTTCAGGGATTTCTAGACAATGTGACATAGAATTGTTATTAATAACAAAGTCTGCCACCCGAAGAACAATGATTTTTATCTCTGTGCTCATGTTGGGATGATAGAAACTACAAGGCTAACACATTGTCATGTACTCTTGAATCAGTACCTCAGTTGGGATAGTTTATAAAGTTCTGGAACGTTTTGAAGACATTGTCAAGCCATGGTAATGTTACCAAACTTGGAGCTTTTGTTGTATGTCAGTTTCCCAAATTGAATGAGAATGCCCACAGCTCTATGTTCTTCTATTGAGAAAGAAATTTGAACTATTGATTTGAGGCTCTTGGATTTGGCAAAACTTTAACATTATTCAAGAATAAGCTTGTTTCGGACCTTTTCATTATCAATCTTTTAGGGGGATCATAATGTTATGTAAACATGAATGGTTATTGATTGGCTAAGGCCCATTTCTTTAGTAATTTGGTCAGCTTGGGCAAGAAAAGAAAAGAAAAAAGAAAAGAAAACCAAAGTGAAAACCCAAAAGGGTACTTTGAGAAAAGCAGCCTAAAGTGAAAACCCAAAAGGGCGCTTTAGAGCAAAGGGCCAGAAACGCAAAAAAGAGGTTCTGAAGGTTATTCCCGAATGTGAGACGAAACGTGAAAAAAGAATGAGAATTAATAAAGAAGCATAGCAAAGAGACCATATTGGTTTCCCAGAGAGTAGAAGCTGTTTGATTAATCTCAATTTGCCCCAGTTCATGCATCATATAGAAAATTAGGGTCATACTAACCTGCATTCAAGCATTTTAATTGTTTTGACAAGAAAGCAACAAAAATGGAAGTCCTAATTAGAAGAGTTCAGCCCAACAAAGACAGAGCTCCTAATGAGAAGAGTTCGCTCCAGAGTTCATAATGAGAAGAACTCGCCAAACAAAGAATGAAGAATGCTCCTAACGAGAAGAGTTCACTCCAGGGTTCATAATGAGAAGAACTCGCCAAAAAAAAGAATGAAAAGCTCCTAATGAGAAGAGTTCATCCCAGAGTTCCTAATGAGAATAACTCGCTCGATGAAGAAAGAAGAGCTTCTAATAAGAAGAGTTTGCCCTTTTTGAAGAATGAGGAAGTTCCTAATGAGAAGAACTTGCTGGTTCGACATCTTTTCCGAGAGTTTGAGCGGAATGACCAAGAGGGATGAATGGGTTCCTAATGAGAAGAGCTAATTTAGACCTTGCGGTTACCCTGGAC
The DNA here is from genome assembly GCA_019671005.1 of Hibiscus mutabilis. Lineage (NCBI taxonomy): Eukaryota > Viridiplantae > Streptophyta > Magnoliopsida > Malvales > Malvaceae > Hibiscus > Hibiscus mutabilis. The sequence continues at coordinate 31,711,202 of CM033711.1, read as the reverse complement.
AGAAGGATTGGGAGGTTCCTAATAAGAAGAACTTGTTCAAGCTTTCTAGAAAGGAGAAAAGAGTGAGATTTCGTAAAGAAGACCTTGCAGCTCAGGGCAACAACTGGCAAGTGCGGACAAAATTCGTGTCATTTCAGTCTTTGCCCTATTCCTGTTCCACAGTAATTAGCAAAGAGTGGCAGCTGTAAGACCTGAAATTTATCCAGGTATACTTATATATAAAAATATATACATTACATTTTCATTATAAATAGGTTTAAAAAATACAAATAGATAATAAAATCCAAGATCCATATAAAATAGTCCAAAAATCCATTCCAAATGTCCATTTATACATATAAGCCTTTTTACAGTTACAAGGCCCAATTCTAAAACCATTCCCGCCCATTTTCATCAAAAATACACGAAAATGGATAAAGAGGCTCGTTTGTGTTTCTTTGGCCCGCCAATTTGGCCATGTGGCTCCTTAGGATTGGTCTGTGGGTGTTTCACGCGGATTAAGTCCATGGCTGATGTCATCATCATCAAACATTATAAAAACCATGTTGAGAGAGAAAAAGGTATTAATTACGCTATCATTACAATATTTAATCACAGAAGAGAGAGAAGAAACTTACAAAAATAGAAGGGCCACCGAGAAGTCGAATAGTTACTAGAGAAGTCGATCGAAGACGCCGCAACACTGTCAGAGCTCATCAAAAGGTAGCATTCTTTCTCTTTGGCTTTATTTCCTGCAATCAAACACATAAAAAAGATCAGATCAAAGATTTAAACAATAAAAAATAGTAGTAACAAATAAACAAAAAAAGAGTGTAAAGGCAATATGGTCTTATCTGTGGTGGCTGGAAAGAGTGAAAGGCTGTTAGAGTTGAAAATGAGTGGTGAGTGACGGTTTGGGTAGATCTAAGTCCTAGGAGGGTGAAGAAGGGTGTTTCTGTTGTAACATGGTTTAGATCTAGGTTTAGGGATGAAATTTGGTTGATTCAAGAGTTTTAAGGTTTCAATAGCTGTGGAGCACGGTGGCCAGAAATCGCTTCACGGTCGCCGGAGCAAGGTAGGGGTAATCGGGAGTTGCAGGTGGTGGCAGAAAAGAGGAAAAGGATGATCGGAAGTTCGTCGATGTCGCTTACGTTGGCCTAACTGCTTAGAGTGGTTGAAGTGTGGTCGAAAAGGATCTAGTGGCGGAGACCACGGTAAAGAGTGGCTGAAATTTCTGGTGTTCATCATGTTCTTGACAAACGATGATGAACACCAGGCAAAAATGTGGGTTTTAGATCTGGAAAGAGGTTTTTTTTTTGGGAAATTTGTGTTTGAGATTAGAGGATTTGGGGAGAGTAAAAAATGGGAAATTCAAAAAAATGAAAAAAGGAAAGTCAGATATCCAAGGGGGTCATTATATAGGCTATATCTGTGGGGCCCGCGATCCCCGCCCCGGATATATTTCGCGCCCTTATTTCCTATTTATCCTAATCTAGCTCCCGTATTTTAATTCTTTTTATTCCAGTCACTAATTCATTGTATTTTGACCCCTCAATTCCAATTTTAATTCAATTTGGTCCCAATTTCCTTTGTTAATCTATTTATCTTGATTAATGTTGGATTAATACACGTTTTAAAACATTGCACATAGTATGATGTTAGATAATTAAATTCACCTAAGTATAATTGATAGAGCATTTGATACTTAATACTTCAATTAGGAATTAAATAATTAAATAGGTGAGATTATTATAGTAAATAAATGAGTATTAAATAGGAAACTTTTAAGTCCTAATTTGGGTAGTGTCTCATTGTAATGAGATGTTATTCAAAAGGTGCTTTAAGTAGAATATTCGATACTCGTTTTAATTTAGAACATGGAATTAATTTAGATAATTAATTTGAGCCTTAATTATGGTTAGAACTTAAATAATTAGATTCACCTTTTAAAATAGGAATATTGTTTAATTTAGGGTGTTAATATGAGTAGTGCTCAAGCAATTGAGTGTTATTTCATAGAAGCCCTAAATTTAGTAATATTCATAGTTTTAAACAATAAATTAATCAAATTAGAGCATTTTAAGTTAGAACTTAAAATCAACAAGACAATAACTGGACATGCATTCAAACCTTTTATGTTGGGGTATATTTTTTAATATGAATCGAGGTGTCCTAAAGTAACTGGGTGCTTCTAATTTTATATTCATTCCAAAAATATATTTCCTTATAAAAGGATATCCCCATTGGGGAATTTAAATCCATTTAATAATTATGGTTAAATTAAATTTAAATTATCATCCGAAATGCCAAAATGCCATGTAAAATTAAAAAGGTACCGATAACGGGCGTTTGTGGGGGTGTTAACCCTTCCCCACACGTAACCGACTCCCGAACCCAAATTCTAAAGAAACGAATCTCTGGTTGTTTTTAGAGTGTCCAGTATACCAAAGTGACCGGTGGCGACTCCAAACATTTTTTAAGATTAAATAAAAGAAAGAATCATATTTTCACGAATTAAAAAGGGTCAAAATCTTATTTTTTTTAAATAATTCGTCAGACTATTTTTACAACTACAATTTTAAAAATGGTCGCGACACACAATATTGCAGATTTCGTTGTAGTCTAGATGGTGAAATCATCATTGAGATACGTGATTTGAGCTAAGGTGTAAAAACTGAAACCAGACAACATAAATTAAAAATGCCATGGCTGTTAAAAATCAATAAAGAATAAGAAGAAAACTGATTAATGGAAAATTAAAGATTAAAGAAAAATTCAGAGAATAGATTTTTGATAATATTTATTTTTTTAAATCAAATGTATTAAAATCGATGATATGGACACTGTTTATGTGTGAGTATGACATGAAAAAAATACACGACGTGTATTAATTTAATTGGTTGGGACCATATCCTACGGGGTGGGAAGTAAGGGGGTGTTCATTCCTGGGTATTCGGCTCTTCCCGTAAAACCCGGTACCTAGAAAATCGAGTAATGGGTACCCGGTTCACATTTTTATTTTTATTTTAAATTTTAAAGTTTTAAAAAATCATATAATAAATACATAAAATTTAAAAGGTTCATAATACATAATCCAAACACAAAAATATATTTGAAATATTTGGATATATATATATATATTAAAGTTTATCATCAAAAAAAAATTTTAAATATTAATCTCGTTTTTTTCTTTTGAATCCCGATATGAGAATATAATACTTCTCTATTCAATAAAAAAATATTTGAAAATTTTAAAACTTAAAAGTACATAATACAAGCATAGAAATAATTTAGAGATTTAAATTTAGTTCTAGGTAAAAATATTAAGGAACTTAAAATAAAAATATAATTTAAAATTAAAAAAATAAATATATTAAAAATATCGGGTCGGGTTGGGTACCCAGTTACCAAAATAATTTGCCTCAGATTCGGCCCAACTACTCAGTCAGGTAGCCGGTCCGGTCAAGTAATTTTTTAAAAAAAAATTATCCGACTTTTTAAGGTTCAGGTCGTCGGGTCGAGTCAACCGGGTCATGTAATTTTGAGCACCCTTAGTGGGAAGGGTATACTTGGCTCTCACACGAGGGACCTGGGTTCAAGTCCCGGCAACGGAACATTCTTTTTAATACCTTTTTTATGTTTCTTACTTGCGTATCAGTGTTTCAATCTTCCATGCTTTGATAATATCGGTGATTCAATACTTGCTAGGTTGTGGAATGGGATACCAATATTTTCATCAACCTGCGATCCCTTCGGTTGTAAAAGAAAATGCTACCGATATGAGTCGCGGTAGCGTTGCATTCGACACCCTCCCACCGGCAACAGTCTTCACCATACCAGTTTCAGAAAGCAATCCCCTCATGACTGTTAATCGAAGCTTTAATTTGTAGGAGAGCTTCCCTTTCTCCGTAGATGCACCCACCGCAATTACAGCATATGCACAGACGAAAAAAGAGTACGTTACGACGAGCGAGAGTCATGGTCGAGCCTTATTTTATTGGAGAGCTTGAATCTTTCCCACATCAATCTTTGAACTATCAGAGCTGCATTGTTTGAACCTGTGGAATAATTATTTAACATGTCATGTTCCAACATCTTTCCCACAATAATCTGACGGGACCAATCCGTCCCGAAATCGCCGGGATTACTACAACTGAGAAGTTTTTCGTAGCCTTCAACAATCTCTCAGGATTGGTATGTTCGTATGGTGATGATGGAAAAAAAGAAAATTGTCTATAGCTCGTTTGATTATGAAATTCTAGGAAATGTTCATTCATTTTCCTGAGCTTTTATTGGTTGAACTTTTTAGGAAATGTTGTAATTTAGGGCTTAAGGTTTAGGATTTAGTATTTAAGAATTTCGAGTTAAAAATTTCAATTTTAAAATTTAGTCTTGGATTAAACTCGCTTGTGTAAAAAAAAATTACTTTGCATGTGTATGGGATAGATGTTCAAATTATAATTAAACAAAATATTATGAGAAATTTTATTGTTATACGTACAACTGATAATCATGATTTACATCTTTACTCAATCAACCACAATTATGTTTTCATGAAAAATACTACTATAAAATAAGTTCACTAAATTCGACCAGCTCCGTTGTAGTCTAGCTGGTTAGTATACTCGGCTCTCACCCGAGAGATCCGGGTTCAGCCCTGACAACTGAAGTTTTGCTTATATTTTAAACATCGTTGGGCTTTTTTCTTTCTGGCTTGTTGGTTGAATAATACAGTTTCTTTTTTTTTTTTAGATGAATATGAATAATACAGTTTATCTTGTTTGATACATTCATTATATGATATGGCTGAAGCCATGCAAAATGAAAGATGATTAACTGTCATGCAAGGTTCCATCATCTTTTATTTTGCATCCAGCAAGCTCACATGGGTTCGATATTCATCGGTACGAGTCTGATCGAGCTTCCATCATCATCGTTTCTATGCAAGCATGTGGTTCCGTCCCTGAGTATTAAAGCCACTCCCTGAATTACAAAAAGTTGATAGTGCATCCAAAACAAGTTTTGCAGGATCCGGGGACAATCGAAGAGCATCGGAAACTTGATCACGACGGATTCAATCGTGATCCTCCACGTGCTTGCAGAGAAAAGATACTAAACCCATTGCATCCATGATCCATACTAAGTACTATAAGATTGTAGGTCAATCACATAATTAGTACATGAAGAAGTGAAATACTTGCTCATACTTTGCTGCAGAAGGAACGAAGGTATCCGACTGATACTTGTCTGATCAACATTGGTCAATCTTGAATCGAGCATGATGGATACTGGTTTCGAATCAATTAATGAGCATAAATCCAGCTTAACGATTGAGCATACAGAAACTCAAAAGATGCAAAAGTTACCAGTTTCGTTTTCGATTTTTCGGACTTCAGATATCTTTTCTTTTTGGAATACTCCAAGTGGCCATTCAAAAGGTGTGCAGGAGGTAACTTGTCAAACAAGATCAAATTCACAAATATAAGCAATAGCCTCTAGCCATAGATGATTATGTATGAGGGTCTCCATCAGGACAGTCGAATGCAACCGAGTTTCGCAGTTCTAATCTAAACGCCATTAAGTAGACTAAAAAACTTTGAACCTGACTTAGTATATAGCATTTATCTAACAACATTCCTTTACCTATACGAGCGAGAAACCGAGTGCCAGACACAAATCAGGAGACTGTCGATACTCACTCGCAGCTACCAAAAGATCAAGGAGTTCATCATTGTTATAACAGAACTTCAGCTGGTATGCGATTAGGCCATCAAACTAACTTAAGGGCTTCTTCATTCACTTGGGGTTCCATCTGGACCGAACATACCATTAACCGCACCAACAAAAGAATACAACTCTTTCTTACATTGGATAAGGCTACACACTCAAACTCATCCCCTGATTTTGAACAATAAAATGATGATAATGCATCTCAACACTAATTTTGCAGGATCCGAGGATGATCGAAGAGCACTAGAAACTTCACCTTGCATTAGATTACGATCTTCAACATGCCGAGACATAGACTGATCAATCTTTACTGGAGAATGAATCAACTTGTGAGCATAATGGCATGCTAGTAAGTGTATCATAAAGCATGGAAGACAACAATCCGTAAATTTAACAAGCTATAAGTACGACACAGAGACCGGTTCGTTTAGTTAAGAAAATATGAACTTTAAATCAAGTAAAGATGAACCTTTTCCGATTAACACCTCGTGAAGTTTGGTTTTTCAACGCTTACCTCGTTTATGTTCTCACAATTCAAGATCTTTGAGCCTCTTCTCTATCTCAATTTCTTTGGTTTGGATTGCAGTCTGGATTGGGAAAAAAGACCACAATATTGTAGTTCAATTTTTTTCCCCAAAATATAGTTCCACCAAATTATTTCCCAAACTATTGTTGTTTACTGTAGAAATCAGAAATCTGAGTGATTTCCCCCGACTTTGAACAGTAATTTCGAGAAAATATGAAAAAAGAGGGGCAAAGTCGGAGGGTTCTCTACCTGACTTCAAATAGGGTTTAGGTTCTCCAGCTTTTACCACGTGGCAGCACCCTAGAGCAGCGGTTCCTATTGAAAGTCGGAGTCCATCCGACTTCAAACAGTACTCAGATGGAGGGGTGGCAGTGTTGCAGCGTGATGCAGTGGCAGGGTGGCATGCATGCGCATGCATGCCTCGGTAGCATGTAAGTTTTTTTTTAATTGTTATAATTTTGATTGGATGGTTGGTAGGTATGATGGTTGGTTGAAATTTAAAGTAGTTGGGGTTATAAAATAGGGGTTGAAGGTAGGTATGTTTTGTGATAAATTTTTTGAGAAAATAGAGTGAAGAAGAAGAAGAAGAAAATTTAGAGGAAATTTTGTAAGTATAAGATACGGATTTTATTTTTGAATATTATTTCAAGTTAATAGTTTTATTTTTAATGTACATATGTTTTTTTAGTTACGAATTTTTAATATTTTTTAGTTAAATTTTTTGAATTTTATATCGTTATATATTTTGAAAATTTTGAAGTTGATGTTTGAATTTTTGATATTTCAAATTTTTGTGTGAAATAGGTGGCTGAAGATAAGAAAATTTGTGAAGATATTGAGTAAAAAAAAGGAAGATTGGAAGAAATATAGTAAGTATTGCAAAATTTTAGGTTGATGTTTGAATTTTTAAAATTGGATTTGTGAAAAGATTAAGTTCTTGTTTTTTTTTAAATTTTTAAGTTGATGTTTTTTATGTTTGAATATTTGTGTTGTTTAATTAATGTTTTATTAGATTTTTTATAATTTTTTTTGAAAAAAACGAGTATATTGGACTTGAATAAAAAAATTAGTAAATTAGTGACTACTTTGTAAAGAACTTAATTTAGGATATTGGGACTTGAATGAAAAAATGAGTATATTGGGACTTGAATGAAAACGAGTATATTGGGACTTGAATGAAAAAAATTAGTGACTACTTTGAAAAAAATTAGTATATTGGGACTTGAATGAAAAAATGAGTATATTGGGACTTGAATAAAAACGAGTATATTGGGATTTGAATGAAAAGTTTAGTGACTACTTTGAAAAAAAAACGAGTATATTGGGACTTGAATGATATAGGGACTAAGGATAACAGCTATATTAGTGGTAGTAGTAGTAAAAAAATGTTTTTTAAATTTTATTTGTAATTTTGAAGATTTTTTTTTTAATTTAGGAGTGACAATTAGTAAAAAAATATAAATGTTTGAATTAGTCTTTTAATTTAGGGGTTTTTTTAAATTGTATGTAGTTAGTAGTAGTATTAGAATTGAAATTTAAACTAATAAGTTGATTTAGTTATGTAATTTAAACGTATTAGAGTTAATTTAAATTTCATAGAATTTTAGCAAATTAGAAACAAAACTAAAATATTATTATAAATTTTGTTTGTTGAGAGTATTATGTTTATTATTTTTTAATGTAGTAGATTTAGTATCGGGACCTAATATATTCTTACTTGTCTTGTAAGATGACTGAGCAAGCTCATCTTTTGCGATTACAGGATTGACACATTTCTAGTCTCACAGTTGATTAGATGGTAAATTTTTTAAATAATTTATTTATTAGAAATTCAATTACTTTTTTGTTTGTTAATAATTTTTATTTATTTATTAATATGTTAATTACAGGATGTGGATGATACATTTAAGCACCATCTGACCATGGCCAAAAATCCTTCGGACAACCGAATCACTGAATGGTTGCAAGTTTCTGGATTTTATTATGCGACCTTCATTCGGGGGTACAAGTTGGTGCCCGGGTTGATTGCTACTCTGATTGAGCGTTGGAGGCTAGAAACTCATACGTTCCATATGTCGTGTGGTGAATGCACGATCACACTTGAAGGCGTGGTCATGCTTATCGGGGTCCCAGTAAACGGGGCACCATTGATCTAGGCACCATTGACCGGAGAACCATTGATCGACCAAACAGAAGCTACACCTGAAGCAATTTGCTCATTTTACCTTGGGAAGGTGCCGAATAAATCAAAAGGATCTCATGTGAAAATGAGTTGGTTGCAAAGTGAATTTAAACTCGGTGAATATATTCGGTTGATGCGATTTATAATACCAGTCGAGCTTATATTCTGCAACTCATTGGAGGTATACTGATGCCGGATAAATCTGCCAATCTTGTTCATACACGGTATCTACTCTTTTTGAGGTATCCGTGAGAAGCTGCTCAATATAGTTGGAGATAGGCCATATTAGCGTTCTTGTATCGTGAGTTGTGCAAGGGCGCTAAAATAGAAAATGGCCGTAAGGTTTGGGGTATTGGTGGATGTTTGTTGTTGCTGCAAGCGTGGGCTTGGTAGCGGACACCGATTACTTGAACACCAATACAATTTCCTCTTGTCGCCAGGTAATTATCCTAATTTTGAGTTCAATTTTTAAATTTAAATTTATTTATTTTAAAAACATTATTCTGATTTGTATGCATATGGTGCGAGAAAAAAGCGCACACGGGATTAGCGAATAATAACTTTAGAATATTTAGAGCTCAGATTGATTTGTATTGTCAGGAGCAGGTATCTAGTTAAATGTATTATTTACAATTTAGTTAAATATTTACAATTTATTATTTACATTATAGTTAGATGTCTTATTATTATAATAATCTTTATTTCGCAGTTTATTTGGATGTCGTACAACGATGATCGTATTTTTGTACCAGATGATCTGATGCTACATTCTAATCAGTGGTGTAGTGTTACACCGTTGATCCACTTTACGATTATCAAGTTCCACTTTGCTGACAGGGTACTGCGGCAATTTGGCTTCCACCAGCCCATTCTGTATATTCACAGTGATTATGACTATTTGCACGATTTTGATGGACGCGGCAGGGCAAAAGTAAATTGGGAAGCCACACACCCCGACTACATTAATATGTGGAACAACATACTTTTAATGCTACCGCATCGCGCTCCAATCCAAGAGGATAATTTTGATTTTCAGAGGTCAGAGTACATGATCTATTTTCTTAATAATGGAATGTCGTACTTAACTTCGGTCGATGGACGAAAAGAATGTCGAAAATATAAGAAAAAAATACAGTAGTAAGGGTGAATCCTCCAAGAGTGGAGCGGGCGTATCTCAAAATCCTGTGTGGAGTAGAGACCCTGAAGGTTGGCCAACCACGTGGGTACAACCAGGAGCAGGCCCGAACGTTATATGGGAAAAGGAACCAGCTCCTACATTTGTTCAACCAGAAGTTGGCCCCAGCTCTTCAGATACTAACAGGTTTAATGATGTTGTTTTATACAGACCGGAGTTTATTCCTCCACAGTCACCTATGTACTCGAACATGGATTTTACACAAATACAAGATTTCATTAATTCGCTAGAGATTATGGGAGGGCAGAGCGTTTATATGGATTTGTTCACAACACCGCCTCCTATGCCCTCGATGACAGAGGAGGTGAGCTACACTGAAGAGGATCCCGTGGCACCACAGAGGCCACAACGTGCTCAACGACGTCACGTTCTTATCTATCGACTGATCCCATTCTTGGCCAGAAATTACACAAGAGAAAATGATTTAATATATTTTGTGTGATACATTTGAGGCATTTCGATTTGAATTTGAATGTTATTGTTTTTTTTCATTTAATATAAAACTAATTATCTTTATATTAGTGATTTAATATTTAACCTTAAGTGTGGTTAAAATTAAAACCCAAACTAAATTGAAATTTATTGAATTTTTTTGAATACAAACCTTCCATGAATTGATTTTTAAAAAATACAAACATAAAGCAATCAAGTAATCTTCAAAGAATATAAGAGTCTTAAATTCTCTAATTTAAGCATTAGGGACCATTTTGCTATAATTTCAAAATAAGGGACTAAGATGTTAATTTGTCAAAGCTTAGGGACTTATCTATAAATTTCTATCAAATCATGTTCTCATAGGTTTGGGGTCCATTTATAGCTTGCCAAAAGAAGAAATTCATCAATACATAAGTCAATTGTATCATTGAAGGACTAAATAATAAAGTTTCAAAACTTTAGAGGCCTATTTGTAAATTTTATATAAATTAGAGAATCAAAGATTCGTCAATCTTATCCAATGATATTATTCATAATTACTGCTTGATTATGAAACTTGAATTATAAAGAAAATGTAGGCTAAATCATAGCTCAATTGACAAAGTTATGAATTAGTGACTAAAACGTAGAGAAACAAACTTTTAGGGATGGTTTCAAAATCTTTCCCAAGGGTTTCAAAACCTTCTTCAAAGATTCTAAAATTTTAACATTCTGTGCCAAAGGTTTCGATACTTCTTGTCAGGGTTTTGAAACCTTTGCCCTGTTTCGCCAAACTATGACATTTTAGGTCTTATCTAACCCTTAATGGTCACCATTAACATAAAGCAACTTCAAATTCACCACAAGATACAATACAAGGGTATCTTAAACCTTTTTAAACATACTGGTATTGATTTATGCACATCAAAACTAATGAGTTGATTTTAAAAAATACAAACATAATATTTTTGAATACAAACATAATAAATCATTGAGGCATAGGCACATATCTTGGTTCATTTGGACATTTTGATTTCGAATGGCCTTTAGCCCTACATATGGTACATCTCTTTCGTTGTCCCTTCTCTCTGTGATGAAGATCTACTGGTGTAGATGTGAGTCGATCTAGGTCAGCTAGCTGGAGTTCTACGGGGTGTAGGATCCAATAACCATATGTCATGCTCCACTGACGGCCAATACATTGAATTCACGATCGACGGAAACTCAATTCTGTAAATATTTAACATCTGGTTGAGACTGAAGCATTCATCAACATATGTGTATGGGTCAACATTGGTGAACATACATGTTGCAACTACATGAGCACATGGATATCGCCACGCCTGGAACTCGCCACAGTCACACCACCTACGTTTGGAATCTACTCGAAATACATTTGAATGAAGTGCTTCGTGTCGAGTTCTAGAACCAACAACATCGAAAGTCTCATTCATTCGGTCGAATGCGTGAACGGTCAGCGACGTTGCACTATTCACATTAACATCCATTTTTGTCACAATAGTAGGAGCCCAACGTTGTCCCCTGTTTATTAAGGAATGTACTTGTTTCCCTTTAATGGACCAAACCTTAGCCAAGCGGTAGTACGTCTCTGTCACCAAGCTTGCTATTGGGAGATGGCGTGATCCTTTCAGTACACCATTTATGCACTCCACAAGGTTGGTTTTCATTTGCCCGTATCGTCTACCACATTCGTCATACGATTGGGCCCATCTTTCTCACTCGATATTGTTGGTCCAACTCCAAACACGTTCGTCGTATTTATGTAAATTCGCCATATTTCTCTTAAATTCTGGCCATAATAGTTGATACCTTGTGCCATAATATATGTTGTTAGCATCAACAAAAATCAAAGCACATAACTGCATAAGCATATATAATAGATTTTGAAAGAATGATACTTACCCATGCTTAAAATATCACTGCGAAGGTATTGATTTTTGAACATCTTGTAGCTGTTCTTACCGATGTGACGAACACAGTATGTAGGGTATACATGGGGAGGTGTCCAACAACTTCCCTCTCGATTAATTGCTGCTTTGATACATGTCCCTCGGTCAGAGATAATGCAGACTCCATCTTCTCGGACGACATAGTCACGCAAATTGGTCAAAAAGAAATTCCAAGCTTCAGTTGTCTCCCCCTCAACAATTATGAATGCAATCGGAATGATATTACTCTCACCACCTTGCGCAACGGCAACCAACAGTATATGAGAGTATCTCCCGTAAAGCCACGTTTCATCAATTTGGATCATACATTTACAAAATGGAAAACCTTCAATGCATGGCTTGAACGCCCAGAATAGTTGATGGAAAAATTGAAACCCTTGACGCAGTTGGCCTTGTCGGTCGTATGCATCCTTCGTTTGATACCTCACTATAGTTCCCGAGATGAAATGTGTCATTGCTACCAGTAAAGTCGGTAGCTCATTATACGATTTATCGTAATCACCGTACACTGAATGTAATGTCTTATCCCTTGCACGCCACCCCTTCTTGTATTTTATTTGATATTCAAATTGTTACGCAATGGTTGCTTGAATCGCTGAAACTAGAACCCTTGGATTTGCTTCGACCAACTTCATCACGTGATGACTTATTACACTCGAGTCCAATTTTGTGTGGTCCTGGTCAATGGATGTTCGTAAACATGTGTGACCGTTGTTGTACTTTGTGACCTCCCAGCGATCTATCTTCTTAAGCTTCTTTACTCGAATCTTCCAATTGCACCATTCTCCATATTTCACATACTTCGCAAAGAAAATCCTCAGGGTGGATTCTGCAACCGTGTAGTCCACATACTACATAATGCTATACTCTTTAATTGCCAATATAGCTTCGTCTTTTCTATTAAATTGAAGCCCCTCAAATAATTCACCATGCTGACTCGAAGTTAATTGAGGCATATCTAGAATTGTAGCGCCCTCATCACATTGAAATCCACCGAGTTCATGCGAGTAAGGGGTTCATAGAATGTAATAGTGCCCACGGCCAGAATGAATTCTTCAATACCGAAATCAGGGGCAGCACCAACATCATCAGGGAACAAATCGAGATCCCCAACATCTTCATCTTTGCTTGAATCTTCAAGTGATTCTCCCCATCGACCTCGTAGGTTCTCAATATTAGCATCAATAGTCGGATCAACAGTCGGCCCGTGTGATGCTGCATATGTTGACGGCCCACCTTGATGAAATAAACTAGATGTCTCAGTTGCCAACATTACTACAAAACTGTCTCTGGACATATCAAATTCGTTACCGAAACTCATTTGACTAGATTCCTCAATTGCGTTTTTGGATGGGCCAGGAATATCACGCACCTCATCAAACAACTCGACATTTCGAATGTCCATAGACTCATGCTCTGCAATCATTATTCTCACATATGTATTATCTTAGAGAGCTATTGCGGAATATCTGACTGGATTATGACATGTCAGCGACCGATACCGCAAACCATGAATCTGAGCTCCAATTTTTTCGGATATCTTCTCATTCATTACTCGAAGCGTGATTTTTTTTCAAATCTCATCTTTGTAGGGCTTTCATATTCGAATACAATACCGACATTAGTTTCACAATTTGTCCATTGTAATGGACAATCACCACAAATTTGTTGTTGCTCATTTTCTCTGCATGTTCAGACAAAAATATTTTCAATAATAATACACAAATCAAAATGAACAACTACAATGTCACTAAACCTAATTTCAAACTATAAATAACAATAATTTTAGAACATACTACTTATTTACAAAATTATTTTGAATATATATATTCGAATACACTTTAAAAAACTATACTTATTTATCAAAAATACTAATTCGGTTTTTTCCCACTACTATAATCCTAAACAAAAATAAAATATTCATCGTTCTAACACAAAAATTAAATTTCAAACAACATAAAATGTTATACGGATAAAATAAAATCAAAATTTCAAACCGACATGCAATATTTTTTCTCACAACTTTCTTCTTCTGCTTCTTCTTCTCCTTCTCCTTCTTTACTCAAATTTTTACTCAGTTTTTCCTCTAACAATTAACCTTCAACATAACTTATTTAAAAAAAACTAAAATTTCCCCCCTTAAATACCCCTACACGAATTTTATTTACACTAATATGTTTCAAATCAAAAAAATAACACTACCCCTATATAATTTAAAATTATTATAACAATAAAAAAAAAACCTTACCTGCCCTTACCTTCCCGAGGACTGTCGTTGCCCCTGTCACGGATGGACAACCCTCTACCGAAAATTTTTTGAAGTCGAATAGAGGGCTATCCGACTTTGAACAGCCCCAGGCCCTCTAAATGAGTGCCACATGGCTGCAACTGGGTGCTCCTTCCCTATTTTAAGACGGATTGAAATCAACATGACTTTGGATTAATTTTTTAATATATTTTTCCAATTTATTGTTCAAAGGCGGGAGAAATCATTCCGATTTTTGAAATCTACAGTAATGTGCCATAAATTCAGAAATAATCTGCCCTGGACAATATTTTGAAAAAAAAATTGAACCACAATATTGTGGTGTTTTTTTCGTCTGGATTGAGTTGGAGAGTTATTAGATCTTTTGGCATTGGAGGGTAGACAAAGATACATGACTTGAAACTATGAAGTGATAATCTGATAATTATGTCTCTCCTATATGCAAATAATTATGAGTAATTTGATTGTTAAACGTATAACCTGATAATATGATTTACAATTTTAGCCATACTTATGTTTTCATAAAATATAAGCCATCACATTCCAATGAGCTCCGTTAGTCTAGTTGGTTAGGATACTTGGTTCTCACCTGAGAGACCCGGGTTCAAGTCCCGGCAACGAAAAATTGTTTTTTAATTAATATTTTTGAGTAGTAAGTTATTCTCAAGGACTAGTTCTTCAGCCGCTGGTTCCACTACTAAATTGTCACATCTGCAACTACTCGAAACCTTCCTTTTGCCAGATCGAGCGCGGCATGGGACCCCGCTTCTTTATCTGCAAACTCAAACACATTAAATGATATGAGTTAGCTACCAGAACCGGATGTGGCCGCCATCGATGATCATGGATGATGGAACCTTGCATGGCTTCAGCATCTGTTATCGCTTAATTGATTTTCTTTTTCCTTTTAAAGTGTGATTCAGATCATTATTTCTTACTTTACTCTCATATCATATAATGAATGTGTCAAATAACAGAAATTGTATTAATCCACCAACAAACAAGCCGAAAGGGAAAAAAAAAACCCAAAGATCTTCAAAAATAAAAATTAAAAGAAGAGTTTCCGTTGCAAGGAGCTGACATGTTTATAATTTTGAATCGTATTAGAAACAATTTAGTCAACGCTAAATTATGTTTTTTTGTAATTAAAACCTAAAAAAACCCCTCAAATTTGTAAAAGTAAAAAATTTATTAAATTCTTGTCCCATCAGCACTGTAAGCCTATAACAATCAATGACAATTTTTTAAGCGGCTAAAGAATCATATTGATTTTTTTTTTAAATTGAGAGTCATATTGTTTTTTTTTTCTCAAGTAAGAGGGCCTCTGGAATCTATAAACCTTTACAATTATGTATTTTGTTGAATATGCAAGATTTTTTTTTAAAATTTTTGAACCATCTAATGATGATGATACATATAGGATTGAGTAGCATCACATCAAAAATTGAAATACAATTGAACCACCACGATGACTTCCACATCTGCGTCTAGTATAATTTCTAATGATTCATTAAATTGTAACAAAATTTGTCTTATTTGACAAAAAAAATATGTAAACAAAAAAATCAAAGAAATCTAACCGAGCCATTAATATAATTTCTAATGATTCATTAAATTGTAACAAAATTTGTCTTATTTGATAAAATTTCTTTTATCCCCCACCTCCAACAGAATAAAAACAGTACATATTTAGAATTCCATTCTCTTTTATCCCCCACCTCCAACATAAATTTTTTAGTTTCATCCCTAATTACCTTACAAAAATCGAACCAGGAGACTGGTTCTCAAATAGCCATTAATATGGGATCACCTGTGGAAGAACATTCTCAACTCGTCCTCTCCATTCTTACAACACCTCACAGGAATTAATGTCATCATATAACAATACATGACATGAACACAACAGCTGAAAAGTAATTAAAGCACGACACGACGCAAAAAAAATGAAACACGGAAACGGGACTAATACACAAACATGTCCCAAAAGTCCAAAGCTACATAACACATAATTTATCAACACATCAATATTAACATCAATGCGAAATACCAGCACGAATATGGCGCATCTATACATATATAAACAAAACACGATACCTGACTGCAGAGCCCTTACCAATCTTATGAAAAGAGAAAAATCTTACCAAACTCCAATTGCTAGCCATTCATCAGAATTTTCATACAGTGTTCAAAATCTTACGAATAAACCACGGATTACAACCCATCATAACTGTTTTCTAAACTATATTACTGAAATAGAACTACATTTGAATCATGATTCATTGAAAGATACAGTTGTAATGAAAACGCTACTCTTAACCCAAAATTAGATATGAGCAAGTGGACAAGTGATAGAGTAGCGTAATCTTGGATTTGGAAGCCTTCAATCAAGTTGTAGCAAGAGTGTGAAGATGATCTCCCTCACAAGAACTCGATGATCTTATGTTGAAGATGGCTTCTAGACAAATTTACCGAACACTTGCAAACTCAAAGAATACTAAAATCTCCAAAGATAACTTTTTATTAATCAATGAAATCTGAATTACAATGTGGGTGAAGCCTCCTTTATATAGACCATGGAGAAGTTTTAATCCTACTAAACTTAGGAATTAAATACAATAAATAAATGCTAAAATCTAATCTCCTAATTAGATAAGTAACTTCTAATAATAAATAAATGCTAAAAATAAAATCCTAGTCAAATAATTTGATCCTAATAGATATTACAGAATCCTATATTGATTTAAATTACAAATAATCAAATAAAATCTTGAAAATTCGTAATTATCCAAAAATCTCATATTAATCCCGTATAGGAATTTCTGCATGCGATATCTTCGCTAAAATAGACGTATCTTGAGATCCAGATGTACGATTGAGGCGTTTCAATATGCGTTGGAAAGCTAATTTGCAGCGGGACAAGTTTTAAGAAGACATGTTGACCCATAAATGCCTGGATCCCATCAAAAAATTCGTCGCAAGTTAGCTGACTTTTCAGACTTCACAAACAGATTCAGTTTCTTGTCCAAGATGCATCATTTTTTACCTCCTATGCGTGCATTGTTTTGGCCATTATTGTTTGCATCGAACAAATTCAGCTTCTTGTCCAATATGAGTAATTTAACCCCGCTCATTCATATATCAACAAGTCCATACATCTACAATCTAAATGGAAACTATATTATAAATGTAAATTTGGCATCTGTTACCTATACTTGCAGATGATTGTCGAATAGAGGTCAGCCCCTGATGTAAGTATGCTCGATTTTTTAAAAAGTTCTTTTGTATGTTTGAAAATTCACATCTTCATATCCATGTTTGAATATGCACTGAATACAAATGTATGAGACAGATATCATTAGAACAACAGAAAAATCCGAATTTAATCCAGCTATGACAAACGTAAGTATGTTCGGTTTCATAGAGAATTAGACTTCCACGGATATATGCACACTCATAGAACATGTTTCAAACATGAGGATTCATTCTATTAAAAATAGAAAATATATATATATATATTAGAGAGGAATTGAATACCAGTAATTCTATTTTTGGAAAAGAAGAAAGAATGGAGGAATATAGCATTCAATTATACTCATATATACCTCAAGAAATCGATTCCAGGTATTTCATATTTATACAATAAATATCAAATATGCTCCCAAATAAGCCAAAAAAAGAAGGAAAATGTTAAGCAACAGAAATTGTCTCCAAGAGAGAATCAACATACTCTTTAAGCTTGGACTTTGTAATCGCGCCTTCTCTCCTACTTTCTGCCACTTCCTGCCCATCCTTGAACAATATCAACGTCGGCAATCCGTACACTTTGTATTCCTCAATCAATTGTGGATTGGCATCATGATCGATTTTCACCACCTCTAATCTATCTCCATAATCCTAAACAGATTATTCATTAGTTAATAGAAGTTTTTAATTAAAGAATAAATAAGTAATTCAGATGAAAAAGAAAGGAAAAGCACCTGAGCAATGGATTCCATGGCGGGAGAGATTAAGCGGCAAGGTCCACACCAAGTGGCAACAAACTCAACGAGAACAGGACGGCTGGATTCCAACACCGTACATCGAAACTCGCTCTCTTTAATTTCCTTAACGCCGGCACCGCAACGAATCGAGAATTTAGGAGCCGCGAAGGAAGTAAACGGCCGTGGGAGGGGGAGGTGGTTCCTTCGGAAGCCTCCGTTGATGGGAGGAGTGGAAAAGAAGGTTGCGACGGCGGAATATAGCTTCGACGGGGAAGCAATTGTGCGAGCCGGAGAGATGGATGATCGGACAACCACAGACGGCGAACTTGAGAGAAGCGTGTCCATCTTTTTACGGCTAGTGTTTATTGGTGAGGATTGAGGAAGGATAAAAGTAAGAGATCACACTATTTTATTTTATTTATTTATCTGTGTGATGGGGAAATTAGAGCTTATAACTATTTTTCTGCAATTTTTTTATTAATTTATCTAGTTTGATAAAATAATAAAAAATTAAAAATTCACTAAATTATTTTAATACAATTATTTTGGTCACTAAATTTTTAAACATTATATAAAAAGCATTAAACTCTTAATTTTGTTACAAAATAAACATTAAGTTGTTAGATGATATTAGCAGTTTAACAAGTTAATTGAAAAATTAAAGTAATATGTTAGTTGTTACAAAATTATAATTGAACTCTGTAAATATTACAAAATGATAAATATTTGATTGTAATATAATGTTAAATTTATTATTTAATTGTCACATAATGATAAATATATTATTTGATTATTACAAAATTATTAATGAACTATTAATTTTTTATAAAATAATTATTGGACTATTTAATTGTTATAAAATGGTCGGTTCTTGCATATTATACTATATTTTTTTGGTTAATTTCAACAGACTTTATTTCTGAAAACATTTCAAATGAATAAAAAAAGGTTATTTAGTTTTCAAAAGTGTTTCTTGAAATATAAACTTTAATTTCTTTCATTTAAAAGATTACTACAAACAAAAAGGCTCTTAATTTCTTTCGTAGGAAACGTTTTGGAAACAAAAACGCTTGGATTCCTACAAATTCTCTTAAAATCAACTATAGAAAAACTTACACTATAACTTGTAGTAATCAATCATTTTATAACAATTAAATAGTTCAATGGTTATTTTATACAGTTAAATAGTTCGATGATCTTGTTACAATGAAATAGTTTAATAATCATTATATAAAATTTATAAAGTTTAATAACTATTTTGTAACGATTAATATTACTTTAATTGTATAGTCAACCAACCATTAGGGTATTAAAGACATCTAACGAATTAGTATTCATTTTATAACAAATTTTAAAACTTAATGTCTATTTTATAATTTTAAAAGTTTAATAATCAAAATAATCATTTCAAAATAATTTAGTGATCATTTGTGAACTTTACTGAACTTTACCGTAAAAAATAAAAATCGTCTAGCAAATCAAAAGTGAGTTGTTAGTTTTTATAGGTTAGTCAAATTGGCAAGTTGGTTAAAATTGTGTCGTAATATTCTTTTGGTATAGTTTTTATTTTTTTAGTATTATTAATGTGATTTCAGTATAGTATTTGTTATGTTTTTTATTGGGCTCGTATGTCGTCAACTGAATTGTCAAGAGGAAGTAAATTGACTTGAAAGGAATTATGGTGGAAGCAAAGGAATTTAAAAATATTGGACAAAGGATTTAGAGTAGTTCAACTTTCTAACCAAAGTCTACATTCACTACCTTAGCTCACCACTAAAGATTTCTCAAATCTACTAGATTTACTTTCTTTTGAGGACAAAGAGTAACTTTACAATGCCTTAAGGTTTATACCCCAAAACCTTAAGACCACTCTCTCTCAAAGAGATTACAAATAAAACAAACTGAAAAACCTCACTTAGAAAAATTGTTTGCACACTAAGCACTCACCCAAAATCTTAACACTTGAACAAATATAACAATTTAGCTCAACAAGTGTTCTCTACAAAAAATATGACAATTTTAAGTACTAAAACAAATTTATCTATACAAAGAATGTTGGTAGTTGTTTCTCTGACTTTCATGGATGCTTGAAGACTTCTTTTAAACTCTCTAATGAGCTTGTGGTCGTTAATAGCAGTTGGGGTTGGTTTGGAGCCGTTGGGAATAAAATTTTCAGCATTAAATGCTCTTATGGTGTAGAGGGTATCGATACTCAAGATAAGGTATCAGTACCTACCTTAAATAGAAAGAGTCGTTAAACACAAAAACACAAGGGGTATCGGTACCCACCCTTGCGTATCGATACTAAGGGTCAATACCGGTACAAAATGGTGCTATTGGAATTTTCCAAAACTAAGTTTATCGGTACTCGGCTTTAGTCGTATCGGTACAGGCCATAGGGCATCGATACCGAGGATAGGGCATCGGTACCTAAGGCCTGTTTTTGACTTTTAAGACCTTTTGAAAATATTTGTTAAAGTCAAAAACACTTAAAAACATTTCAAGCATATTTTTCAAGTTATTTGGACTTTGAATAATTTTTGCAATATTTGAATTAAGTCCAAAAACATTTTTCAATTTGTTATATCAAAATCTTTATCTCAACAATCTCCCTTTTTTGATATAACGAAACCACTGTTTTTGAAAATCACCCTTTTAGAAAAGTAATTTTAGAAAAACAGAAATATTTTTAGAAAACATTTAAAACTCCCATTTTCTTTTTGAAAGTTAATTTTTTAAACATATCTCTCTCGCCTTTTGTTATATCAAAAATAATTCAAAACAAACTTTGAAATCACTTTAAAGCATGATAACAATGGAGAGTTAGACCAAAAAAAATTCACGAACGAAAGAATTTAGATAAAATGGCTCCCCCTTACTCAAGCATCAAGTAAATTGTTAGTTCAACAATTCAAGAGAAATATATTGAATTTCAAAAGAATAAATAAATCAGATAAATGCAAGAAATTCAATTATCATGTCATTTAAGAAATTAAATCAATAAGCATACAAGACATGAAAAAAGAGACAAAAAGTCCCTTTTTGACTATGTGTACCGGCACGGCATCGACCATATCGGTACTTTGGTTGAATGTCGTGTCGGTATGTATGGGTGATACCGGTATCGAAAGCATGAAATAGTAAAAATATACAACAAAAACAACCAAAAAGCCTTACACATGCTTTTATAAATATGTATATATATATTAAACATATAAAGCATGAATTTCACCAAATTCAACCAAATATTACAAGTTAATGGCCATAGACATAGAAATGGGCATAAAAGGTCAAAAACATGTAACTCATGCAATTGAGACTCCCCCTTACTATATGCAATTAGGCACAATATGGAGTCATCCAAACATGCTTATATCATTATGAAAATTAGACATGGAAAACATGATCAAGCAAATGCATGAAATTTAAATTTACCACTTGAACCAAGGTAGGATGTTAAGCCTTCATTCTTCAAGTGTCCTCTCTCCTTTGTGTGTTAAGAGCTTCCAAAATGTGACTTTGCTCATCAATGCTCAAGCACTGCTACAAATAGACAATCAAGTATTTTTTGGTATCCAATTTGCTTTGGATCCATTGGCATTAGTTCCAAAAATCTTTGCCCCCTTTGGAATCCATTTTTCAATATCTTTCTTTTTGTTTGAAGAAATGAGTCCTTTTGGGGCCCAAATATTCTTAATCATTTTTCCTTTTAAAAATCTAGGGGAACTAGATTATCTTTGATAAAAATTTATTTTGGAGTTACCTCCATTTTTACACGTTTGAAAATTTTTATTAAACAAATTCTTTTTAAGATCATCAATTTCCCTTTGATGGTCCTTTTGAACTTTTAGAAGAAAATTTTGTAACTCAAGGTTCTTTTGTTCAAAATCTTTAAACCTTGCTTCAAGTTCGAAATTGGTTTTAGAAAGTAATTCATTTTCGATTTTCAACTTTGAAATAAATTTTTGTTTTTCAAAAATGAAGCCTTGAATTCCAAAACCAAATCACCATAGGCTTCTTGTAACTCATCAAAAGTATAAGAATTTAAATTAGATGTGTTAGAAGTTACCTTTTCTTCTTGGATGACCATAAGACAAAGGTTGACTACCTCATCATCATTGGTGGAGTCTTCCTCATCACTCCATGTAGCCACAAATGCCTTTTTCTTTAATCTCTTCTTCTTTATCCTTAGGCAATCGTATTTGGCAATGCATGTGCTTCTTGCACTCAAAGCACACAACGGGATCCCTCTTCCTCCTTGATTCACGCTTTGATTCTTCTTTATCGCAATTCATGAATCGATTGAGTTTCTTGAAGAGTTTGGCCATCTTCTCTTCTTCATCTTCACTCTCCTCTTCACTAGATGTTTCTTCTTGAATACTCGAGGAGGTATTGAATGCAAAATTATCTTTATTCTTTTCTTCTCTTGGACATCAACTCACAAGTGAGCAAGGAATCGATGAGCTCGTCAAGCTTGAGCGTCTTGAGGTTCTTTGCTTCGATGATCGTCGTCTTCTTGAATTCCCATGATTCCGTAAGTGAATAAAACTAGCTTTTCCTTTGGGATCATTCTCCACAGCCTTTAAGTCCATTGACAATGGTGGAGAATCAATAGGACATAGCTTTGATGTCTTCCGTCGAGTTCATCTTGAAGTTCTCATACTCAAGGTTGAGAAGACCTATCTTGGTCTCCTTTACTTTGTTGGTGCCTTCATGTGTTACTTCAAGCTTGTCCCAAATCTCTTTGGCATTTGAACAAGAGGAGACCCTTCCATATTCATCGAGACCAAGTGCACAAAAGAGAATGTGTATGGCCTTGGCATTTGTTTGGAATCCCTTGTTCTCTGCATCACTCTAATTTCTCATCTCAAAAGTTGGACTGGTGTAGCCTTCCATGATGTTCAACCATGCCCCAAG
Organism: Hibiscus mutabilis; assembly: GCA_019671005.1. NCBI lineage: Eukaryota > Viridiplantae > Streptophyta > Magnoliopsida > Malvales > Malvaceae > Hibiscus > Hibiscus mutabilis. The sequence continues at coordinate 31,688,043 of CM033711.1, read as the reverse complement.
ATCACTAGCTTGAATGAATAGCATCATCCTATTCTTCCAATAGGAATAGTGAGATCCGTTGAAGAACGGTGGCTTGTTGATCGATTGGGAGTCTTTTATGTAATAAGCACCGGAAGTGGAGGTCATTGCTTTAGTTGACTGGAAATAACTTGAGCTCTTTGAGGATTGACTCTAGGATGCTAATCCGATGATAGAGACCTCGCTTTGATACCAATTGTTGGGCTCGTATTTCGTCAATCGAATCACCAAGAGGGGGTGAATTGGCTTGAAAGGAATTTTGGTGGAAGCAAATGAATTTAAAAAATATTAGACAAAAGGTTTAGAGTGGTTCGACTTTCTAACCAAAGTCTACATCCACTATCTTACCTTCCCACTAAGGATTTCTCAAATCCACTAGATTTGCTTTCTTTTGAGGACAAAGAGTAACCTTACAATCCCTTGAGGTTTATGCCCCAAAACCTTAAGACCACTATCTTTCAAAGCGATTACAAATAAGGCAAACTGAAAACCCTCACTTAGGCAAATTGTTTGCACACTAAGCACTCACCCAAAATCCTAACACTTGAGAAAATATAACAATTTAGCTCAACAAGTGTTCTCTACAAGAAATATGACAATTTTAAGTACTAAAACAAATTTCTCTATACAAAGAATTTTGGTAGTTGTTTCTCTAGCTTCCATGGATGCTTGTAGATTTCTTTTAAACTTTCTAATGAGCTTGTGACCGTTACTAGCCGTGGGGTTGGTTTGGAGCCGTTGGAGCTAAAATTTTTAGTATTTAAATGCTCTTTTGGTGTAGAGGGTATTGATACTTGGGATAGGGTATCAGTACTTGCCTTAAATAAAAAGAACCGTTAGACACAAAAAACACAAGAGGTATCGGTACTTGTTGCCAAGGTATCGGTACCCACCCTTGCGTATCGGCATTGAGGGTCAGTACCGGTACGAAATGGTGTTACTGGAATTTTCCAAAACTGAGTCTATCAATAATTGGCTTTAGTTGTACCTGTACGGGCCATAGTGTATCGTATCGGGGATAGGGTATCGATACCTAAGGCCTATTTTTGTCTTTTAAGACCTTTTGAAAATATTTGTTCAAGTCAAAACATTTCGAACATATTTTTCAAGTTATTTGGACTTTGAATAATTTTTACAGTATTTGAATTAAGTCCAAAAACATTTTTCAATTTGTTATATCAACATCTTTATCTCAACATTTTTTTATTTAGGAATAAAATTTAGACACACTTTACAAACAAAACTGTTTAAATCTGAATCATCTACTAAAAATATCATCCTTTTTTCTTTGAGGTTACTCTTTGAATTATTTTTCCGCTATAGTTGAACCATATAAATCTGGGTGAGTCTACAACAACTTAATTTTCGGTTAAAAATGACACAACCGAAAATGTTAGAAAACATGAAACCTAAAATGTTGCTCACACAACCGAAATGTTATACTTTTTGATAACATTTTAGGTTGGTGGTAAGTTTCGAAACTCATAGACAAGCTCTGAAATTTGTCGTGAAAAATATTTAGGCAACATTTGCAGGTTACAACCTAAAATGTTATACTTTTTGATAACATTTTAGGTTTGTGGTAAGTTATGAAACTCATAGACAAGTTCCAAAGCTTGTCGTGAAAAAAAAATTAAGTAACATTACGGTTGATGTGAATAACATTTTAAGTTCCATATTTTTAAAATCCCGATTACGCCTCTTTTTTAGTCGTGCCACACCCTAGACTCACCCTATAAATCCAAAAGCTCTATAATTTTCATTTTTCATGCGGTAGTTCTCTGATGTCGATATAACATATAGGTTTTTAACCCTAAACTCTAAATTATAACCCTAAATTTTAAATTTTAACTTCATAAACTACAAACCCTAAACTAGATCCCTAACCCCTAAAATTAAGACGCTTGTAAAAACAAAACATTTCCACCGTTAGTGCATGAGTTATTTTCTCATATATACATATATATATATATATATATATATATAATGATGATATAGGTTATTAACGGGTCATCTTATCGCTGATGTGTTAAATTTATGTCTTTAAGTCCCGTAATTAATTATTTAATTTAATTTTTTATACTTATTTGAATTTATTTATTTAATAAATATTAATTCGTAGATTATTGAATAGTTTAATTAATTATAAATATATTATAAAGATTATTTGTAATGTAAAAATATATATTTTTATATTCTTTTACAATTTTAATAATTTATAATTATTTTTAAACTCAAAATAACTAACGTTAATATTGACAAAAAAATAATACCATTATATTAATGAATTCATATTTTTCTTTTAGTTGTTCAATTTAGAAGAAATTAGACGTTGAATGGCTAAAGACGATTTTTTAGTATAATGCATGTTTATAATCCGTCTCTCCTTCCAACAATGTCAAATACAGTTAGCCAATACAACTTTCTCAACATAATGTTACATTTGTATTTAATTTTAGAATGACTCTTATTATTTTTAGGGTACACAACATAAATGGTTTTAAACTGTTAAGGCGCTTTCATTTTGGTCACCAAAATTTTAAAACTTTCATTATAATCACTGAACTTTTAGTTCATTTTCAATATTTTCCCTCCCGTTACTTTCCATTAGAAGCTGACATTAGTTTTCATTCTTTCTTTATAAAATAATGGGTAAAGTACACCAATCATCACTCAACTTTCTTCTCACTCCTATTTTGTTCATTAGAGTATAATTTTTTTAATTTACTAACTTAACTTTCAAAATGTTTCTATTTTGGTCACTCTCGAATTAAATTGTATATACAAATAGAAAAATTCGATTTCAATACAGATTTTTTTTAAATAAATTATTTTGATTCGGTTACAATTTACAATTTAAGCAAAATTAATTATCCAATTTGATACGTTATAAACAATATTTGTAAATTTTATGCATTAAAATATCTTATAGTTTTTTTAAAGACGTTTTGGCTCTAGGTAGGATTACTAATTGTGAACTCTTAGTTTTTTTACTTTCTAGTTGCTTGTCCACTTTTATCACAATCGAACAATTATTAAATTTATTATATTATCATATTTGATATTTTAATAAGCAAAATAAAAAATCATTACCCAAATCAAACATTTCAGTTAACTAGTCAATCAACTTTCTGATTTAATTGGTACAATAAAAGATTGAGAATTGAATAATTCAAAATTACCAATTAACCAAAATAATTTTTAAGGGTTAATTAAACTCGATTTTAGTATAGATTTTTTAAATAAATTATTTCGATTCGGTTACGGTTCACAATTTTAAGCAAAATTAATTAATCGATCTCTAAAACTAATATTTGATTTTAATATAACAAGGATTTTAATGACCAATTTGTAAAATTGGATAATTTTTTAAGTACTCAAAAAGACTCAAAAAATGACAAGGATTCGAACTTCAAATTGTTTCTAAGTCAAAAACTAAAACCCCAAATATTTTCTAAGTGTTTTTGTACTTAAATAGCCAAATTTGGTGCAGGAATATCGATACACCCTTGGTCGTATCGATACGAATTTTAGCTACTCAAAAATGATTTTTTACTCAATGGCTATTGGGTACCGATACACGTGTAGCCGTATCGGTATGCCATTCATACCTGGGAACCAAATGGCCTTTGAGTATCGGTAGGGCTTTATGCGTATCGATATGAGGTGTTTAGATTTTCAAGATCTTTGATAATAAATTTTTTACCGTTACCTTGTCAGTTTATTGGAACCATAAATTTGAAAAGTTGTTATACCGTACCGATACACCCTTAGGCGTATTGAAACCTTTTTCATTCTTAGTGAGCAAAACTGGTACCGATACGGAATAGTCTGTATCGATACCCTTTTATAAAATTCACTCTTCGTACCGATACACCCTCACGCGTATCGATACCTCTTTGTACAACGACTATTTCTTCTTATGGCAGGTACCAATACACATGTTTGCATATCGATACGTCTGGCTACCTAACAACATTTATTGCGGGAAAAATGCAGCCCAACGGTTATATTGATGATCTCAACAACCCAAACGGTTAGAAATTAATAAATTGGTATATAAAAAGTCTTTAAAGCTACAACAACAACTATTGAACAAGTCTTAAGCATTCAAGCACAAACCCAACAATCTTGAGCCTATTAAAGTCAAATTCTTGTAAACCATTTGAGAGTGCATATTTGTAATCTTTTGATTCAAGTTTTGGGTTGAGTGAACTTTGTAATTAGGGCAAACATTTACCTTTGAGAGGTTTTTCTCAGTTTGCTATTTTTTTTCTTGTAAAAGAGTGTTTTATCAAAGCTTTGGGGTAGAAAGCTTTGATAGTGTAAAGGTTTCCTCTTGAGCCTAGAAAAAAGGAAGAAATTCTTAGTAAATTTTGGGAAAATCTTTAGTGGGAGTTAAGGTAGTGGATGTAAACCTTGTTAGAAGGTTGAACCACTATAATATCTTGTGTCAATTTTCCATCTTTCAATTTACTTCCATTCATTTTTTTAAATTCCCAATTCACCCACCTTTTGGCCACACAACACCGATTGATCATCTTAACAATTGGTATCATAGCCACACTCATTAGAAGGATTAACATCCTCTTGAGATGATTCGAAGGTGATTCAATCAATAAACAATCAAACCATGGCCTCTATTTCTAGCACCAACCTCTATGAGTCTCAATCCATCTCTAATCCGATGTATTTCAATGGGGATAACTATCCTTATTGGAAGAATCGTATGAGACTCTTCATCAAATCCAATGACTACCTCCTTTGGGATGTGGTAAAAGATGGACCGGCCATTTCGATGAAGAGAGAAAGAGGCTGACTCGTTCCCAAGTCCAAGCAAGAGATGACTGATGAAGATCGGAGAAAGTTGTAAGTAAATGAAAAAGCTATGTACATGCTATTTTGTGCTCTTGGACCGAATGAGTATTAAAAGATGTTTTCTTGCACAAGTGCAAAGAAGATATGGGACAATCTCGAATTTACATACGAGGTCACCAACAATGTCAAAGAGACCAAGATTGGACTCCTCAACTTGAGTTATGAGAACTTCAAAATAGAACCAGATGAGGACATCACCAAGAGGATTTGGAGAAGTCATTTCGGAGGACAAGCTTATTCAGAAGCTTGTCTACTCTCTTCCCGAGTCTTGGGATGGAAAGAGGATCGCCATATAGAACCAGATGAGGACATCAACTCACGGTGGTCGGAGGGAGGTGGACGATGACCAGAGACGATGGCAGTGGTGTCTGGCGTCACCTATAGCAGTTGGCAAACAAGTCGGAGATGGATTAATAAGGTGGTGGAAGATTGAATGGGAAAATGATGATGAACAGGGGACGAGTTCATGACCAAACTCGAAGTTTGATCTTAAAAAAACATGAGATGGGAGGGTTTTGGTGTTTGTCACGGATCAAAGAGGGAAAATAGAAGAACAAGTGATGAACTTGATGATGAACTGAGGTGTTTAATTGAAATTGAGGGTTGAAATATGGGGAAATAGTGTTTGAGTTTAGAGGATTTGAGAGAAGGGAGAGGGCAGAGAGAGGGTGATTGTGTGTTATGGTTGAGTTGGCTCAGAAAAAGGGTTTTTATACCTTGAGTTGAACGGTGCCATTTTGGGCACTAGGTCAGGTAGGATCCACATTTTTTTAATCTGGATTAGGCAGGGGATCTGCGTTTTTCAAGTTTTGAGCTAATTATAGTTTAAGTCCTTTAATTTTTGACGTGTATTCCAATTCAGTCACTATGTGTAATAAAAATCAAATTTAAAGTTTATAATTTGTTCATTTCGGTCCTTTTTTGTTTGTTTAATTTAATTTTAATTGTTCTAATCTATATGCTTGGATGCATGTTTAAAATTAAGCATATAGTATTGTATGTTAGATAACTTAATCACATAGTATTAATTAATTGTTAGAGCCTTAAGTTCTTTAAGTTCTCAAATTACGAATCAATAATTAATTAGGTGAGATAATTATAGTAACTTAGTGGATATTAAATGAAAAGCTTTGGAGTTCAAATTTGGGTAGTGTCCCAAGGCAATGAGATGTTATTCCAACATTGCTATAAATTATAACATTTAATATTCATTACAACATTATAATCAGATGAATAATTTAGTTAATTAGTTAGAGCTATAGTCTTTAGGATTTTTTAATTAGGATTCAACAACTAATTAAGGAGACAATTCTAGCAAATTGGTGGATGTTAAATGAAAAACTTAGAAGTTTAAATTTGGGTAGTGTCTCACCGTAATGAGGTGTTATTCCAACATGGTTTTTAAGAAGAACATTTAATATTCACTATAACTTTATAATTTGATAATTAATTTAGTTAGTTAATTAGAGCATTGATTAAGACTAGAACTTTAAATAATTAGAATGACAAATTAATTAGTGAATATTATCTAAAATTTATGGGTTTTAATATGGATGGTATTCAAGCAATTGGTACTATCTCATAAAAGTCTTTAAGTTTAATAATATTCATAGTCTTAAATAATTTGATTAATTAGAGCCTTTTTATATTAGAACTTAAAATAAACAAGACAATAATTGGACATGCATTAAAAACCTTTTATGTTGGAAATATATTTTTGAATATGAATAGGGGTGTCCTAACGTAATTGGGAGCTTTTAAATCTCATATTCGTATAAAATATTTCCTTATAAAAGGATATTTCCATTTGAAATTTAAATCCAGATAATAATTAGGGGTTAAATTAAATTTGAATTATTATTCTTAAAATGCCACGTAAAATTAAAGGTACCGATAACAGACGTTTGTGGGGGTGCTAATCTTTCCCCACACATAATTGATTCCCAAACGCAAATCTTAAAGAAATGAATCTTTGGTTGTTTTTATAGTGTTTGGTCTACCTCGAAGTGATCAGTGACGACTCCAAAATGATTTTCAAAAATCGAATTAAAAAATGCAAAACCCTAATTGTCAAGCTATTTTCACAAGGCAAAAAATGGTCACGACAGCTTGGCGACTCCGCTGGAGAAATTCGAGAGTCATGCCTAATTAATTTATGTGGCATTAAAGAATGATAATTTGAATTTAATTTTTCCAATAATTATTGGATGGATTTTTAGAAAGAATGGAGATAGCTTTTTCTTTGTATGATTTAAATTGTCATTCATGCATAAGCTTTCTACCCGAGCTTTCTCCTTTAAGTGGGAGCGAGACATGACCCTACATGAGTTATCCAGCTCCATGACTAGAATTTTGTCTTTCTTCTTGTATACCAACCTTATACACCGTGAGGTTATGCCTCCGCTATAAGGGGTCATATACTCTCGAATCGATGTCTTGTTATCGCAGTAGACAGTAACGACAGTTTGGGTACCCAGAGTCTAGAACAAAAATCACATGCTATAATCTAGAAACCTACTCCGCTAGAGCTAGATAGTAACCTAGGACAGGATGCTGCTGATTTAAATACGCTTCTCTGGTTATTCTCTCTGCTTAATATAACCTGTTTTGCCGTAAGTATTTAACTTAAGTTCGTTGCCTTCAATATTATCTCACAAATACTGACACATTTCTTTTGTTTGTGTTTTTGTTTTCTTTTGTGTTGCATTTTTGCATTCATGCATTGCATCATTTAAACATATCATTTTTCTTCAAATGACATTATTTTTTAAAATAACATTAAATTTTTTTCAAATAATATTGCATTTTTAAATAACATCACTTTTTTTCAAATAACATTGCATTTAAAATATTTTGCATTTAGCATTGCATTTTTTCAAGCATCGTATTAGCAGAAAACCAATATTCTGAGAAACATGGGCAATAGGCTTGTTAGGGTTAAGCAATCTCATAAGGTTGTTAAGGATCGCCTGGGTAGCATGGAGCGGAAAATTAACCAGTCACAGAACGAGATGGTAATTTGATCTACCACATTGCTTGGAATCATGGAGGTTGAGAAAGAAAATGTTTTATATGGAAATACCAACATTGGTGATTAAAATGAAAAATTATCTCACACAAGGGTTCAACCTGAAGGATCAGTTCCGAAGAAGGTTCAGACTGGTGCAGTCAAAGTATCGGCCAACAACTCAGAGAATTTGGAAACAAGCATTGGAGATGACACTCCTAAACTTAGTGCACTGATAGTAGTCGACAGAGTTTAAATGGATGCCATCTAGCAAACAAATACAAGAAGATCGAGTAAAAGTCAGATTTTGATGTTTTCCCTAGACTTGTATTATCTGGGTTATAAGATTGTTAAAGAACAAGATGATTTCAAAAGAGTTACAAAATCGTATATGTTTCCAGAATGTTTCTCCAAAGTGATAAAAGCCAAGTATTTAGTTAATGCCAGAAATTTTCCCATAATGGAATTGTCTCCATCAAAGAAAATAGGAGCATCGAGCACAGAAACAAAAGACAGAGAGATCAAATGGTTTAGCAAGAAAAGGGAGACGATTATTCCAATTCCAATGCCATATTCATATTTGTTGCCCTACCTTGTGCAGAATCACTTGTTGATGACGGTTCCACCGAAATTTTATGTCTTTTTAGGGCATAAAAAATGCTTGCGGTTATTACTGTGGAGATTTTAGTCACTCTGTGGAGGATTGTATGTTTTTTAAACACATAGTTAATGGTCTCATCAGGAATGGACATTTATGTTTTGAGAATGGAGAACCCCGATTCTAAAAAAGATCATCAATTGCTAGAAGAATTGAGATAAAAGAGAAATGGCCGAATCTACAACAAGATTTTGTGGGTAATCCGTTACAGTTCGAGGTCTACTAGAATCGAAGTAATGTTTGGAAATCTACCTCTTCAACATTTTCTCTACTGAAGAATACTTCAAAGTCAGATGCTCAAAGTGCTCATGTTAGTGGAAAGTCTAAGGCTAAAATGGATCTCATCCATATTTCCTATCGCGAGCTATACTTCAAATTGCATGAAGCTTCACCACATTAGTTGAAACCTTCAAAGCCCCATCATCCAAGTTATTATAACATAAGGAATCATTGTGAGTATCATAATGGAGTTTATGATCATGACATTGAAGACTGTTACACTTTCAAGCAACAAGTTCAAAACTTTCTAAACTAAGGGATTTTGGAAGTTGACGCTGAAGGTCAATCTATTAGGATTTGTAACCCAAGAGGTAGTCACCTAATTAGAGCCAGTACGATTGGAATGCTTGAAAATCAAGTGCTGAAAGACGTAAAGAAAAGAAAGAGAAGAAAGAGAAAGGTGAAACTAATTGAGAACCAACAGCCAACAATGAAGAAACCTCGAATGGAAATACCCGTTAAAGCCTTCAACACATCCGAAAAATAACTTGTGAAACAAAGTTCATCTAGATGTCAGCCAGAAGGAGTTGTTAATTTCCACATGCAAATGATCGAACATTCTATGAAAAAGAGCAAGCAATTGATTGAAGAAATAAGAAGACTTGTTATACAAGGATATAACAGGGGTTAGATTTGATTAAATTGCTTAACAAAAATTAAGTATGATTTGATTAAATTGCTGCAAGAATTCAAAGACATCTTCGCATGGTTATACCAGGATATAATAGGGGTTAGATCAAGACAATGTTATGCAGAAGTTACTCATTAGGCCTAAATGTAATACTGTTCAGGAAAAGCTTAGAAGAATGAGACCAAAAATGTTGCAAAGGCAATTTGATGATGAATTCCTCAAAATGGCCAAGACCTTAATAAAGTGAGCTTGAAAGACAATATTCTTTTGATTCGAAAGAGGAAGAGAAAGTAACATTTACAACCATGTGAGACTCACTACAAACTAATGCTATTTGGTGTTAAAAGCATTGGGCAACACATAAGAAGGCCCTGGTAACCGAAATAAAGATGGATGCAAACTTCAAGAACAATTCTCCAAGGATTGAGGAAGTATCAATTGAGATCCAATTTGTCAAAGCATACTTTTGGAAGTCATATTTGGGAAGCTCATGGATCAACAAATGTGGAACTGAAATTAACCCTGTCAAAGTGAAAGCTTTTCAGAATTTTCTCCTCTAGGCAAAAAAAGAAAGAAAAAAAGCAAGAAAGAAAGCAAAATAAAGAAAAAAAAGAAAACAAGGAAAAGAAAAAGAAAAAAGAAAGAAGCCCAGAGATATTGAATTATTCATCATGACGGATAGAGAAATATGGTCTAGTGTTCAAGTTGCTAACAAAGATTGATCCAGGAGTATGGGATGAAGAATGCCAAGAAGCCCTAGAAAGATTAAGAAACATTTATCAAGCGCACAATTCTAATAGCACTGGTTCTAAATTGGTCATTGATTCTTTCATGATCTATGAAAACTCGATGGGATGTGTACTAGGCCAGCATGGTGAAACAAGAAGGAAAGAGTCATTTGTTATCTGAGCAAAGATTCACCAATTAAAAATTATGGTACCCATCAATTCAAAAGCTTTGTTGTTCGTTGGTTTGGGTAGCTTGAAGGCTTAGACAATATATGTTGTATCATTCTATCTATCTAATTTCAAGAATGGATCCTTTAAAATTCTTGATGGAAACACTAGTGTTGACTAGAGAATGGCTCGTTGGCAAATGTCATGATCAGAGTTTGATATAGATAGAATGACATGTTTCTTGGCGAGACATGCTTCAGAAGATCATGAGTCCTTGAACTTTAATCTCCCAAATGATGATTCAATGTGCATAACAGAAGGTACAAGAAAAAAAACCTCTGGATTATGTTTGAGAGAGAATATAATGCCTTTTTTGCTATATAAGGCAGATTTATCCAAAAGCCTCCATAGATGCCATGTTATCCTAATCTTGATTTATCACTTTACCAAATGAGTAGAAGCTACTTCTAATGTCGGTATTACAAGAGCAATAGCTTGCAAGATGCTGAAGAGAGATTATTTGTCGATATGGTTTTCCATAGAGAATCATCATTGATCAGGCCTCTAATCTGAACAACAAGATGATATTAGAAGTTTGGTGATAGTTCAAGATAAAGCATCATAATTTTGTGATTAATATCTTAGTGATGAATGGGACAGTAGAATAGACAAACATAAACATCACAAGATTATCTCAAAGACTTGCAAGACTGGAATAAGAAACTACCGTTAGCCTTGTATGTATTTCGATCTACAGTGTGCACTTCAACAGGGGCAACACTATATTCTTTGGTCTATGGGATGGAAGTAGTATGACTAATTGAGGTTCAGATTCTGATGCTGGGTATTGACAAATGTAAGATTGGATGACGCATAATGAGTATAAGCTCGATAAGGTCAGTTGAATCTCATTGAAGAGGGGAGACTAAAAGTAATTTTACATGGTTAGATGTACAAAGAGAAAATGATGCGAGCTCACAACAATGAAAGTTCATCCAAAAGAATTTCGAGAAAGGGATCTAGTACTTAAAAAAGATCTTGCCAGTTCATAAAGATTTCCGTGGGAAATTGATGCCTAATTGGAAAGGGCTATACATCATCAAGTAGGCCTCTCTCTGTAGGAGCGTTGATTTTAACAGTGATGACCAGAGACGAGTTAAGCAATCTAGTGGACTCAGACTCGGTCAAGAAGTGTGATGCTCGAAGAACTAAAAAGAGATAGAAAAAGAAAAAAGCAGAGTGAAAACCCAAAAAAAGGCGTTTCGCAAAATGATAATATCTATGGTGAAAACCCAAAAGGGCGCCTTAGATATATAAAAAAAGAGGAAACAAAAATTAAAAAAAAGAAAGAAAAAGAAAAAATCAAAAGAAAATAGGGGTGTTAACCCGTTTTTATGTTTTGCAATAAAAGGGCTTCGTTTGTCTACTTTATCTATTTTAGTACTACATATAATATATGTGTGATTATCATTAAAGCTAATAGAAAAAAAATATTACTAGTATTATTTGTTTATTGCGATTAAGTATTATTAGTACATATTAGTGATATATATAATACTATTTATTATCGTGTGTGGTTATTATTATTATGATGTTATCTAATATAAAAATCCCAAAATATTATTATCATAGTATATTAGATGTTCTATGTTAAGTCTCTATGTTTTATCTATTTTCATTGCTATTTAATATTATTATTGCAAAAATCAGAAAACCAAAAAATATATTAAGTTAATATAAAAGCCCAATTAAATAAAAAGCCCAACTTTAATATCAGTCCATTTACACTTAGATATTGAAAACCCAAAAACATTATATATGTATTAACAGCCCATTAACATAAACAAAATAAGAGCCCAACTGTTTATTTACAAAAGAAATATACAAATATTTGGCCCGTTTTAGGCCCAACTTTGATTAAACACAAAAACCTAATCCATTTATCTTTTGCGCAGCCCAACCCTTACCGTAAAATCAACTCTTGATCTGATGCAACTGAAGGCCCTTCCAGATCCCCCACACGCACGCGCGTGTGGAGCTCACGCTTGTCTCCTCAGCTCCCAAGCCACGTCTGTTTACCTTCCAAACACTCCCACACGCCATTCGAGCCTTTTAAATTCTCCACGTCGGCCTGCAGCCACTAGCAACTAGGATTGGTCCCCTCATCCTCTCTCGTATCACATGCAAAACAAAGCAAAAGTCAGACAAAGGCAGATTTGAATGTGAATACAAATAAAATACAGAGGAATATCAGAATAGTCTCCCCAACAAACCAACATTGGCGAACTATCAGATGAATCCGACCAAAAATCTCAAGCGAAACCAATAGAGGAATTTATAATTTCATTTCTATTTTCTAAAAAAACAATGTAAATTAGGGCTATAAATAAAAAGCCCCAACCATTTGTAACCCTAAGTTCAAACTCTGGGGATTTCAAAGAAAAGGAATACAAAAAACTTTTTGAGGTATCTACTCTTTTTTCATTTATAAGCATACACATATTAGAGTTAGGGTTTCTTTTTACCTTCAAAGCGTCTGTCACACTCCAAAAACTAGTCTAGTCAGAATGAGGTTCCGATGATCGAAATTTTGTATCGGATATGCTCAGAAATGTAATCTCTCAATCCTTGTACCCAATTTTGTAGCAATGAAAGTTAGTTGAACTTGATTTAAGTTGTAGGGACCTTTTGTAAGAAAATCAAAGCCAAAAATGTTGATTTTGAGCCAGGCGTAACGATACAGTTAGACCTGTATCGATATAGTATGACCCAGCTTCCATAATGAACTTACCTATTTTAGTCTAGCCGTATCGATACAACTATAGGGCGTATCGATACGAGTCCCCTGTTTGAAGCTATTTTAGTGGTCAAATTAAAAGAAATGGGAAGCAAGATGTTGACTCACCTTTTTGCTTGCCTACCCCCACGTGATTGGGTCACCTTTTGTGCTGAAGAGGTGATAGCTTGATATCTTTGATTCATGAAATGATATTGAATTGGGTTTAGCAAACCCTCAAAGGTGGGTAAGCCTCCTATTGGTTGTTAAAAATGTGGGTAAATAATCAAATTTTGCTCTCTTAGAATAGATGAAAGAAAGAAAGCATTGGTCTTGTTATGCAACTCCCAAAAGCTAAACTCACCTTGTTTGTCTTGAAAGAAAGCAAGCTTAAACACACACCTCTCCTATTGATCTCTCTAAGCTTAAGTTTTCTTTGACCCAATAATCCCATAACAAAGCTATCGATCAGGTAAGTAAAAGCCCCCAATCGGTTGTTGAATTCCTTGGATACTTGGATTTCAATTACAAGTCAAATTGTTAAGTCTAATCTTTGAAATGAGTACTATATCGTTATAGCGATTATAATATTCCTTGTGTTTCTTCCTAGTTCAAAAATTTGAAGAAAATAATCTGTCATCTTCAACCAAGTCTAGAAGCAAAAGAATCTAAATCCAAGAACCCTAAAAGCTTACATGCACTAGGTGAGTGTATTCGTGTCAGGGATAGGCAAGGTGCCATCTCGTTGCGTTCATTTTATGTTATAATTTGCATTTTTATTTAAGGGCTCAAGTAGAACAAGCTTTTGTGGATACTAATGGTAAGCATGGTAAGTTTTCGACATTGATTAGTACGTGTAAGTTCATATACAATACTTGAATTATGCTAAGTGTGACTTTGATATGAATATGCTATGATATGATATGTGGAGCTAAGGTTCAAATTGACATCCGATGTGATATGGCTTCGAATACAAAGGTAATTTTATGTTGTAATATGTGATCTTGGACAATTGTAGACATTGGATACAATTGGCATGCCATAGGATTATTTGAGCTCATTAAGTAAGGGATTGGACTACAGTCCGGGGCTAAGGTTTATATGTGGTGAGATAAGGTTGGTTTGTGTAAGGGATATATATTTCGGAGCTACGGCTCAAGGCTACAACCTATTTTGGATATGTGTGGTGTACAGTGGAATCCGCATATCCATTGGTTACCATTTCCAAGGAAATGATATGTTTATATGATTTATAATTGCTACATTGAATCATGACTATTGGTTTGAATATGATCTTATATGATTGACGCTATGTATATTGTTAACCAAGTATGCCTATATGTCATTCATGTATTTGATAAACTTATGGTGCATTTTTTATAACACCTCACTAGGCTATGTAAGCCTAACATTCGTGTGTCTCATACATTTTAGGACCTTGAAGCAATCCGAACTTTGATCGTGTAGTTATAGTTGCAAGTCACTCTCTTCAAACCCATGTATGCCTATGTTTTGTTTGAACTCTTAGTAAGGTGGCATATGGTCTAGACATGTCATGTTTGTTCCTTATGATATATGTGTAATGGTTTAATAATGTATAAGGGTTAAATATGGTTTTTGGTATGCTTGTGGAATGACTAAACTAGTTATAATGGGCTTAAAAGGACTAAAAGGTGAAAACTAGGTAAATAGATTCGAAACGCTCTAAATTTTTTATGCTATTAAAAATATGGATATTAGACTTGCTGGTAAAATGTGGTTAAGTTTGGACTACGTTCAAAAAGTTAAATTGATTAGAAACCAGCTAAAATCTGTCATTACAAGGTAGGCGTATCGGTACGGGTGATGGCGTATCGATACGACCTTGCATAATTGGACTAAGTAATATAGGGAGTATCGATACGCAAAATGGGGTGTATCGATATGGATTTTGGCAGTAAGGTGTGGGAAATAAATGGTATCGATACGGCTCTAGGCTGTACCGAAACGAGTCAACCTTAGTCAAAGTGTATCGGTACGGGATTAGGTGTATCGATACGAGCATGTTACCCTTGAATCTAAAAAATGAAAATTTGGCTTAGCGTACCGATACAGGCCTAAGTGTATCGATACGGTGTTAGTAAATTATGTTAAAAGACATAGAAACCAGTTTTAAGGAGTTTATAAAATGGTCCCTAAAACTTGTACAGCCTAATTGGACAGATAAATGGCCTCTGTTAGTAACGAAATTGCACAGATTAGTAATTGATAAGTTTAATTGAATATTTGTAAAAGAAATTCTCGTAAAGTCCCTTAATTTGTAAAAATTACAATTTAGTCCCTAAGTTTGTACAAGTTTAAAATTAATCCCCAAATTGAGTAGGCTACCATTGAATAGTTCATTTAGGTCCTAAAATGGGATGAGTAAACCTCTCGAATAAGATTATGAACTCCGAATATATCTCTGAATCTCCAATATATTTTCCGGTAGCATTTTCTTACCTGGTTCTCTACCAGGTCGAGAAAGGAGTGTTATATTTGTGGTATCAAAGCCTAGGTTTAGTCGATTCTAGGACTAAACTAAAGTCTGTTATGAGTCTGCATCTGTATATGCCACATAGGATTTATTTGTATATGTTATCCGTGACTTGTACCTTACACGATTTGATTCTTCTTGAATGATTAGATTTGAAAATGTTTGTACCTACCGATAGGCGTGCCGTAAATGAACCACACCATGGCTCCTCCTCAACACAAGGGGATAATCTGAGAGCCGAGGTTAGACCTGAACAAGTGGGGTAGAATGACCCACCTCCCCCGACGCCTCTTGCTCAGCAGAAATATTTAATGTCAATGGCTGAAATGATCAAGCAAGTGGCCGTGTCTCTTAGGCAAGAGCCGCCACCGCAGCCTGTTGAAGCCCTACATCTGCTACCAAAGCCCATGTTGACAAGCTCCGTCAGTTTCCAGTTTATACCTTCACTGGCCATGACCTAGATAATCATGAGATAGAAGAGTATTGGCTTGAGAATACTCTTAAAGTCTTGAACAAGTAGATAAAGTGCCCTATGGAGCACAAAATAGAATACGCTCTAGCTTTGATTTTCGAAGAGGCTTAGAGTTGGTGGGACACTATGACCCTTACGGTACCTGAACACTGAACATGTGGGACTTCTTCCTTCAGGAATTTCGTAAAAAGTACGTTAGTGAGCATTATATTGCTAAAAGACGTAAAAAGTTCCTCCACCTAAGGAAAGAGGAAGATCGGTGGATAATACATCCACAATTTTTACAAGTACGTGAGGTATGGTGCTGAGATCATACGTATCGAGAAGGAGAAGTGTACAATGTTCATTGATGGCCTTTGTGACGAACTACGTCCTCTTTTCACTGCCTTAGAGATAGAGGATTTTTAGACCCTAGTTAATCGAGCTATTGCCACTGAAGCCTCCTAGAAGGCCTATGAAAGAAGAAAAAGGAACCAAGTCCGGTCCGATAAGAGGTTCTGAGATGACTCTAGGCCTCATATGCCTCAAAAGAAGGGCATACAATGGGATCAGAAGTCTGCCACCTTTCAGCAACGACCAAGAATAGGATGCGTGCAACAATCCCAATCTCTAGGAACATATGTTGCTCGTACAACTTTATTTGGTAGTACGGGTGGTTCCGCAAAAGGTTCTCAGATTCCTTTATGCAACTTTTGAAAAAAAAAGGCACCCTAGACAGTGCTGCAGACAATCTAGATCCTGTTACCTCTACGGTGAGTCTAGCTACTTCATCAGGCAGTGTCTGCAAAATCCAAACGCTCCTACCACAGTGGTTTCTCAGAATAATTCTGCTAAGGGAAGATGAGCAAAACAAGCGCAGTCTGGATCAGCGAGGAGACCTCGCAACACCAACGCTCCTTCAGTTGGACGTGATCCTTAGACCTCAACCCAAATGTACCATGTTTGTGGCTGAGAGCAAAAAGGTGATCCTGATGTGATAACATGTATAGTGGGATTGTGTTCTTATCTTGTTTATGCTTTGATAGATCCAGGCTCCACGTATTCCTTCATTAGTGAACCGTTGATTGAAAAATATGCTCTAGAATCTGAACCATCCACTTCTGAGATTGTTGTCTCTAACCCACTAGGAGATAGTATGGTTATTCGGTTGGTTTGTAAAGCTTGTCCTCTGAGGATCCAAGGGGTCCCATTTCTGGCCAACTTGATGGCCTTACCTTTCCATGAGTTTGACCTTATCTTAGGCCTTGATTGGCCAGCCGAGCATCAAGCCTGTGTAGATTGTTTGAAGAAAAAGTTATGCCTCAGTGGACTCAGCAAGGAAAGTATAACCTTAATGAAAACCAAAACTGAACCAACTAAGGCTCTCACATGTGCCATGGAGTCTAAGGAAGATTTGAAGATTGAGAACGTGCCATTGGTAAAAGAATTCCCTGATATGTTTTTCGATGAACTTCCAGGACTCCCTCCCAACCGAGAAGTGGAATTTGGAATCGAAGTGCAACCGAAGACCACACCAGTCTCCATTACTCCGTATATAATGGCTCTAATCAAATTGAAAGAGTTGAAGGCCCAAATCCAAGATCTTATGGACAAGAGATTTATTCGACCAAGTTCCTCACCCTAGGGAGCACCGGTTTTGTTTGTCAAGAAGAAGGATGGATCGAGGCGACTATGCATTGATTATCGCCGGTTGAATAGAGTAATAATCAAGAACAAGTATCCGCTACCTAGGATCGATGATCTCTTCGGTCAGTTAAAAGGTGCTTCTGTCTTCTCTAAGATAGACCTACGATCCGGATACTATCAAATGCTAGTAAAGGAGTCCGATGTCCCAAAGACTGCCTTCCAAACTAGATATGACCACTATGAATTTCTAGTCATGCCTTTTTGGCTTACAAATGCACCTGCAGCTTTCATGGATTTGATGAATCGTGTATTCCGGCCCTATCTAGACAAGTGTGTAGTTTTGTTCATGGATGACATCTTTATTTACTCCAAAGACACAACCACTCATGAAGAACATGTCCGGATTGTGCTACAGATTCTTCGGGAGGAACAACTATACGCTAATTTTAGCAAATGTGAGTTCTGGCTATCTGAAATATCCTTTCTAGGACATGTGATCTCTTTTGCGAGAATTCAAGTTGACCCAAAGAAGATTCAAGCAATCAAGAATGTTAGAGAAGTTCGTAGCTTTTTGGGCCTTGCAGGCTACTATCGTAGATTCGTTAAGGGATTCTCGATGATTGTTGCACCCTTGACAAAACTTTTCCGTAAAGAAACTCCTTTTTTATGGACCGTGGAACAAAAAAGGAGTTATGATAAGCTTAAGCAAGTTCTGACCCATGCCCATATTTTGGTGCAACCTGAGTCGGGTAAGGACTTCACCGTATACAGTGATGCATCCCACTTGGGACTAGGCGGTGTATTAATGCAAGAAAGAAAGGTCATAGCCTATGCTTCACATCAGTTTAAACCTCATGAGCTAAACTATCCGATACATGATCTGGAGTTAACTGCTGTTGTATTTGCATTAAAGATTTGGAGGCACTATCTTTACGGTGAGAAGTGTTATTTGTACACGGATCACAAAAGTCTAAAATGTCTTCTGACTCAGAAAGAGTTGAATCTTCGTCTACGTCGGTGGATGGAGCTTTTAAAGGACTACGACTTGGTTATTCATTACCACCCTGGTAAAGCCAATGTCGTAGCTAATGCTCTTAGTCAGAAACCTACTCCCTCTCTGAGATATTTGAATGCTCATTTTCGACTCAAGAGGCATGGCAAGTTATTAACAGAACTGAGAGTTCAGTCAACTATTATGTCTCGAATCAAAGCACTCCAAGAATCTGATGAGTTGCGAACTCTTATTACTAAGATCAATGACAAACCAGACCTTGAATTTGCTGTGAATTCTGATGGTTTGTTGTGTTTTCGGAACCGTATTTGTGTTCCCGATGATGATGATCTTCGAAATCAAATTCTAAGCGAAGCTCATTCAAGTCCTTTCTCTGTTCATCATGGAGCTATCAAGATGTATAAGGATTTAAAGGAGTTATATTGGTGGTCTGGTATGAAAGGTGAAAGTGCAGACTTTATGGCGAGGTGTTTGACCGCCAACGAGTTAAAGCTAAACATAAAGTGCCTATTGGTCTTTTACAACCCATTGAGCTCTCACAGTTGAAACAAGAACGTATTACGATGGATTTCGTAAGTGGCTTATCAGTGAAACCAAAGAAAAATGATGCTATTTGGGTCATTGTAGACCGATTCACCAAATCTTCTCATTTTATTCTGGTGAGAATAGACTTCGATTTTCCTAAGCTTGCTGAGTTGTACGTTCGTGAAGTTATCCGTTTACACAGAGTTTCTATGTCCATTATTTCCGATCGTGATCCACGATTTGCATCCCAGTCTTGGAGGACCCTACAAAAGGCTTTGGGAACTTGAGTGCACCTAAGCACTGTTTTGCATCCTCAAATCGATGGTCAATTTAAAAGGGTTATTCAGATTTTGGAAGATATGCTCCGAGCCTGTGTTATTGAATTCGAGAATACGTGGGAGAAATCCCTGCCTTTGGTGGAATTTGCTTACAACAATAGCTACCAAGCCTCAATTCAAATGGCACCCTACGAAGCCCTTTAAGAGAGGATATGTATAACCCCTCTCTGTTGGACCGAACTTGGTGAAGGTAAGGTGTTAGACCCCGACTTACTTCGGGAAACCGAAGAGAAGGTGACCATTATCTGTGATCGGCTCAAAGCTGCATTTGACCGACATGAAGCTTATGGTGATCCAAAAAGAAGAGACATTTAGTATGACGTTGGTGAAAAAGCTTTCCTTAAGGTGTCTCCGTGGAAAAAGATCATTTGATTTGGCAAGAAGGGGAAGCTAAGTCCTCGTTTCATCGGTCCATTCGGGGTGATCAAGAGAGTTGGACCTGTTGCCTACCGACTTGCTCTCCTGAAGAGTTAAACCGGATTCATAATGTATTCCATGTGTCTATGCTACAGAAGTACCGGTCTGATGCCTCCTATGTAATCGAGTCAAAGTCTGTGGAGATTTAGTCTAATCTGACGTACGAGGAAGAATCAGTACAGATCCTCGCACGAGAAGTTAAAAGACCTCGTAATAAGTCTGTTCCCTTAGCGAAAGTCCTTTGGAGAAGTCATTCAGTTGAACAAGCAACGTGAGAACCGGAAGAGACAATGCAAAAGAAATACCCCCATTTGTTCAATTAGAGTGAAAATTCAAGGATAAATTTTCTTAATGGGAAGAGTTGTCACACCCCGAAAATTAGTCTAGTCAGAAT
The DNA here is from genome assembly GCA_019671005.1 of Hibiscus mutabilis. Classification (NCBI taxonomy): domain Eukaryota; kingdom Viridiplantae; phylum Streptophyta; class Magnoliopsida; order Malvales; family Malvaceae; genus Hibiscus; species Hibiscus mutabilis. The sequence continues at coordinate 31,667,601 of CM033711.1, read as the reverse complement.
GAGGTTTCGATGATCGAAATTTTATATAAGATATGCTCGGAAATATAATCTCTCAATCCTTGTACCTAATTTTGTAGCAATGAAAGTTAGTTGAACTTGATTCAAGTTATGGGGACCTTCTTGTAAGAAATTCAAAGCCGAAAATGTTGATTTTTAGCCAGACGTATCGATACAGTTGGACCTGTATCGATACAGTTTGAACTAGGCGTTTCGATACAGTAATACATGTATCGGTACAAACCCAACTACCATAACGAACTTACCTATTTTAGTCTAGCCGTATCGATACAGCTATAGGGCGTATTGATATGGGTCCCCTATTCGAAGCTATTTTAGTGGTTAAATTAAAAGAAATGGAAAGTAAGGTACTGACTCGCCTCTTTGCTTGTATACCCCCACGTGATTGGGTCACCTTTTGTGCTGAAGAGGTGATAGCTTGATATAGTTGATTCATGAAATGATATTGAATTGGGTTTAGCAAACCCTCAAAGGTGGGTAAGCCTCCTATTGGTTGTTAAAAAGGTGGGGAAATAATTAAGTTTGGCTCTCTTAGAATGGATAAAAGAAAGAAAGCTTTGGTCTTGTTATGCAACTCCCAAAAACTAAACTCACCTTGTTTGTTTTGAAAGGAAGCAAGCACCTCCATTGTCATCCCTAACCTTAAGCTTAAGCACACACCTCCCATATTGATCTCTCTAAGCTTAAGCTTTCTTTGATCCAATAATCCTATAGTAAAGCTATCGATCTGGTAAGTAAAAGCCCTCAATCGATTGTTGAATTCCATGGATACTTGGAGTTTAATTACAAGTCGAATTGTTAAGTCTAATCTTTGAAATGAGTATTATATCGTTATAGTGATTATAATAATTCCTTGTGTTTCTTCCTAGTTCAAAAATTGGAATGAAACAATCCATCATCTTTAACCAAGTCTAGAAGCAAAAGAATCGAAATCCGAGAACCCTAAAAGCTTCCATGCTCTAGGTGAGTGTATTCGTGTCAAGGGATAGGCAAGGTGTCATCTCGTTGCATTCATTTTGTGTTATAATTTGCATTTTTGTTTAAGGGCTCAAGTAGAGCAAGCTTTTGTGGATGCTAATGGTAAGTTTCCGACATTGATTAGTATGTGTAAGTTCATATACGATACTTGAATTATGTTATGTGTGACTTCGATATGAATATGCTATGCTATGATATGCGGAGCTAAGTCTCAAATTGACATCCGATGTGATATGGCTTCGAGTACAAAGGTAAATTTATGTTGTAATATGTGATCTTGGACAATTGTGGACATTGGATACAATTGGCATGCCATAGGATTATTTGAGCTCATTAAGTAAGGGATTGGACTACGGTCCGGGGCTACGACCTATATGTGGTGAGATAAGGTTGGTTTGTGTAAGGGATATATATTCCGGAGCTACAGCTCAAGGCTACGGCCTATTTTCGATATGTGTGGTGTACAAGGGAATCTGCGTATCTATTGGTTACCATGTCCAAGGAAATAATATGTTTATATGATTTATAATTGCTACATGGAATCATGACTATTGGTTTGAATATGATCTTATATGATTGACGCTACGTAAATTGTTAACCAAGTATGCCTATATGTCATTCATGTATTTGATAAATTTATGGTGCATTCGTTATAACTACCTCACTAGGCTATGTAAGCCTAACATTCGTATGTCTCATGCATTTCAAGACCTTGAAACAATCCGACCCATGTATGCCTATGTTTTGTTTTAACTCCTAGTAAGGTGGCATATGGTCTAGACATGTCATGTTTGCTTCTTATGATATATTTGTAATGGTCTAATAATGTCTAAGGGTTAAATATGGTTTTTGGTATGCTTGTGGAATGACTAAACTAGTTATAATGGGCTTAAAAGGACTAAAAGGTGAAAACTAGGTAAATGGATTTGAAACGCTCTAAATATTTGTATGCTATTAGAAATATGGATATTCGACTTGCTAGTAAAATTTGGTTAAGTTTGGACTATGTTCAACAGGTTAAATTGATTAAAATCCAGCTAAAATTTGTTATTACAAGGCAGACGTATTGGTACGGGTGATGGCGTATCGATACGACCTTGCATATTGGACTAAGTAATACAGGGCATATCGATACGCAAAAAGGGGTGTATCAATACGGATTTTCGAAATAAGGTCTGGGAAATAAATGGTATCGATACGGCTTTAGGCTGTACCGAAACAGGTTAACCTTAATCAACGCGTATCGGTACGGAATTAGGTGTATCGATACGAGCATGTTACCCTTGAATCTAGAAAATGAAAATTTGTCTTAGCGTACTGATACAACCCTAAGTGTATCGGTACGTTGTTAGTTAATTCTGTTAAAAGACATAGAAACCAGTTTTAAGGAGTTTATAAAATGGTCCCTAAAACTTGTACAACCTAATTGGACAGGTAAATGACCTCTGTTAGTAACGAAATTGCACAGATTAGTAATTGATAAGTTTAATTGAATATTTGTAAAAGAAATTCTTGTAAAGTCCCTTAATTTGTAAAAATTACAATTTAGTCCCTAAGTATGTAAAAGTTTAAAATTAATCCCCAAATTGAGTAGGCTACCAATGAATAGTTCGCTTAGGTCTTAAAAAGGGATGAGTAAACCTTTTGAATAAGATTTTGAACTCCGAATATATCTCTGAATCTCCGATATGTTTTTCGGTAGCACTTTCCGACCTAGTTTACCAGGCCGAGAAGGAGGTGTTACAGCGTGGCCGCCATTGTAAAACACTCTTTATCCAGTAACAAGCCTAAGTTTTTGGGCCAAAATGGGTGAGTTGGCAAGGAGGTTGTCTTTTCGGGGCTCTTTGATTCTAAAAAGGGGGTTTTGGTTTTAAAGAAAATGGTGGTTTTGGGTTTGTTTTTCAAAAATGATAGTGTAGGATCGGGGTTTAGAGCAAAGTAAGGAGTTCTTTGGACCATTTTAAGGTTCTTCGGCCGCTGGCGAGCGGCAGCCGACACGACAAAGCTTAGCCGAAATCTGGAAATGGTGGCGGCGAGGATGAACACCACGGCGGGGTTCATCCGTTTTTAGAGGAAATAGGGGAGCCATTTCAAGTAGTGTTTTTAAAAAAGAAAAAAGAGGGCAATTTTTTCTCCCAAAATGTGTTTTATAACCGCCCCCATTTTAAAAATAGGTTATTTACATTTTAAAACCCTTCTTCCCAATGGAATCACCCTACAAGCCCTTCCGCACTTCAAAATCGCACTTTTAGTCCTTCCGCCCCTTTAAATTACACTCGAAGCCATTTCACCTTTTTTAATTACTCCCCCAGTCCATAGAAGTTTTCAGAAGTTGTCAATTTCATCTCCTTTTTGATCAAATCTATTTTTAAAAGGTTAAATCCTCTTTTGGCCCTCAAAGCTTATTTTTTGTTCGATTTTAGTCCTTTTTCCAGTGTTAAAACCCCATTTGTGTATCCCATTTTATCATGCATATTTAATTTTTGTCTTGCATCTTGTATTTTTCAATTTTTATTTCCTAATGTTAGTTGATGTTCGATTTGATGTGGATATATATATATATATAATATAGTTTTTATATAGTATATAATATATAATTTTTGTATAGTATATAGTATGTAGTTTTATATAGTATATAATATATAGTTTTATACAATATAATATATAGTTTTTACATAATATATAATATATGGTTTTTCAATGAATAAATGTATATATATAATATATAGTTTTAATGTATATATTATATGTTTTACATATTATACATAATATATAGTTTAGAAAGATATACTTATATATAAATGTGTATATGTATGGCATCTTATTATATGTATGTAACATAGTTTTCCTATAATGATGTTTTAATGTTTGATATTTGGGTTCTTTTTGTGTTTGATAGATCGGGGTTTTTAAGGTGAATTAGGGTAATTTAATTTAATTAATTTAAAGTGTGCGCTTGGCTTATAGGGGCATAACCATTAAATTAATTAAATTAAATTTAGGGTTAGTTTTTTAGAGCCATAGTTAGACTTAGAGTTCGAATTAGTTTAGTGAATTTAAATTTATCTTTGGCTTATTGGGATAAATGTTAAATTCATTAAACTAGTTGAACTCTACTTAATTACCCCCAGGATAAAATTGAAATTGAGCTTAGATGGACATTTAATTTAAAATCATGATTAAATAACTTGATTTGTTTTAAATAGTATCCTTGACTCATTGGGATACTAGTTTAAAATTGATCAAATTAATTATCATGGTACAAGATAATCCATAACTTATTAGGGTTCTCTAATTTTTAGGGTTTAAGTAATTTTGGGTTAATATTAGACTCACCTAGCTAATAATTAGATCACTAATTGAACTTCCATAATTTGGGCCTTTTAGGTTAGAACTTTAGTGGGCCTTTTGTGTGTTTATTTTAATCCCTCATGTGACATGCATTTGTAATTGTCATTCATATGACCTCCAATATTTTGATTGCATAATAATTAACTTAAACCCTAAAAAGGGAGTATTTATTAATTCCGATATTTGGGTCGTAACAGTCCTGGCTTAATGGATGTTGACCAAATATTTGAATTAATCCTTACCGTCCCAAGGTAAAATTAAAAGTGGATAAATCATAACATCATACTTAAATGCTTGCATCATGCATAAAGGTGACATACGAAATTCGAACCATAAATTAACACGGCAGTCAGGCTTATTTGATGTCGGTTTAATCTATGGTCCGATGTATCGTCATCTTTATTAATTAAATGTCCAATTAATTTGAACCCACCAATTTGATAAAGCCCATTCAATTGAGGTCAGTATTCAACTAAGAAAATCTAATTAAATTCAACTTGAATTTTGACAATTTTCATCCATTTAAGCAACAAATATTTTGGTATCAATTTCTGGGCGTGATGGGGGGTGCTAATCCTTCCCCACACATAACCAACTCCCAAACCCTTTTCAAAGTGAATCTCTGGTTTTTATGGTGTCCGACCTACCTTACCCAAGTGGCCGGTGGCGACACCAAATCTTCATTGTTTTCAAAAATACAAATTTTCAAAAGAAATCCCCTAAGAACCAAATTTCAGAAAATATGGGGATAACCCGTAGCCGATTTCAGATTTAGCAAAAAGTCACTACAGAAAATTCGCAAATGGAGTCTTGAAACCAAAGGAGGATTTAAGTTGAAAACCTGAAAGGGCAGTTCAAAAGCATTTTGAGATTAGGCATCCGGCAAGAAACCTTCTCAGAATCTGTATTTTTGAGGAATTTCAGGATTGGAAGTTCTATTTCGGGTGATGGGCACTCGCGTCTTTCATACAGTTGGTACCTAGGGCATTGCATTGAATTTATCATGCTTGCCATGACTTATCAAATTATTCCATTTTCTTAAATTTAATAAAATAATATTTTGAGTGTTTCACTTATCGTTCCAACAAGCATATTGTATATAAATCGATTAGATACAAGAAAAGCAAAGGATTTCATGGGTATTATTATGATGTACTAATCTTTTAAGTGCAGGCAGAATAGGAGGTGGCCTCGGTACTTGTTTAATGATGAAAAGTATGTCAAGGAAAAGACACAACTCTGAGTGTCATAAAATTAAACGAAAGCTGCAGGGAAGCGACACAGACAACTCAAGGAAAAGAGAGAACATGGACCATTTTTGGGGCAAAAGTTGCTGCAAGATCAGTCCATTAAAGGTTCTTGCTATTCAAAAGACAGATCATTACTTATGGGGAAATGCAAGACAAAAAAGGTTTTGTGCATAATAGAGTGAACAAAGATGATGGTAAAATTCAAGAGTGGGGCAATGCTACAAAGAACTTTGCAAAAGAATATGTTTTTGTCCAGTGAATAAAGTCTGCAAGATGAATCAACAAAAGTGATGATCTCTTTTGGAACCATGAGAAAGAATGTTGTCAAGGGAGCTGAATGAAGACATTGCAAGAGTGGCTTTCTAAGAAAGGAGTTATCAACAGAACTCTAGTTTTGAGAAATGCATGGTGAGATACAACAAGAGAAGGGTTATGTGCTAAATCCATGGAAAGGTCAGTACAAGTTCCCTCAAAGTGGAAGTTAGTTTGATATGGAACAAAAGAAGAACATCATTGCAAAGAAAGAAGAAAATAAAGAGACAAGGTGAAAACCCCCAAGGGTAATTCAAAAGAAAGAAAAAAACCTGAGGTGAAAACCTGAAAGGGCGTCTTAAGAAAAAAATTAAAAACCAAAGTGAAAACCCGAAAGTGCACTTTGAGAAAAGCAATCTAAAGTGAAAACCTGAAAAGGCGCTTTAGATCAAAAGATGCAAAGATCCTGAAGATTGAACCTGAGTGTGAGATGGGTTACTTTGGCAGTAAAATGAGTTTTTAAAAAATGGAGCAAAGAAATTTTGAGCTTCCACGAAGATGAAAGTTCACCCAAGTGGTCCTCAACTGACATCATTCATGCATCATATATAGTCGGGCATCCATAAGATAAGAGCATGCAAACTCATACATTTAGAGCATTTTTTTAATATTTTGGCAGGAATTTGCAGAGTCAGCAAGAAACAAGAAAAGATTTTAACCTACAACTTCAGGACTAGAGGAGTATACCCAATCATATATGGAGATTGATTAACAGAGAAAGAGAAACCAAAGAGTTGATATGAGCTTCATATTGAAAGATCAAGACGCCTTAGGTAGAAAAAGCAGTGACTATAAAGATCTCAGGGCTTTAAGCTGAAATTAAGCAGATTTCATATTACTTCAGGTTGAACTTTTATTAACTGAAGATATTTCTTTTTGTAGGTTCAGTTTTTCCCCAGAATAGGTGAATTAACATTCCTAGCAAAGAATGATGAGCTCCTAATGAGAAGAGTCTGTTCAGCAAAGAATACATAACTCATAATGAGAATAGTTCGCCAAGCAAATATTACAGAGCTCCTAATGAGAAGAGTTCACCGAGCAAAGATTGCAAAGTTCCTAATAAGAACTCGCCTAGCAAAGAATACAAAGTTCCTAATGAGAAGAACTCGCCTAAATCTTCTAATGGGAAGAGTTTGCCCAGCAAATAATACAGAGTTCCTAATGAGAAGAACTCGCCCAGAGCTCCTAATGAGAAGAGTCCACCTAGCAAAGAATGAAGAACTCCTAACAAGAAGAGTTCACCCTTGGAAGAATGAAAAGTTCCTAATAAGAAGAACTTACTTGTTCGACACCTTTACAGAGAGGTAGATCAATGTCTTCAAAGAAGAATAAAGAGTTCCTAATGAGAAGAACTTGCTTGTTCGACGCCCAGGAAGGTGGACCACGTTTCTAAGAAGAATGAATGAGTTAATAAGAAGAATAACTGATTTTGACTTTGCAGTTAACCTGTGCAGAAAGATTGAGAAGTTCATAATAAGAAGAGCTTGATCAAGATTCCTAAGGAGGCAAAAAGTTTCAATGTCTCTTGTTGGAGGAGCATTTAAGGTTTTATTTGTATATTTTACTTATGATTAATACTGAAAGATTAATGATAGTTCTGACTTTTGCATGTCATATATGAAAAACATATCAACATTTTCAAGAAGAACGAAGAGTTACTAATGAGAAGAGCTCGTTTGTTCGACACCTTTGCAGAGAGGTGGATCAATGTTTTCCAAAAGATGAAGAATAAAGAGTTCCTAATGAGAAGAACTCGCTTGATCAACACATTTACAAAGAGGTAGATCAACATTTCCAATAGTGGATGAGGATCAACTTTTTTGCAGAGAAAAGTGGATCAATATTTCCAAGAAGAACGAACAGTTCCTAGTGAGAAGAGATCGCTTGTTCGATACCTTTACAAAGAGGTGGAATAACATTTTCAAGAAGAATGAAGAACTCATAATGAGAAGAGTTCACTTTTTGAAGAAAAAGAAGTTCCGAATGAGAAGAGCTTGCTTATTCAATGCCTTTATAGAGAGTCAAATCAACATTTTCAAGAAGAATAGGAAGTTGCTAATGAGAAGAGCTCGCTTGTTCAAAACCTTTGCAAAGAGGAAGATCAGAATGACCAAGATGAATGAATGAGTTCCTAATGAGAAGAACTAGTTCATACCTTGCGATTACCTTGACAGAAGGATTGAGAGGTTCCTAATGAGAAGAACTTGTTTAAGCTTTCTAGAGAGAAAGAAGAGTAGAAATGCAACGGTCAGATGGTTTGGGTAAAATTCGTGCTTTTGCATTCTTTGCCCAATTCACGTTTCACAATAATGAGCAAAGAGGGGCAGTTGTAATACCCTAATTTTACCTAGATATGGGTATATATACTACATTCTTAAATAAATATAATAAAATCCATAAATAAAATGATAATAATAAATAGTCCACAAATGTCCATTTGCAATATATGTCTAATACATATACAAAGCCCAAGCTCAAAGGCCCAATTCTTTAATCCTTAACAACCCATTTGCAACTCATTTTCAGGTAAACCAACTCAACAAAACCAGATTATCACTTTTCCTGCCTAAAAGGACAAGTGTCCAGTCCCTATTGGTTCAAACCCATTTGACATGAATTGTGCTTGTTTGAATATTAATTGGTGCCAATTGTTGATGGCGTCACACTTGTGACGTCACCTATGAGGTCACTCAGTTAGTCCCTATATAAGGAAGAATGAGGAAATGTGTCAGATATTAATGATAATAATAATTACCTACCATTTTAAAACTAATAAATATAGTAATAATTGAAGAGAGAGAGGGGCTTACATCGGGAGCTGAAGAGACCATCGAAAGCCGTACCTTCGTCGAGAGTTGAAGAGTCGTTGAAAAGCTTAAACGTCGCTGGTGAGGAAAGCCGAGACCACCGCGCCACTGACGAAAAGGTATATCTCCTTATCATTTCATTTTCCTGCAAATCAAACACAAACATATTGTTTTCTTAAAAATAGAAACCGAAAATGAGTGTAAAACAAATCGGATAGAGTGGCTGAAAGTCTTATCGGTTGGTCAGAGTGTTTTGTATGGCGGAGTTGAAGAGGTTGGGCTTCGGGTAGATCTAGGGGTAAAGATGGAGGCTCTGTCGAGTCACGTAGCTTTTGGAAAAATTGGCGATGAAAAATGAGTTTTTAGGGGTTTAGGTTTCTAGCACAGTGGCCGAAAATTGCCTCACGGCAGAGACGATGTCCAGACGTTGCAGAATAGTGGCCGGAGAGAGGTGGAAGATGATCGGAGAAGATGGCCAGTGGTAGCCAGCGTCACCTATGGTGGCTGGCGAACAAATTGATATGGATTAGTAAGGTGGTGGAAGATCGAATGGGAAAATGATGATGAACAGGGGACGAGTTCATGACAAAACTCGAAGTTTGATCTTAAAAAAACATGAAATGTGAGGGTTTTGGTGTTTGTCACTGATTAAAGACGGAAATATAGAAGAACAAGTGATGAACTTGATGATGAACTGAGGTGTTTAATCGAAATTGAGGGTTGAAGTTTGGGAAAATGGTGTTTGAGTTTAGAGGATTTGAGAGAAGAGAGAGGGTAGAGAGGGGGGTTTTACACCATGAGTTGAACGATGTCGTTTTGGGCACTAGGTCGGGTAGGATTCGCGTTTTTTAATCTGGGTCAGTTAGGGGATCCGCGTTTTTGAAGTTTTGGGCTAATTACAATTTAAGTCCATTTAAGTTTTGACGTGTATTCCAATTTGATCACTATGTGTACTAAAAATCAAATTTAAAGTTTTTAATTTGTTCATTTTAGTCATTTTTTTTGTTTGTTTAATTTAATTTTAATTGTTATATTTTATATGCTTGGATGCATGTTTAAAATTAAGCATACATTATAGTATGTTAGATAACTTAATCACATAGTATTAATTAATTGTTAGAGCCTTTAGTTCTTTAGGTTCTCAAATTAAGAATCAATAATTAATTAGGTTAGATAATTATAGTAAGTTAGTGGATATTAAATGGAAAGCATTGGAGTTCAAATTTGAGTAGTGTCCCAATGCAATGGGATGTTATTCCAACATGGCTCTAAAGTAGAACATTTAATATTCATTACAACATTATAATTGGATGAATAATTTAGTTAATTAGTTAGAGCCATAGTCTTTAGGGTTCTTTAATTAGGATTCAACAACTAATTAAGGAGATAATTGTAGCAAATTGGTGGATGTTAAATGGAAAACTTAGAAGTTCAAATTTGGATAGTGTCCCACCGTAATAGGGTTTTATTACAACTTGACTTTTAAGAAGAACATTTAATATTCATTATAATTTTATAATTTGATAATTAATTTAGTTAGGCTGTGTTTGATTGCCGTAATTACAATTTCAGAATTCATTTTCCCTGTTTTCTGGTTTTTGGATCATGTAAAAAGAAAAAGTTAATGCAATTCTAATTACAAGTGAACCTATTTTCCTTTGTTTTTTCGGTAGTTTGTTTTACCGTCTAATTTTTGGTAAAACATGCTACATTTTCTATGAGTCTCTTCAACGCAAAACCAGCCTCTCTCTTGACACACTTCCTTTGTCGACCAACACCTCTCTCTCTCGTCGGCGACAATATCTCAGGTGAGTTTATATTTTCTGCTCATCTTATTTGTGTATGTTTGAGTTTCATTTTTTCCTTTTTTTTCTTGCCCTAATCATCAAGTAGATCCAATCTCTTCATGTTCTTATCTATTCTTGGTATATTCGTTACAATTTTTCAATTCCTTTCTCTACTCTCAACACAAACACTGAGAAACTTTATTTTTTCCTTCAATATTTTCTTAATTTGCTTTAGAATTTTAGGCTTTAGGTAAATGCCCTATTCTTTTCTCTTTTTTTCTTTGTATCTTCATTATAATACCTAAATTGATTCTGGCCTAGCACAAGGCTTTTGAAATATTTAGGAAAGAAATATAAAATAGAGGGTTGTATATTGCCAAATCATAATTGAATACTTGTACAGATAAATTCTTTATCCATTCATAACATTTTAAAAAATTTAGTATATATGTTATATGCCAATTGTCTTTCTTTTTAGTTTTAAAGAGATCATATCAACCTGGTTTGCTCTGTTATCTATAAGTATTAAAAATTTCGAGCTTCTTCGATATTTCAAATACAAAGATTCTACAGAACTTGTTGCTTGAAACAGGCAGCAATACCATTCCTGTAAAGTGCATTATCTTCCTCTTACTTAATCAAAAGTAGTAAGATTGGAAGGAGAGAAAGACCATGAAGTGAATTATGAATTATAAAGATTGGAAGGATTGTATAAGTAATTAGAGAGGGTGCTGCACAGTTTGTTTAATCGAAAGGAAATTGCATGGAGTATGAGGAAGGTGTCTACATTGATCAAATATTATGAAGATGTCTTGGTTAGCATTGATCGTTTGGCTAGGTTTGATTTTGAATTGATGATGAGCTTATTTGAAGGCAGCACTTGGTAGGAATTAAGATATTTTGGATTGTTGTATTGGTGGCTGGATTAGACTGATAGCAACCTTGTAAGCTTTTCTAGAATGCCACGAAATTTTTTTAGCAGAACCTAAGGGTGTTCTTGTTGCCGACTCAATCCTACGTATGTGGATTGATGAATCGTGGTAATTTTGAGAGGAGTGTCTCAAATTGAAGATTGTTATTTCAAGATCTTAGGCAAGTGTTGCTATTTACTGTCATGATCACCTTACATTTCAAGCCTATGGGTTCTTCTAAATTGTCGGCACTATAAGAAATGGTAGTTTTACTAGCGAAGGTAAGGATGATCACATGCAGTCCAAGGCTAGAGTGTTGTCTTCACAAGCTGGCATGACTTTGTTTTATAGTGGTATTCTCTTCATGCAATCATGTTTTGGGGTTGAATGGCTGTGGAGAAACTATCGTTTTAAATTATAATGTTAAAGTTTGGTTGGTTGTTAGATTTTGGGTTTGTTGGCTACAATTAGGAATTAAGGTCATAGAGTTATTTTGGTTGTATGGTATTTGGGATTACTTGTCATGCTTTGATTTGAGATTAGTGTGGTTTAGGGGTGAGCTTTGTGTAGAATGTTTTTTTCTATGATCACCTTAATGTGAGGTTGTTCTTTTATTATTAATAAAATGATATTATTTTCGTAAAACAATGAATTGCAGAATTACTGCTGCATGTACTTTATCACATAATTTTTCATTTTTGATCCTTTAAAAAGATGAAAACATAGAACTTTTATGCATATACTGTGGCTTATATAGAAGAAAATATTTTTTCTTATTTCATTAAAAATAAAACATCGTAATATATATTCAAAATTCTGAAAAATATTATTTTGTTACATCAATAAATTTGCAATGTGTACTTGTTTTACTTAAAACAGATTTCAAAAAATGTTTTTATGAAAATTTACCAAACAGTGTAAAATGAATTGCACAACATTATCCAAACACCGAAAAATGAATTCTGCAATCAGTTTTCTAAAAATTGTAGTTCATTTTTCAGAATTCATTTTTCGGAAATAGTTTTTAGTGAAACAAACGGACCATTAGTTAATTAGAGCCTCGATTAAGAATAAAACTTTAAATAATTAGAATGAAAAATTAATTAGTGAATATTATCTAAAATTTAGGGGTTTTAATATGGATGGTATTCAAGCAATTGGTACTATCTCATAAAAGCCTTTAAGTTTAATAGTATTCATAGTCTTAAACAATTAAATTAATTAGAGCCTTTTTATATTAGAACTTAAAATAAACAAGACAATAATTGGAAATGCATTAAAAACCTTTTATGTTAGAAATATATTTTTGAATATGAATAGGGGTGTCCTAACGTAATCGGGCGCTTTTAAATCTTATATTCGTATAAAATATATTTCCTTATAAAAGGATATCTCCATTTGGAATTTAAATTTAGTTAATAATTAGGGGTTAAATTAAATTCGAATTATTATTCTCAAAATGATAAAATGCCACGTAAAATTAAAGGTACCAATAACGGGCGTTTGTGGGGTGCTAATCCTTCTCCACACGTAATCGACTCCTGAACCCAAATCTTAAAAAATGAATCTCTGGTTGTTTTTATGGTGTCCGGTCTACCTCGAAGTGATGGATGACGACTCCAAAATGATTTTCAAAAATCGAATTAAAAGAAGGCAAAACCCTAATTTTCAAACCCTAATCGTTAAGCTATTTCACACGGTAAAAAATGGTCACGACAAAAACAACTCTTAGATTCTGGAATTGATGTAGGTACCATCCCTCTAAAGTGTGACAATGCTAGTTCCATTTGTCTCACTAAGAATCTCATCCAACACTCTAGAACCAAGCACATAGAGATAAGACATCATTTCCATTAGAGATCATGCCTTGAAAAATGAGGTAGTTCTAGAATATGTACACACCTTAAACCAATTAGCGGATATCTTCACCAAACCTTTATAAAAATGGCGTTTTTGGTCTCTTAGGAGAGAGTTAGGGCTTACTAGCCTTTCTTGAACCTTAGAGCCTTCTTAGTGTTTAAAACTTGCTTTAATTTGGTTGGTTTCCATGCTCTTGTGTTTTTGCTTCTACATGCATATATTCTTGTTGCTAGGGGCAGTATGCATCTGATTTTACCCATATATGATGATCTCATATCATACACATGCATATTGATTCGATTATTTTCAAATTTTTGAGCTTCTTGGACATTTTTGTCTCAAGGGTATCGATACGGGTTATTGTGTATCGATACGGGTATCATGAGGCAGTGTTTTAGTATAAGTTTACTTGTACTGGTACGTGTTAGAGATTGGTGCAAGTATATTCAGTACCGGTACGCGGTTTCGGTACGCGTCATCAGTGTATCAGTACGAGTAGCCATTGGAGCCTTAAATAAGCATCAAAAGGGGTTTTCCTAATTTAAACCAAACCCTAAATCCTTTTCCTAAAAACCCTAGGTCTAAAATCCTCCATAAAAACCCTTCAAATCCTTTATTTTTCTCACAAATCATCATAATCTTTTGAGGGCATTTGTTTTCAACATCAAACCCGAGTTATCATCATCAAGCATTCTGCAAATCATCTTTTCATTCATCCATAATCCTCATTCAAGGTATAAACCCTATTTTCTTTAAATTTCATTTTCATTCATATTTATATATTGTTTATGCTTAAAATTTATACTATTTGAATGTATATAACATTATTTTCAAAGTTTTTACAAAAATTCTTTCAAAACTGAAATTTTTTGTGCGAATATAAAACTATAATTGTATATTTTTCTACACTATTTTTCATTTTTTCTTTCTGTTAACTCCTCAAAAGTACTGATTTTTTGGTTATTCTGCAATGCCTTTGCTTGCCTTTGAGAACATTTAGTTGTTAAATTCATGCATTTGCATAAGGAGTTAGGGAGTGGTGTTTATGTCAGTGTGAAGGGTTGCTTTGTTGGCATTATTACAGGCTTGGTAGAGCAGAGCAGCGCAGAAGAAAGGAATGCCAGAGTGAATGCCGAGTCGCTGTTGGTAGCGATGGACCAAAAAATTGCCAAAGCTCGGCTGGCATAGAAGAGGTGTATAATGCCCGGCCAGGTAGCCATTGGACCTTGTACATGTCAGCCCTAGGATTCAAATTTTGGATAAGATGATCACATCCCTTATCCCTTGCGCATTCAAAATTCAAATTTCAAGGCTTATCCTAAGCGTTTCGTGCTTGCCTATATAAAGAGGATCGATCATTGACCCAAGGAGGAGATTGACGATCGAATTGGAAAGAAGGTTGCACCGAGAAGCGACGTGGTTCAACCAGCTTGACCGAGAGCTTAGAGCCATTAAAAGGCTGCATCGACGGACCCCTTTCTAGATCATTCTCTTTGCTTTAATTATTTTTTTATTTTTAATGATGATGATGTTGAGATACGATGAAGGTTTTTGGATGGATACCCTACCATGAACTAAACTTTTATAGTTGGTGGGGGATGTTTGGGTTTAAAATATATCAAATGCCTTGGCATTGTTTCCCCTATCTAGAATGTTCTTCAGTTTTTATTAAATTCTTTGTCGAGCTATCTTCACAGTAGATGAGCTTACTTTTGAAGTGAATCTACCCCTTAAGAGTATAGATTGGAACTTAATCAAATTAATTAATGAAAAACTTCACTATAGATATATAGGGGTTTAACATGGTTAATTTTAGGCATTTCCATCGACAGAGGCAATGCCATCTTTGAATCTGCTCGACAATAATTCCAAGACAGAACATTATTAAGGCCGGTATGAATAGCGTGAAAACCAGACATCCCTTCCCAACGCTCATCAATCATTTGAAAACTCCTCTTGCCAATATTGTTTTACTTTCTTTCCATTTCCTTAAATTACTTTCTAAAACCACTTCAAAATCAATCTTACATTTTCCTAGTCAAGTAATAATTGAAGTAGTCAAATTATTGGTCAATCTCTGTGGATTCCATACTCAGCTCACTGTTTTACTACTTGCTGACTGTGTATACTTGCACGTAAAAGACTCGTACTTGGCATTATTCTTACATATTTCCATTGCATTTTCTACTCTTTTGCCAAGCATCAGCACAGTCGACAAGTTTTTGGTGCCATTATCGGGGATTGCGACGGAATTTATTATTTTTAATTTTTACTTGTCTTTCTTTTGTTTTTGCTTTTTATTTTATTTCTTTGTTTTCACCGGTTTATGACCAAAAAATGCCCTGTGGTGGAAGATTGGCCATACGATTCAAAAATTGAAAGAACCCTGCGAAGGTTAAAGAAAAAAGTTCGAGAGATGGCTCAACAAGGCAAATGAGGAAATGGTGTTTTGAACAATGAGGAAAATCCACAAATTAACAATGGGATACCACCAGCTCATGTTGCCCCAACTGTTAATGTGGAGGAAGAGAGACCTATTAGAGAGCACTCGACACCAAACATTGACAATTTGATGCCAGGACTGATTGGTCCCGAAGTAAATACACCTAATTTTGAACTCAAACCGGTAATGATACAAACACTTTTAAATGTAGGACAATTTGATGGAGCACCTACAAGAGATCCGAGGTAACACTTGAAGTAATTCATGGAGGTTTGTCAGCTATTTCAACAGCCTAGAGTATCGAAGGATACAATGAAACTGAAATTATTTACAATCTCCCTGAGAGATAGAGCAAAAACGTGGCTAAGTTCTTTGCCACCTGGTTCTGTCACCTCATGGGGAGATCTATGCCAGAAATTTTTGCTACAATTCTAGCCACCTAAACTCACTACCAAGCTGAGGAATGAGATCATCAAATTTAGGCAGGCTGATGATGAGACCCTATATGATGCCTCGAAGAGTTTAAAGACTTGTTGAGGAGGTGTCCCAAGCATGGATTCCCAAAATGGACCCAGATGGAGACCTTATACAGTGGACTCGATGCACAAGCTAGAACGGTTGTTGATGCTTCGTCAAATGGTTCACTACTTGACAAAAACTATACAGAGGCAGTTGGCATCCTTGAAAGGATTTCAATCAATGATTTTGAATATCCTACTACCAGACCTGGATGAACTTACATCTATCTACGCTGAGATTTCCAATCTTACTAGCATGGTGAAAACTTTGCAAAAGAGTAACGAGGCACAAAAAGTCAAGGCATTAGACCCATTCTGTACGATATGTGGAGAGGTTCATCACATGGAAGATTGCCCTGCCAACCCTGAGTTGGTAAATTTCATTGGCAATTTTAATCGTAATTATAATCTGAATTCCAATACTTACAATACAGGATGGAGACAACACTTAAACTTAGCTTGGGGAAATTTAGGAGGCAACTAATACAATGCCCAACGTCAAAACAATGTCTAGCAGCAGAATGACAATGTCCAACATCAATGCAATGCCCAGCGTCAGAACAACAACATTCAGAGGCAGAAAAACAATGCCATGCCAGGGGTCAACCAGAATGTCATGCCATAAAGGGCACAAAACAATTTTTATGCAGGGCAAAGGAACAACCAGGGGACTTTGGCAGATTACATGCAGAGGAATGATGCAATTGACCAAAGTTTGGCAACATCCATGGGAAACTTGGAGGTATAGATTGGACAGATTGTCAGTGCACTCAGCAATAGACCCCAGGAAGCTTTGCCAAGTGATATAGAGAATGCCAGGCAAAATCAAAATGAACGGTGCAAAGTTGTAACTCTTCAGAGTGGCATAAACGATGAACCAAAAGAAATGAAGAAGAAAGAAGCTGACATAAGCGATGCCAGACAACAGTCTGATGCCACACCTTAGTCGGATGTCAACAAAACCTTGGCAAAGCCAGCATATGCTTATCCACCTCCATCATTTCCACAAAGACTACAAAAGCACAAGCAGGATCAGCAATTTAAGCGCTTCTTTGATGTACTTAAACAATTGCAAATCAATTTACCATTGGTGGAAGCTCTCGAGCATATGCCCAATTATGTTAAATCCATGAAGGACATCTTGTCCAAAAAGAGGAAACTGGGTAATTTCGAGACTGTAGCTCTTACTGAGGAATGTAGTGCAATGATACTCAATCAATTTCCACCAAAGCCGAAAGATCCAGGAAGTTTTACTATTCCCTATACCATTGGCAATAGATTTATGGGTAAGGTACAGTGTGACATAGGAGCAAGCATCAACTTGATGCCAATGTCTATTTTTAGAAAGCTTGGATTGAAGCAAGGCCTAACACGGTAACACTTCAGTTGACAGACCGATCTTTTGCACATCCTAAGGGTAAGATTGAAGCAAGGCCTACCACGGTAACACTTCATTTTGAATTCATATTATGGATCTTCCTAGTGATGCTTAGCCCGAGCACGTGGAGAATGTTTGAGTTACTCCACCTCCGCCTTTCCTTGATGCTCTCATGGCTTATCTTGATGGTAAGTTTGCTTCTTCGAATACGAGTATGACTTTTAGCTTCACATCTCTTGATACTCGCTTGACATCCTTGGAGGCTAGAGTCGCTTCTATCGAGACTCGTCAAGCTTCGATGGATATGACTCTCACTGCGTTTCATGGAGAGTGTTGTGGACATTCTCTAGGTAATGATGCTATGGAAGATGATGAAGAGGATAAAGATGAAGATGATTCTTAGGCTTATTGTATATCATATTAGGATTTAAGTTTTATGCACCTACGATCTTTATTTGAATTCCTATGACTTCATGTTATTTGCTTTGGATTATGTTTTAAGTTTAAGTTAGATTATTATGTTGCTTTGAACAATGCTTTGAATTTATAATATTTATGTTGTTTAATTATGCTTGGAGTTATTTACTGCTTTATATCTTGCATATATTTAAAAAAATTGGCAATTATATACCGTTGAGATGATTAATCAACTCGGTTTTGCCAAGAGGGGATGAATTGGCAATTAAAAAATTAAAGGAAAGCAAAAGGATAAATGAAAAAAATGTGACACAAGGATTTTATAGTGGTTCAAGCTTCTCACAAGCTCTACATCCACTACCTTAGCTCCCCACTAAGGATTTCAAACAATTTCACTAAGAAATTCTTCCCCTTTTCTAGGCTTTGGAGGAAACCGTTACAAAGATCAAAGCTTTCTACCCAAAGCTTAATCAAGTTCACACACTTTACAAGAAAGAATGGCAAATAATGAAAGACCTCTCAAAGGTGAATAATTTGCCCAAAGTACAATTTCACTCAACCCAAACTTGAAAGAAAGATTTACAAATATGCTCACTCAAGTGGGTTACAAAGAATTTGACTCTAATAAGCTCAAAGTGTTGGATTTTTGCTTGAATACTTAAAAGTTGATCAATGGATGTTCAATTCTGGTTGTTGTAGCTTTGAAGACTTGATTTTATATCCCCTCATTGATTTCTAACCATTTGGGTGGTTGACATCATCAATGGAGCTGTTGGAGACCATTTTTCTCGCAATAAATGTTGTTTGGTGATCAACCATATCGGTACACAAAGAGCCGTATCGGTGCCTGGGGTTGGCAAAACTTGATTCAACTCGAAAAAACTGATTTTTTTTCAAATTTTGAGTTATTCGAGTTGTTCAAGTTATTCGAGCCAACTCGAATTAATGAGTCAGATTTTTAGTTTGATTCGAGTTTGAATTTTGCAAATTCGAATAACTGAAAAACTGAATTTCAAAATGACGGCGTTTTGAGCTTTAGGCTTAAATTTTTAAAACGTGGCCGTTTTGTTTCTCTTCTTGGTTCCTCCATTGGGAAATTACCCCTAATACAATTCTAAACCCTCCTCTAGTGAACTCCAGGGAGCCCTTCGTCCCTAGTTTCTCAACTTTTTTCCTCCTGTGAGCCTTTTGTCGCAATTCCAACTCTGTTTCCCATTCACTTTTGATGTGATCGACTTCTTAAATTAGAATTTCATCTATGCATGCTTAGTTTTTGCTCTATTTTTACTATCAAATGTAAAAATCTAATTGATATTGGAATACTTGAAATATAATTGTCCAAAAAAATGTTGTAAGTAAAGTTTGATGAATTTACTCTCTCTATATATTTTCCAGGGTTAGTTGAGATCATTAGAGTTTGGTATGTTTACTCATGTATATAATCTTTTGTTCTACTAATTGGAGATTTTGATGTATAATTGTTTGTTAGACTGGTTTAAATATGTTTCTTGTAAAACTCGAATCTTAATAGTTATCTTTTCTTGGTTCTTTAATGTGCCAACAAGAACACTAATTCATTCTTCATTTGCACACTTGTTCTGCATATAAACACAAATATCCTTCCCGAATTCATTCATTATCGACTTTGAGTTATTTCATTTCAATCACACATGTTATCTGCCATTGATTATGTATTATTTTTCAAGGATAAACAAAATTTCTTATATGGTTGGCTAGAGAATGTCGTTTAAATTTGAATCAATTCGTATTATAACATTATAAATAATCACAATTAAATTTGTACAGAAACTCAAAACTCGACTCAACTTGACTCGAATTTCAAACTCGACTCAACTCGAAAAAATTTCAATTAAAGTTTGAATGATAAAATAGGACTTCTCAACTCAATTAACTCAAATTTTTTTGACTCGACTCGATCGAATGCCTAGCCCTATCGGTACCTGCCAAAAGAAGAAAGAGACGTTGTTTAAAGGTCTATCGATAAGCTTTAAGGCGTATCCAAATAGACACAGTGTAAAAGTAGGGGCATATCAATACGGATAGGCCGTATTGGTACAGTTTTTTCTCACTAGAATCTGAGGAAAAAGTCTAGTGGAAAATGCATCGGTACGCCTAAGGGGCATATCGATACGGATTAACTGAAATTTAAAGATTGGTGATTCCAATAACTGACAAGGCAACGATAATAAAATTAAATGCAAATATTTGAAAATCTCAACACCTTGTAACGATACGATGAAGTTTGTATCAATACTCATAACCAAGAACACAAACCTAGATAAATGTCGTATCGATATGGGAACAATCGTATCAGTACGTTTTTGTGATTAAAATTCTTATAGGTAAAAGTCATATCGAAACGCTAAGAAGTGTATTGATACGCCTAGGCATTTTTGGTTATTGGAGTATGAAAACACTTAGGAAATTTTGGGGATTTAAGTTTTTAACTTAGAAACAATTTTAGGTTCAAATCCTTTTCATTTTGTGAGACTTTTGAATACTTAAAAATTTATCCAATTTTAAAAATTGGTCCTTAAACACTTTGTTATATCAAAATCAAATATAGGTTTTACAATCTCCCCCTTTTGATATAACAAAACCAAAGTAAGTTTGAAAACTATTCCCCCTTTTTTTAAGACTAAAAGGTATAGTTTTGAAAAACTTTTTGAAAATTTAGCTCTTTTTACTTCTCCCCCTTTTTGTTAAATCAAAATCAATAGGATATAAATAAAGCAAGATATAAACAATAACTTCAAGCATTAAAGGAAACAACATAGATATTCATTGAAATTCAGAGCATAGTTTGAAGCAACAAAATAAAATTCAACTTAATTCCTAAAAACATAAACCAAAGGAAATAAACCAAAGCATAAGAGTTCATAACATAAAGACATAGATGCATAAAACTAATCCTAATATGATATGATATGTCAAGAGATGCAAGAGCCTATGGAGTGTCTTCATCATCCTCATCATTGGCATGGGTTCCAAGAGCTTGCCGCCACTTCCCATGAAAAGCGGTAAGAGATATCTCCATCGAAGCTTGGCGATTCTCAATGGAAGTAACCCTTTCCTCCAAAGATGTAAAATAAGTGTCAATAGCGGCAAATCCGGAGGTCATGGTAGTGTCCAAAGATGCAAACTTCCCGTCGAGATAAGCTATGGGAGCATCAAGGGAAGGTTGGGCTACTGGAGCTTGAGGAACTTGATGAGCTGCTACCAGAGCGGGTTGAGCATCTTGAGGGAGATCCGCAATACGGACCCATTCTCCATTATAGTATGGAAACTTTTCTCAGTGGAGAGAACGCTCATCAATCGTTTTGGTGAGAGGTTTGGCAACATCATGAGAACAATCAATCTCCAACTTGTGGAACAAGTAGCTCAAGGCGGTGCCATAAGTGAAGGATGAAACAAGAGTTATATGGCGATGTTGCAAAAGAAAGACTATCTTCACAAACATAATTTGAGCAATGTTCGAACGCTTACCCTCATGAAAGCAATGAATCCAAAAGTCATCGACTTGGCGAATTGTTGAGAATTTTCCACCAGATGAGCGAAACCACCAAGTGATCATAAGGTGAAGGATACGATCATGAGCATCAAGTGCGGTCACGGAGCCACCAAGAACGTGTCCCAACGAGACCTCATTATCAATACCAATATCCTTAAAGCCAAAAACATTTGCTAAAGTCGAAGAATCAATTTGAAATTTCTTTCCCATAAGATAGGATTCAATAGCAACAACCTCATTTTTGGCTTGGTTATAAATACACTGGCATTTGAGAAAAAATAAGGACAAGGTTTTGAAATAAAATCTCGGGTATACTCAAAAAAGTCATAAACCTCCATTGATGCATTAGCTCAAGGTATTTAAATTGAAACCTTTCGGAAGACAAGAAAGGTATTGAAACAGTGCACTTACGACGGATTTTATAACCTTGGTATTGTTTAAAGTGAGCCATTGCATATGGAAAACGAGGTTCATTAAAACAATTTTGAAAATATAGGTGAGGTTGGGTTTTGTACCATCATTGTTGGAATTGGTATTTGAGGATTGTCCCAATTCTCTTCTTGTCCATTTCTTAGGAGCCATAACAAAACCTAAAATCACAATCAAACCAAAAAATATGTATGAATAAATCATCACATTCGATCCAATGAACAATCCAATGATCAAGGTATTGTAAAAACCTATATAGTATAGTTTAAAATCATATAAAAGTATTAAAAGGATTTTTGGTACAATAAAATTTGAAAAATAGTGTTGAAAAATATATGGTATGATTTTATATTCGAACAAAAAAAATTCAGTTTTGAAAGAATTTTCACAAAATCTTTAAAAAACATGTTATATACATACTAAATATATAAATTTGAAACGAAAATAGTGTATAAATAAGAACGAAACTAAAAAATAAGGAAAAGAAGTTTATACCTTAAATATGAGATTATGGATGAATTAGGAGATGATGGTCCACAAATCTTGATGATTTCGCTAGGGTTTGATGAATAACCCAAAAGCCCTCAAAAGTTTTGAAGAATTGTGTGAAAAAAAGAGGGTTTGAGAGGTTTTTATACATAAAAATCGTATCTAGGGTTTGGAGTGTTTTAATTAAAGTGAAAAACCCCTTTAAAGACTCATTTAAAGACCAGCGGCTATGTGTGTCGATATGCCACCTGTACGTATCGAAACACTGTACCGAAACGGTTTTTAGCTATTTCAATATGCGACCTCGTACTGGTATAGGTCAAACTGTACCAAAATTGTCTCATGATACCTTTATCAATACACGTTATCCCATATTGGTACCCCTGAGCCAAAAATGTCATTTTTGACTACAAGGTGCTCAAAAATTTGATTTTACTCGAATCGAAATGCATGAATATGATATGTGTGTTAGAGTATGCCCAAAGACCAATCATAATATGATTGTAAATGACATTTATTTTAGCTTGTTTATTCATAAAGAGGCATTGTCATTATTATTTTCAGTTACAATTCTACGTGCATAAATAAACTGAATTATAATAAAGTCCTTAGAATAATATGGTTATTCTAAAATGTCCTTAGTCGAGTATTATTGTGAGCATGGACAACAATAATGCATTAATACTAATATGTAGTTGATTGATGACAAAGTGTTGTCATTGACATGGAGATGTCAAAATCAATACATAAGTATGTGTTAGAGAACGACATACTGGACTGGCCAGCTATGAGCATGTTTCTTGGATTATTATGTGACAGTCACAACATTGCTCATAGTGATAACTACATGTATGATCCTCAGACTTGAGATCATCATTATTTCAACATCGTGAGTGACATATTGTGATACGGTCAAACGTGTGTCGTAATTGACTACACTATAAAGACTGATATTGGATATGTCACAATCTATGTAGTGGAATATGGTTGATCAAGATGGGATTTGTCCCTCCTACATAATATGAGTAATATCGTAGGCTACTTGATTGAGTGAGACTAGAAATGCATGGTCATGCTCGAATAAGTTGATATGAGATATCATAGTTATTCGTTTATAATAGTCTACTCAAGATATCAAGAAACATTAGATGGACTATACAAGTGTGACTGTTCCATAACTTGTGTCCAATCTAGATATAAAGGACAAAATGATGTAATACATAAATAGAGTTAATCACGAAAAAGGTTATGTCGAATCATGATTTCTTGTAACTTAGGTGACTATGACATACTGCTAGATGTCACTCATTGTTCGTAATATTAGAAATATTCTAATATTTACTACTAACGTTACATGAACCTACAGGGTCACACCCATAGTTGAAATAAGCATATATTAAACTAATTATATATGTACAAATTTGTTGTACACTGGTTTAGTTAAATTAATATATATTTGATATATATAATTTAAATATTGGGTAAATATTAAAAGAAAATATTTATTGTAATTATGACTCTTTTAATATATAAATAATATAATTCGATTTAAATCAATATATATATTGAAATCCTAGTTAAGTTGAATTGGGATTATATATATTTAATATATATATGAAATCCTAATTAAGTTGAATTGGGATTATATATTTAATATATATATATATATTGAAATCCTAATTAAGTTGAATTTGGAATATATATATATATAATATATATATTAAAATCCTAATTAAAGTTAAATTGGGATTATATATATTTAATATATATTGAAATCCTAGTCTAAGTTGAATTAGGGTTACAAAGGCTATATAAAGGTATGAGAGATCTAGTAGTCATTAATGCTTTTTGGGAAAAACCCTCTAAATAGTTTAGAGTGTTTTTATATGCTCGTTCCCTTCTAAATGGTTTAGAGAGTTTTTATATACTCGTTTCAACTAGGTGAACTACGTAGAAGTCGGAGCATTATTGTTGCGGCTTAAGAATCGACATCATGGAATCGTGATTGAATATATATATATATATATATCCTCTAAACTCAGAATTTCACATTTTAAACAGGTAATTCTTCACCCTTATTCACCCCGATTCGTTCCTCGTACATGGATCTCTGGTGGTAATCGCCAAATAATTTTTTCGCTACATCATGGAGTGTACTGGCGTGACCCAACAGTGGTATTAGAGCCACTTGTACGATACGAATTCTGATTTTAATTACTTGGGTGATGTAATTGTATGAGATACATGTTATTTTTCGATTTATTTAGCGAATATATGATATTTGTACGATCAAATCTATTCAATCATGATTAATTTGTTAATCCAATTAAAAGATGTTCCTAAGATTGATGAATAAGAGTTAATCATTACGATCTTTGCCGATAGGGTTTGAAATATTATATGTTAATTGTTAACATATTCAATATGGAGTTTTAAGGTTTTAGATGTTAAGTGTTAACATACGCGGGTTATAGTTATATATTAGACTAATGGTTAGTTTATAGATTTCGTGCGGGGAAGTAACAAGAGTTGTTCTAGTAAAAACCTCGTAGATTTTAAAATCCTGAAAACGCGATAATATTGATAAAAGTTACCAAATCGTGAGGTTTTTACACAGCAATTAAGATGTTGGTCTTAAAAAAAACCCCGCCGCTGACCGGGCAAGGGTAACCCCGCCAGCAGATACAAGCCCGCCGAAACCCCGCAAGGGGCTTGACCCCTGTGTAGGAACAATCTAGAAAGACCTCAATTACAAACCTCGTCGTTAATATGTTTGTTTATGCACTGTGTTTGGAATGCATGGTTATAGCCCAATAGCCCATTTAGTTTTATTTATAAGGTTTTATAAATACAGCCTGCGTGTCGTGTCTTTCTCTACTTCTATTGTAATTCTCTTCTCATCTTACTCTCTCGTATGTAAAACGTGTTTCTAAAATTGTAATCTATACGAAGAAGCATGGACCAGAGGAATAAAAGTGTGAGCCGACAGAAAGATGCTTAAGAAGTGTTTTTATCCTTAGAATAATTTGGTTCTCTCATTGGCTTGGGACGGGCCACCTTAGGATATGGGCTACAACTATTGCATTCATATTTACTGCTTTTCATGTATATGATAAAATAAATGTATGAGATGCATGTTAGTTAATTGATAAGATCAAATGTTAAATGGTGAGATAATATTCACAAAACCCTTCATATTTAATTAAAATTAGTCATCCAATATTAGCCCTCATTAAAACCTCAATTGGTACTATGTAGGTTTTGCCAAAGCAAAATACTTAGATCTATCTTGGTTAAACGTGAAGAATAAGCAAGTAATATTCAGTGGTAGTAATATTGGTTAAACTAGGTTGTTCTAATAAGATTAGAAACCTAAAGACTAATGATTGTTCAAGAACTTTGGTGATTGAAAAACAATACGAAAGTGCATGTCTAGGATTGGTTCTTTGAAAGACTTGGTATTTAAGCGTGCCCAGTACACCACCTCTCTTTTCATAAGTTACCTACCTAATGCACTGTTCATTATTGTTCTTTCTATTAGACCATATGAACTTTTGTTTTGGACAAATAGTTGTTTATCAAATATAGAAATTACATGAGATGTAATTAGCAAGTGTTGCTTACCTAAATAATTGAATTCTAGGAGTAAAGCCAAAGCTGACTTAGAATGAAATGAAATATGGATCTTTACCCACTAGAAATACTTTTAGCAAGTTTTTCGATTTTGAGGGTTTTTAATAGTGGGAATGTTATTACTTTATAAACATGATAAATAGGTACTTATAAAACATATTTTATTGTTGTAGTATTATTATACAAATTTGTTATCATTGCGATCGGTCCTTGAGAATGACAAGTTGAATGGCGTAAATTACCTTGACTGGTCACTGGAAGGAAAAATGTTTCCATTAGTAATAAGACATGTCATTGTAAAAGAAACAGTCTCATTTATCTTGAGAAGTCAAGAAGGCAAATGAAAGCGGAGCGTCCGCCTCGAATATTTATGTTATTGATATTAATTTATCAACACCTACTTCTTGGGTATTGGATACCGGTTGTGGTTCTCATATTTGTACATTTGTATAAGGACTACAAAAGATTAGAAATTTGAGAAAGGAAAAGGTGGACCTATGGTTTGTTAATGGAGCAAGAGTTGTTGCATTAGTTATAGGAACATATACTTTATCGTTGCCTAGTGGACTTAATTTATGTTTAGAGGATTATTATTTTGTGTCTAGTTTGACTAAAAAAAACATCATTTTGATTTCGTGTTTAGACAAGATTTGTTTTGAGATAATTATTAAGAATAATTGTTGTTCTTTTATCTCGATAATATTTTCTATGGTGTGACACAATTAATAAATGGCCTCTATATTTTGAATCAAGAGAATTCCATTTACAACATAAATACGAAAAGATCAAAACAAATGACTCTAATCAAACTCATCTTTGGAATTGTCACTTGAGTCACATAAGTGAAAAACTCATTTCAAAACTTTATAAAGATGAATTTTTTGATTCATTTATTTTCAAACAACTTGATGTATGCGAGCCTTGCTTATTGAAAAAGATGACCAAAGCTCCTTTTAATGGTAAAAGTAAGCGGGCAAGTGATTTATTGGGATTAATACATAGTGATGTACGTGGACCAATGAATACACAAGCCAGAAAAAGGTTTTCAATACTTTATTACTTTCACAGATGACTTCAGTAGATATGGGTACATTTACCTAATGCATCAAAAATCTAAAGCCCTTGAAAAGTTCAAGGAATTTAAAAATGAAGTATAAAACCAACTAGGAAAAAGCATTAAGGCTCTTCGATCAGATCGAGGAGGAGAATACTTAAGCTTGGAGTTTGGTGACCTTCTTAAGGAATGTGGGATTGTCTCATACCTCCCGGTACTCCACAATGGAATAGAGTTTCTGAAAAGAAGAAACTGAAAACTGTTAAACATGGTTCGATCAATGATGAGTCCCGCTAATCTTCCAGTTTCTTTTTGAGGACATACGCTAAAAAATATCTACTTTCACACTAAATCGTGTTCAATCTAAATCAGTTCAAAATACACCATATGAGATATGGATTGGGAAACGCCCTAGTATGTCTTTTATGAAAATTTGGGGATGTGAAACTTATGTTAAACATAAGATGTCTACAAAGCTCAAACCCAAATCTCATAAATGTAACTTTGTGGGTTATCCTAAAACGACTAAAGGATATTATTTCTACAATCCTACCGAGAACAAAGTGTTTGTTGCTCAAACATGAATCTTCCTAGAAAGATAATTTGTTTTCTGAAAAGGAAATGGGAGAAATATTGAACTCAATAAAATTCGAGATCAACCACATATCATTGAACAAGAGATTGAACAACAACAAGTTCCACAGGTTTTTGAGGAACATTCAACAGTTTTTGAAACACAACCACTGCGAAGATCTTTGAGAGAATGCAATACGCTTGAGAAGTATGGATTTCTTGTCACATTGCATGGTGATGTTCTCTTCATTGATCAAGATGAGCCTAGGACTTATCAAGAAGCAGTGACGGGCCCAGACTCTGAGAAATGGTTAGAGGCCATGAAATTCGAGATGGATTCCATGTTAGAAAACCAAGTTTGGACCTTGGTAGACCCACCTCTAGGGGTTAAGCCCATAGGGTGCAAATGGGTTTTCAAAAAGAAAACTGACATGGATGGTAATGTACAAACATACAAAGTGCGATTAGTCGCTAAGGGTTTTGGTCAAATTCATGGTATAGACTATTATGAAACCTTTTTCACCTGTTGTTATGTTTAAATACATCTGGATCTTACTTGTGATAGCTGCATCTTATGATTATGTGATATGGCAAATGGATGATAAAACCACTTTCCTTAATAGAAAACTAGACGGGGATGTGTATATGACACAACCTGAAGGTTTTGTCGATCCAAAAGATGATGAAAAAATATGCAAGCTACAAAGGTCCATTTATGGATTGAAGCAAGCTTCTTGAAGTTGGAATCTTTGTTTTAACGATGCAATCAAAGAGTTTGATTTTATCAAAAATGAATATGAGTCATGTGTTTTCAAGAAAATTAGTGGGAGCACTGTCATATTCTTGGTAATGTATGTGGATGACATACTACTAATAGGAAATGACATATCTATCTTACAGTCTGTGAAAACTTGGTTAGGAAAATGTTTTTCCATGAAAGACTTGGGTGAGGCAACATACATATTAGGAGTCAAGATGTATAGAGATAGATCAAGATGACTTCTAGGACTGAGTCAAAATACATGCATAGAAGAAGTACTGAAAAGATTCAGTAATGAAAAATCCAAAAGAAAAGGGTTCTTACCTATGAAACATGAAATTTCACTCTCAAAGGAAATGTGTCCTTCAAAATCTTAAGAAAGAAAGCAAATGAGTAAGATTCTATATGCTTCAGCAATTGGATCTATCATGTATGCCATATTATGTACTCGTCTAAATGTATCATACGCTTTAAGTTTGACAAGTCGATACCAAGTAGATCCTGGTGAAGGTCAGTGGACCGCAGTTAAAAACATCCTTAAGTACTTAAGAAGAACTAAGGATACATTCCTTATATATGGAGGTGAGGAAGAGCTAAGTATAAAAGGTTATACTGATGTCAGCTTTCAAACCGATAAGGATGATTCACGATCATAATCGAGTTTTGTGTTATGCCTTAATGGAGGCGCTATGAGCTAGAAAGGTTCAAAGCAAGATACAGTAGCTGATTCTACAATAGAAGCTGAGTATATTGTAGTATGTGATGTTGCAAAAGAGGGTGCTAGGATCAAGAAGTTCATATCTGAACTAGGGGTTGTGCCAAGCATTTTGAATGCTATAGATCTACGTTGTGATAACAACGGAGCCATCGCACAAGCAAAGGAACCTAGATCTCACCAACGATCCAAACACATACTTAGGCCTTACCATCTCATTCGAGAAATCATAGATCGAAGAGATGTGGAAATATGTAAGGGACCAACAAATGATAACATTGTTGATTCACTAACAAAGCCTCTGACGCAGCAGAAGCATGATCGTCACACAAAGTCACTTGGTATTAGATACATGAGTGATTGGTCTTAGTGCTAGTGGGAGATTGTTAGAGTATGCCCAAAGACCAATCATAAGATAATTGTAAATGACATTTGTTTTAGCTTGTTTATTCATAAAGAGGCATTGCCATTATTATTTTCAGTTACAATTCTGTGTGCATAAATAAACTGAATTATAATAAAATCCTTAGAATAATATGGTTATTCTAAAATGTCCTTAGTCGAGTATTATTGTGAGCATGGACAACAATAATGCAGTAAGACTAATATGTAGTTGATTGATGACAAAGTGCTGTCAATGACATGGAGATGTCAAAATCAATACATAAGTATGTGTTAGAGAATGACATATTGTACTGACCCGCTATGAGCATGTTTCTTGGATTATTATGTGACAGTCACAACATTGCTCATAGTGATAACTACATCTTTGATCCTTAGACTTGATATCATCATTATTTTAACATCGTGAGTGACATATTTTGATACGGTCAAACGTGTGTCATAACTGACTACACTA
This sequence comes from Hibiscus mutabilis, assembly GCA_019671005.1. NCBI lineage: Eukaryota > Viridiplantae > Streptophyta > Magnoliopsida > Malvales > Malvaceae > Hibiscus > Hibiscus mutabilis. Next base: position 31,637,527 of record CM033711.1, on the reverse strand, counting down.
GAAAGACTAATATTGCATATGTCACAATCTACGTAGTGGAATATGGTTGATCAAGATGGGATTTGTCCCTCTTACATAATAGGAGTAATATCGTAGGCCACTTGATTGGGTGAGACTAGAAATGCATGGCCATGCTCGAATAAGTTGATATGAGATATCATAGTTATTTGTTTATAATAGTCTACTCAAGATATCAAGAAACATTAAATGGACTATACAAGTGTGACTGTTCCATGACTTGTGTCCAATCTAGATATAAAGGACAAAAGGATGTAATACATAAATAGAGTTAATCACGAAAAATGTTATGTCGAAACATGATTTCTTGTAACTTAGGTGACAATGACATATTGCTAGACGTCACTCATTGTTTGTAATATTAGAAATGTTCTAATATTTACTACAATGTTACATGAACCTACAGGGTCACACCCACAGTTGAAATGAGCATATATTAAACAAATTATATATGTACAAATTTGTTGTACACAGATTTAGTTAAATTAATATATATTTGATATATATATTTTAACTATTGGGTAAATATTAAAAGGAAATTAATTATTATAATTATGACTCTTTTAATATATAAATAATATAATTCGATTTAAATCAATATATATATATATTGAAATCCTAGTTAAGTTGAATTGGGATTATATATATTTAATATATATATTGAAATCCTAATTAAAGTTGAATTGGGATTATATATATTTAATATATTTTGAAATCCTAATTAAAGTTGAATTGAGATTATAAATATTTAATATATATATATATATATTGAAATCCTAATTAAGTTGAAATGGGATTATATATTTAATATATATATATATATTGAAATCCTAATTAAGTTGAATTGGGATTATATATATATAATATATATTAAAATTCTAATTAAAGTTAAATTGAGATTATATATATTGAAATCTTAATCTGAGTTGAATTAGGATTATAAAGGTTATATAAAGGCATGGGAGATCTAGCAGTCATTAATGCTTTTTGGAAAAACCCTCTAAATAGTTTAGAGAGTTTTGTATACGTTCATTCCCTTCTAAATGGTTTAGAGAGTTTTTATATACTCGTTTCAACTGGGTGAACTACGTAGAGGTCGGAGCGTTATTGTTGCAGCTTAAGAATCGACATCGTGGAATCATGATTGAATATCTATATCCTGCAAACTCAGAATTCTAGATTTTAAACAGGTAATTATTCACCCTTATTCACCCCGATTCGTTCCTTGTACATAGATCTCTGGTGGTAATCGCCGGATAATTTTTCTGCTGCGCCATGGGGTGTACTGGCGTGACCCAACAATGTGAACATCATGTATGATAAAAAACAAATGCATACTCCCCCCTAGCAACAAGCATAGATGCATATAGGAGGAAAAACACATAAGCAAAGAGATCAACAAAATTCAAGCAATTTTAGACAATAAAAAGGCTCGAAGTTTCAAGGTAGGTTAGTTAAACCTAACTCTCTCCTAGGAGACCAAAAATGCTCTTTGTCTAAAGGTTTGGTAAAGATATCCGCTAATTGGTTCAAGGTGTCTACATATTCTAGAACTTCCTCATTTTCCAAGACATGATCTCTAATAAAATAATGTCTTATCTCTATGTGGTTGGTTCTAGAATGTTAGATGGGATTCTTAGTGAGACATATGGCACTAGTGTTGTCACACTTAAGAAGGATGATACCTACATCAATTCCATAATCTAAAAGTTGTTGCTTCATCCAAAGGACTTGAGCACATCAACTTCCGGCGAATATATATTCGGTTTCGGTGGTAGATAATGCTACACTATTTTGTTTCTTTGAAAACCATGATATAAGCATACTACCTAGGAATTGACAAGTACCGGAGGTATTTTTTCTATCTATCTTACAACCTCCATAATCCGCATCCCAAAAAAGCATGAAAATTAAAGGAGGAATCTCTAGGATACCAAAGGCCTAAACAAGATGTGTCTCTAAGGTATCTAAATTCTCTTAACAGCTATAAGGTGTGATTCTCTAGGACTAGCTTGAAATCTAGCATACAAGCAAACACTAAACATAATATCCGGCCTACTTGCGGTAAGATAAAGCAAAGATCCAAGCATAGAGCGATAAAGCTTTAAATCAACACACTTACCTCCTTCATATTTGTCAAGCTTTGTAGAAGAGCTCATTGGTGTGGCTTGAGGTTTCACATTCTCCGAGCCAAACTTCTTAAGCATATCCTTGATGTACTTAGCTTGATTGATGAAGATGTCATCCTTCCTTTATTTGATTTGGAATCCTAAAAAGAATGAGAGCTCCCCATCATGCTCATCTCAAACTCACAAAGCATTAACTTGGCAAAATCTTGGCAAAACAATTCATTAGTAGAACCAAAAATTATATCATCAACATAAATTTGAACTACTAAGATGTCTTTGACATTCTTTTAATAAAGAGTGTAGTATCCACCTTTCATTTGTCAAAACCTTTTTTAATTAAAAAACTTGATAATCTTTCATATAAAGCTCTAGAAGCTTGTTTCAAACCATATAAAGGTTTGAAAGTTTGAAAACATGGCTTGGATATTTTGGATCTTCAAAATCAGGTGGTTGTTCTACATACACTTCTTCATTAATAAAACCATTTAGAAAAGCACTTTTTACATCCATTTGAAAAAGCTTGAATTCATGATAACATGCAAATGCAAGAAGCATCCTAATAGCTTCCATTCTAGCTATAGGTGCATAGGTTTCATCAAAATAAATTCCTTCTTCTTAAGTGTAACCTTGAGCAACAAGTTTAGCATTGTTCCTCACTATGTTACCACTCTCATCTAGTTTGTTTCTAAAAACCCATTTAGTTCCTATGGTAGACTTATTACTAAGTCTATCAAATAATGTCCATACTTGACTTCTCTCAAATTGGTTTAGTTCTTCTTGCATAGCCAATATCCAATAATCATCTTTTAATGCTTCTTTGATAATTTTAGGCTCAATGCATAAGATAAATGCAACATTACAAGCATTTTTAAGAGAAAGTCTAGTGGTTACCCCTTTGGATGGATCACCCAAAATCTCACCACCTTTGACATAGTTGAACTCCCTTGGGTAGCTCACTTCCTTTTCTTCTAGAGTCATGTCCATCAAGGCTTATGGAGGTGGATCTTGTGCTTCTTCTTCCTTAGATGGAACTTCATCTACCTTTGACGATTGCCCACCATCATTGGCTTCAAAAATTCTTACATCATCATCATCACAAGAATCCTTCCTCGTAAGGAGGTTATCATCGAAATCCACATGTATAGACTCTTCAACAACCAAAGTTAATTTATTAAATACACGATATGCTTTAGAGTTTAAAGAATAACCTAAGAAAATAGCTTTATCATTTTTTACATCAAATTTGTCCAAATTGTCTTTTCCATTATTTAAAACAAAACATTTACATCCAAAAGGATGAAAATAGCTAATGTTAGGCTTTTTAGATTTTAAGATCTCATAAGGAGTTTTCTTTAAACTTGGCTTAATCATTACTTGGTTGACAATATAGCAAGCCGTATTAGTGGCTTTAGCCCAAAAATACTTTGGCAAATTGTTTTCACAAAGCATGGTTCTAGTCATTTCTTCTAAAGTTCGATTTTCCTCTTAGCATCCCTATTTTTTTGAGGAGTGCGAGGAGCGGAAAAATTGTGGCCATTTGAGTTACAAAAATCCTCAAAACCTAAATTTTGAAATTCGGTACCATGGTCACTTCTAATATGAGAAATAGATTGACCAACATCTTTTTGAGTTATTTTTAAAAATGTGATGAATTTTCTAAAGCCTCATCCTTGGTATATAAAAATAGAACCCAATTATATCTAGAGTAATTATCTACTAAAACAAATGCATATGATTTTCCACCCAAGCTCATAGTCCTAATAAGGCCAAAAAGATCTATGTGGATTAATTGTAAAACTCTACTAGTAGAAACATCATTAATAAGTTTAAAAGAAACTCTTTTATGTTTGCCTTTTGCGCAAGCATCACAAATTTATCAAGAGAAAACTTTATTTTTGGCAAACCTCTTACTAGATCTTTTGAAACCAATTTTTCTAAAACATTCATGCTTGCATGCCCTAGTTTTCTATGACATAACCATGAGTCATGTTCATCATTTGCAACAAAACATGCATTTGAAATAGGAATGTCATTTAAATACACCATGTATATGTTTCCTATGTGGTGACCAATAAGCACAATTTTGTTAGTTTCAATGTTTAAAATTTTGCAACTATTTAAATCAAAAAGAACATTGAAACCTTTATCACAAAGTTGGCTTATGCTTAAAAGGTTATGTTTTAGACCGTTGACATATAAAGCATTATCTATAAGGATTGAAGAGTGATTATCAATGGAACCAATTCCTTCAATGTGGCCTTTGGAGTTGTCACCGAAAGTCACTACCCCTCCACTATTTGGTTTTAGCTCCAAGAACTGACTCTTGTCACCAGTCATGTGTCTCGAGCATCCACTATCAAGGTACCATGAGTTTTCAATGTAGCTTTGGCCTTGTAGCAATGCTCCCTCTACAAACAAAGATTAAGTCTTGCTTTTTGGTACACAAATCATTTTGGGTCCATGAGTATTAGCTCCCAAAATCTTGGTTCCCTTAGGAATCCAAGAAGACGAAGCACCAATGTTGTTAGAAGCAATTAGTTCCTTAGGAAACCACACACTTCTAACCTTCTTACCATATGAGGGCCTTGGGAAGCCTCCTTATTTGTACCCATTAAGGTTTCTCTTTACATAGTTGGGTTTTGAATAACTTTCTTTTTCAAAACTTTGTTTCCCAACCTTGCTTAGAGAAGTTTTAAGATCATTCACCTCCTTGGTGTGATCATCATGAACTTTAGAAAAAAGGTTTAAATCAAGATTTTTCTTTTCAAAATCGTTTTGTTTTTTTTTTGTAAATCAAAAACCTTCTTTTCAAGTTCGGAGTTGGTTAGAAAAGAAATCATTTTGGTTTTTCAATTGAAAATTATTTTCTTGTTTTTCAAAATCGATTCCTTAATTTTTTCCACCAACTCATCATAAACCTCTTGTAACTCATCGTATGCTTCTTGAAGTTCATCAAAAGATAAATCAAATAAAGATGAGTTAGAGGTTACCTTAGGATCTTCTTCAAGAGCCATGAGGTAAAGGTTGGCAACTTCTTGCTCCTCTTCATCGGATGATTCCTCATCACTCCAAGTAGCAACGTTTTCCTTAAGCTTCTTCTTCTTCCCGAAGCTCTTCCTTTTGAGTTAGGGGCAATTGGTCCTTATGTGCCCTGTCTTCTTGCATTTAAATCAAATGAGTTTATCCTTCTCCTCATCCTTGTTCTTGTTCTTGAAGTCTCCTCTTCGATGCAACTTTCTTCCCCGATTGGACTTCATGAACCAAGTGAACCGTTTGTCTAGCATGGCCATTTCTTCATCTTTCTCCGCACTAGAATCACTCCCTTCTTGTAAAGCTTTGAGAGTAATTCCCATCTTCTTCTTTTGTACTTTATTTTTTTGACCTTCTTCTCTCTTCTTCTCATCTTCTCTTCCTTTCTTTATGATCTTATGGGTTAGAAGAGATCTCATAAGAGCATCGAGCTTCAAGGTTTTAAGGTTCTTGGCCTCGATGATGGTGGTCCTCTTTCCATCTTATGACTCGGGAAGGGAGTAGATGAGCTTCTAGACTAGCTTGTCTTCAGGGATGACTTCTCTGAAGCCTTTGAGACTGTTGATGATGACGGATAAATGATTGAACATATTGGTGACGCTCTCATCAGGCTCCATCTTGAAATTCTTGTAGCTCAAGTTGAGGAGTCCAATCTTGGTCTCCTTTACATCATTGGTGCCTCCATAGGTGGTCTCAAGCTTGTCTCACACCTCCTTTGCACTTGTACAAAAAGAAATCTTCGAGTACTCATCTGGTCCAAGTGCACAAAAGAGCATGTGCAAAGCCTTGTCGTTTACTTGCAACTTTCTCCTTTCTTCATCGGTCATTTCTTGCTTGGTCTTAGGAACTTGCCTTTCTCCTTCTTGCTACATTGAAATAGATGGTCTATCTTCGATTACATCCCAAAGAAGGTAATCGTTGGATTTGATGAATAGCCTCATTCGATTCTTCCAATACAGATAGTTATCCCCATTGAAGAAGGGCAATTTAGTGGTCGATTGAGACTCGTACAAGTTGTGGCTTGAAGCAGATGCCATGGCTTGAATCTCAATTAACTGAATCACCTCTAGGATCGTCTCAAGTGGATGTTAATCCCTCAAATGAGCTAGGCTCTAATACCAATTGTTGGGATGATTAATCAACTTAGTTTGGCCAAGAGATGGTGAATTGGCAAATAAAAAATTGAACGGAGGCAAAAGGATAAATAAAAAAATATGAAACAAGGAATTTATAGTGGTTCAAGCTTCTCACAAGCTCTACATCCACTACTTTAGCTCCCTACTAAGGATTTCAAACAATTTCACTAAGAAATCCACTCAACCCAAACTTGAAAGAAATAATTAAAAATATGCTCACTCAAGTGGGTTACAAAGTATTTGACTCTAATAATCTCAAAGTGTTGGATTTGTGCTTGAATGCTTAAAAGTTGATCAATGGATGTTCAATTCTGGTTGTTGTAGCTTTGGAGACTTGATTTTATATCCCCTCATTGATTTCTAACCGTTTGGGTGGTTGAGATCATCAATAAAGCCGTTGGAGACCATTTTTCCCATAATAAATACTATTTGGTGACCAACCGTATCGGTACATGAAGAGTTGTATTGGTACCTGCCAAAAGAAGAAAGAGTCATTGTAAAAAGGCGTATCGATACACTTTAAGGCATATCGAAACGGACATAGTGTAAAAGTAGGGGCGTATCGATACGGATAGGCCGTACCGGTACGGTTTTTGCTCACTAAAATCTTAGGAAAAAGTCTAGTGAAAAATGCATCAGTATGCCTACGGGGTGTATCGATATGATTTAACTGGAATTTAAATATTGGTGATTCCAATAATTGACAAGGCAACGGTAATAAAATTAAATGCAAAGATTTGAAAATCTCAACACCTTGTATCGATACGGTGAAGTCCGTATCGATACTTGTAACCAAGAACACAAACCCAGATAAAGGTTGTATCGATACGGGGATAATTGTATCGGTACGTTTTGCAATTAAAATTCCAGAGTCAAAAGTCGTATCAAAATGCTAAGAAGCATATCAATACGCCTGGGCGTTTTTGGTTATTTAAGTATGAAAACACTTAGGAAATATTGGGGTTTTGATTTTTTAACTTAGAAACAATTTTAGGTTCAAATCCTTGTCATTTTGTAAGACTTCTGATTACTTAAAAATTTATCCAATTTTACAAATTGGTCCTTAAACACTTTATTATATCAAAATCAAATATAGGTTTTACATATACAATATTTGTAAATTTTATGCATTAAAATATCTTATAGTCTAGTGATTTTGATGCCCTTCTAGTTTTTTTAAAAAAAAGTTTTTGCTCTAGGTAGGATACTAGGCATAAACTCTCAATTTTTTACTTTCTAGTTTTTTTACATTTTTATCACAACAAAACAATTATTAAATTTATCATATTTGATATTTTAATAGGAAAATACTTTGATACAACAAGCTTGTGTAAACTTTAGATTACACAAGACTTTTAATTTTAGGGTTTAGGGAGCAATAAACCTATTTAATTTTGATATAACTTTAAAGAAAAATATTTTTGGACTTACACTAATTTGCAAAAATATTTCAAAAGTCCATAAACTTGAAAAATATGTTTGAAATATTTTCAAAGGGTTTTTGACATGTTTTAAATGTTTTTAAACAGCCAAAGTGTCAAAAACCGGTACTAAGTACCAATACAATTTGACTCGTACCAATACCAGAGGACCTCGTACCAATACGGTTTTGAGAGTACCGATACGCCCCTTTGTCCCCGTGTTTTGGGAAACTCCAGTAGCCAAAATCAGTATCGGTACAGGCTTTGTCGTACCGATACTGATGGGTATGTACCGATACCGTGTATCACGTACCGATACCATTGTGTAATAAATGCTCCAACAGCTCTTTTTGTTTAAGGCTAGCACCGATTTTAAAGTCCTGAGTACCGATACCAAAGTACCTAGAACTGCATTTATGGCTAGAATTTATGTCTCCAACGGATCTTAACAACCCCCAACTGCTAGCAATGGCCATGAAGTCATTAGAGGGTTTAAAAGACCTCTCCAAGCATCCATGGAACAACAAGAAATAACAAGCCAACATTTTATGATTAAGAAAAATGTTTTGTGCTTTTAATTGTCAATTTTCTTTGTAGAACACACTTGTGAGCTTAATTGTAATATATGCTCAAATGTTAGGTTTTGGGTGAGAGTTTAAGTGTGCAAACATTGTACCTTGTGAGGGTTTTCTTGTTTGCTATTTGTTTTTCTCTTGTAAGAGAGGGTTTTCTCAAAGCTTTGAGTTATAAGCTTTGAGGTTGTAAAGGTTGCCTCTTGAACCTAGAGAAAGAGAAGAAATTCATAGTGAATTTGGGAAAATTCTTAGTGGGAAGCTAAGGTAGTGGATGTAGAGCTTGGTTAGAAGCTTGAACCACTATAAATCTTTATGTCATTTTTTAAATTCTCATAGCTTCCACTTCAAATACCTTAAAACCAATTCACCCCTTCTTAGCTATCTTGGTTGATCATTCAAGCCTCCCAACAATTGGTATCAAATCCCCGTCTCTACACCAGATTAACATCCTAGAATCGATCCTTGAGGTGATCAACCATTCTACATCAACCGGAGTTCATGACGTAATCCATCGATAGGCCTTCTTACTTTGATGGGACCAACTAATCCTATTGGAAAAATATGATGATGTACTTCATGAGAGTCAAAGATTATCGTCTTTGGGACATTGTTCTTGATGGCTCGTTCATTCCACAAAGAAACAAGGTGGAATGGAGTGTGAATGATCACAAGAAGATGAAGTTAAACGCAAAAGCCTTGCACATTCTCTTTTGTGCACTTGGCCCGGAAGAATATGCCAAAGTATCCTCTTGCGAAACTGCCAAGGAGATTGGGGACAAGTTGGAAGTCACTCATGAAGGAACAAATGAAGTAAAGAAGACCAAGATTGGTCTTTTCAACCTTGAGTATGAGTACTTCAAAATGTACCCGGAAGAGGACATCAAAGCTATGTTCGATCGATTCTCCACTATTGTGAATGGACTCAAAGGCTATGAAGAAGTGATTTCAGAGGACAAGCTTGTGAGGAAGTTGATTTACTCACTTCTCAACTCATGGGATTCCAGGAAGACCGCTATCATAGGAGCAAAGAATTTGAAGGAGCTCAAGCTTGACGAGCTTATGGGATCTTTGCCCACCCATGAGATGATGATGTCAAAGGGGAAGAAGAAGGTAATAGAGAAAGGCATTGAAGACTTGAATGTTGTTGCTCTCAAAACCTCCTCAAGAATTCAAGAAGATTCAAGTAAAGAGGAGAGTAAAGATGAAGATGAAGAGATGGCCAAGCTCTTCAAGAAGTTCACCCAATTCATGAAATGTCATAAGGAATAATTAAAGCATGAATCAAAAATGAAGATGAGGGCTCCCATCATATGCTTTGAGTTCAAGAAGCCAGGGCATACCAAGTACGATTGCCCTCATTTCAACAAGAAAAGGCCAAGCCATAAGAAGAATACATTTGTGGCTACATGGAGTGATAAAGAGGACTACATCAAAAATGAGGTACCCACCTATGTCTCATGGCCAACCAAGGTGAAGTGGTAACTTTTAACTCATCAAATTTAAATTCCTATACTTTCGACAAGTTAAAAGATGCTCATGATGATTTAGTTTTCGAGTTTAAAGCTTCGTTTTTGAAAAACAAGAAATTAGTTTCAAAACTAAAAATTAAAAATGATTTGCTTTCCAAAATAAATTTAGAACTTGAAAGCAAACTTGATCAAAAGCAAGTTATTGTTAAAGTTTTCGAAGTAAAAATTTCAAACCTACAAAATTTGCTTTCTAAAGTTTAAGAAGATCATCAAAGGGAAATTGATGATCTCCAAAAGAATTTGTTTAACAAAAATGTTCAAAAATGTGAAGTTGGAGGTAGCTCCAAAACAAATTTTGTTAAAACAATTTTTTATCAAAAACAATCTAGTTCCCCTAGATTTATTAATGGAAATGTGTTAAAAACACTTAGGTCCCCAAAAAGGAGTCATTGTTTCAAAGAAAAAGGAAGACATTGAAAAATGGATTCTTGAGGGGACAAAAGTTTTTGAGACTAATGTCATTGGATCCAAAGCAATTTGGATACCAAAAATTACTTGATTGTCTTTTGTAGGTGTGCTTGAGTAATGACGATCAAAGTCAAATTTGTGGATGCTCTTGACACACAAAGGACGAAGAACACTTGGAGAAGGAAGGCTTAACATCCTACCTTGGTTCAAGTGGTACATTTAATTTCATGCAATTACTTGATCATGTATATGTTGTTTGATTTTGATGATGATCTAAGCATGTTTGTATGACTCCATATTGAGCATAATTACATATAGTTAGGGGGAGTCTTAAATTGGATGAGTTACAAGTTTTTGGCCTTTATGATTGGTTTTTATGTTTTTGGCCTTAAACTTGTAATGTTTGGCTGAATTTGGTAAAATCCATGCTTTTGTATGCTTAAATGTGTTATCTTGAGAAGCATGTTGTTGTTTTGTGGCAAAAATGATCAAAATGCATATCTAAGACTTTATAGAGCCTTTGTATGAACTTTTAATTAAGTTGTAAGGACTTTAAAGTTGATCTTGCTGCATTTTAACCAAATTTCGTGCCTTCGGTACCGGTACAGCCCATACCGTACCAATACGGTCCCCTCCATACCGGTACGCACAGTCAAAAAGGGATTGTTTTGACCCTTTTGCCATGCATTGTATGCTTATATGAGTATCTTGATATATGGTTTATTTGCTTTATTTATTTAAAATTCAATCTTTTTCTCTTGAATTGTTGGACTAACAATCTTTTTATTGCTTGAGTAAGGGGAAGCCATTTTTAAAATTCTTTTCATGATAATTTTTTTGGTCTCTTTTCTCCAAATATTATCATACACCAATAATTGATATTTCCTATCAATCTGTACTAATTTTTCCAACAATTGGTGTTTTTGAACTTAAATATGATTTCAAACTTATTTGAAAATATTTTTGATATAACAAAAAAGGGGAGAGATAGATTTGAAAAATTCAATTTCAAAAAGAAAATGGGGCTTTAAATATTCTCAAAAATAATCTATTTTTCTAAAAATATTTTCTTAAGGGGGAGTTTTCACAAAAATAAATTTTCAAGTGGTTTCATTATATCAAAAAGGGGGAGATTGATAAACCTATTTGATTTTGATATAACTTTAAAGAAAAATGTTTTTGTACTTAAACTAATTTGCAAAAATATTTCAAAAGTCCATAAACTTGAAAAATATGTTTGAAATGTTTTCAAAAGGGTTTTGACATGTTTTAAATGTTTCTAAACAACCAAAGTCTCAAAAATTGGTCTTGAGTACTGATACGGTTTGACCCGTACCGATACCCAGAGGACCTCATACTGGTATGGTTTTGAGAGTACCAATATGCCCCTTTGTCCCCGTATTTTGGAAAATTCCATTAGCCAAAATTAGTACAGGTACAGGCTTTGTCGTACTGATACCGTGTATCGCGTACTAATACCTACGTGTAATAAATGCTCCAATGAATCTTTCTGTTTAAGGCAAGTATCGATACCGAAGTCCCAAGTACCGATACAAAAGTGCCCAAAACTGCATTTATGGCTAGAATTTATGTCTCCAATGGCTAGCAACGACCATGAAGTCATTAGAGGGTTTAAAATACCTCTCCAAGCATCCATGGAACAACAAGAAACAACAAGCCAACATTATATGATTAAGAAAAGTGTTTTGTGCTTTTAATTGTCAATTTTCTTTGTAGATCACACTTGTGAGCTTAATTGTCATATATGCCCAAGTGTTAGGTTTTGGGTGAGAGCTTAAGTGTGCAAACATTGTACCTTGTGAGGGTTTTCTTGTTTTCTATTTGTTTTTCTCTTGTAAGAGAGGGTTTCTCAAAACTTTGGGGCATAAGCTTTGAGGTTGTAAAGGTTTCCTCTTGAACCTAGAAAAAATGAAGAAATTCATAGTGAATTTGGGAAAATCCTTAGTGGGAAGCTAAGGTAGTGGATGTAGAGCTTGGTTAGAAGTTTTAACCACTATAAATTCTTTTATCATTTTTAAATTCTCATAGCTTCCACTTCAAACACCTTAAAACCAATTCACTCCCACTTGGCTATCTCGGTTGATCGTTCAAACCTCCTAACAAGGATTTAGGTTAAGATTTAGGGGTTTAGTGTGTAGGGTATATAATTTAAGATTTATGGTTAGAATTTAGAGTTTAGGGTTTAGGGTTTAAGGTTTAGGTGTTAAAATGTTTGTAAACCCTTGACCCGGCCTAGACGCTAGACCGAATCGAGCGAGCTACGTTAGGTTTATCGAAACAACCCCGAAATGATTAACTAAGATTAGGTCCATTTTTTTCTTTTTATCTTGTCTAGATGAAACATTATAACCTAAGGTGTGCATGCTGGCAACGGGTGAAATCTAAACCGAATCGAGCGTTAATTTGACATCTAATTATGCGTGTTTGCAATTTAGGGACCAAATTGCAAATCTGTTAAATTACGAGGACTTACTTAGAGTCAAAGTTGCCAATCCACAATTAGTCAGGTTACATGCATACTTACCAAATTTCATCTCAAAGCGACCATCCAAACTCATACAATAGCATACACAAGAAACAAGAACCAAAAAGAAAGAATATAAACCTTAAAGACACATCAACTGCCAAAAATGGCCACCTATATTGATACACGGGTAACGGTATCGATACAGTGCTATGTATCAATGGGTCTTACCGGTACATCTCTCCGCGTATCGGTACTCAGGCTTATCGTGCTAAAACTCTAATTCTAGTGGCTAAAACCTGTACCGATACGCTTGCCTGTGTATCGGTACCCTAGCCAATTTCCACACGCTCGTACCGATACGCTTCTTCGCTTACCAAAACCCCGACCAAAAATATCACTTACATGTATCGATATGATGGCCTACGTATCGGTACCCCTGGAGCTGTAATGTCCAATTTTGCTGATTTTTCATCTATTTGGTACTTCAAACATGCTTAACTCAATCATATTTATATACCCCACTAGTCCAAAGATTAAACAAACATAAAAGCCTTTGGAAACGTGAATATCTATTGGCAAATTGCATCATCACACAAAACTAGAGCCATGCTTCCTATTTTCACCCAACTCAATATCCAAAAAGGGACTCATGGCACCTTTCAACATAGGCATCACACCAATAGACCCTTAGCATCATTTTAAACATGCCTGAACCATAAAAGCATAAACATAAGCATTTCCAACCTATGTGCATACTATTGTAGTCATAAAGCATAAACTCATATAAGCATGTCCTCAACAATCATACATCAAATCCATCAACATAAAGGCCATTAAACCATAGCATATAAACCTCCACAACACCATAAAATCCAGGTTACAAATCCCCAAAACATGGTAACACATTGCCTTATTAACCAAATTAAAACTAGTTTTCCATACTCAAGTAAATGTCTTGTTCTTGTACCTTCCTTGCCGAGATAATGTTGTCCCTCAACTCTATTGCTCTGCATCAATGGGAAAAGAGAGCATAAGCATACATGCTTAGTGAGGATGCTCTTAAATAAAACATTGATGCATCTCAAAACCATTTTAAAACCATAAATCACTTTGTATACAAATTATGCTTAATCAACCAAAGCATTTTCCCATTTGTTTCAACAACAAATCATGCATAACAACCATATGCATCAAAACCTTCTTATAAATCTCATATGTCACATATATTACATATATTGGCATTTATAGCAACCCTGAATAGTCTTACCTCTGTCCTCATATTCAAATTGACTGTTAAATAACCATATCAGATACACAAATTTCTCATGGTGGTCTCACCTCTACCAAATCTCACTTCGACCAGGAATAGGCTCACCCATATCACATCGTGATAGGCTCACCTCTATCACACAACAATAGATTCACCCTTATTGTAAGAACCAAAGAATACCATCAGCCCAAGTAGCCTTATCGCTATACCTCAAGAGCCACGAAATGATTGACTTTAAATTTTATAGTGCACTTTAATCCTATGGCTAGCCAACTCTATCTGATACCTTCTAATTATGTCACTTAGCCAATATATCATTTTCAAATACAATAACTTACTATTTCACAATGCATTTCACAAACTGTTTCATATGCAAAACCACATTGCCAAGAGCAACAACATATTCCTTCCCGAAACAAATCTCAATGATCATAGGCATTCATTTACTTTGTTAAACGCTGCATATTGATCCAAAAAATGCATTTACATTAAGTATATCAAACCATATTTAAAACCAAAACATGAAATCCCCAAGTTCATATCAAGTCGATATACAAAAATGAAATAGCGAAAACTTAGGCTTGAGCTTAGTTAAGCTTTTTAGGCTATAACTCAACCCCCATGATCCACCGATCAAACCTTTAAGGAGCTTTACGCGTTTATACACTCAGATACGCTTCGCTTTGCTCGCCAACACAAATCGAGCCTCCAAAAAGCGATGTACACAACTAAGAAACCTTGCGTTAATTTTCCTCTATTTTAATCACATAAAACCAGAGGGAAAATGCATCATTACGCATTCAATTTGTTGCCAAACAACAATCCCCTGCATTCTTAACATTACCCTTCCGAAAATTAGCCGAAACTACCAAAATCAACATCAATCTTCGTTCAACCAACACCTAACCACAAACCAACAATTCTAACATTCAATCCACATCAAAACACGACCAAAAACACATTCTAAACATCCTTATACCTCCAGCAACTCAAACACATCTAAAACAGCCCTAGAAACCACTAAAAACTCATCTAAAAATTAACCAATCAAATAGTTTTGGGATTTATTTCCATAATCTCATTTCACATTATGATTACCTTATCAAACCATGAAATTGCCCAATTAAAATCTCCAGGTTTCATCAACTTAAACAAATCTTTAGGCAAATCATCAAAATCACCATTTATAACTCAATTCTTGAAATTCATTGCAAAACTATGTTAAAATCAATCAATATCAGCCAACTACTAGGGAATATCAATAAAGAACCTTAGTTTAAGAGAGGAAAAATAAATTCACCTTTGAAGAAGCTCCTACCAAAATTGACATAAGATTTTTCTTGAAATCCAACTTGTGAAATTGATGAAATCTTTGAGAAATTCTTGTGAGGTTTTGTTAGGAATCAAAAGTAAAATCAAAATGAGAGAAAATTAGAAAGAATAGGAAAATGATTTAGAAACCAATTAACCGTCAATTCCTTACTCAATTAAGGTGGTCATTTTCTGATTAAAATATTTAGAAATAATAGCTCTCTAAGTATTCTTAATATTTACCCATTTACAAAATAGTCATTTAAATATAGTTTTGCAAACTTTACAATTTAGTACCTAAATTAAAATATCACTTTAACCGATTTAATTAACCTCCAAATTAATTATCAAAACACTTGATAATATTTCTAAACATTTTTAGTAAGCCAAACCAATTTTATCTCCATAATTTTTATTTTAAAAAATATTATTTACCCGAAACTCATTTAACCGGTTAACCTAGTTCGACCAAGTCGAATCCAACCCGATCAAACCATCTAAACATCTAGCCCTATTTTTGGGGTGTTATAGTGTTAGGGCTAGGGATATAGGTTTTAGATTTTATAACTTAAATATGAAGGGTTGTGTAAAAAAAAATTTACACAGCTTGTGTACCAAAATATAACCCATTTTAATAAGCAAAGTAAAAAAATCATTACCCGAATCAGATATTCTAGTTAACCGGTCAACCGATTATCCAATTTAATTGGTACAATATAAGATTGAGAATTGAATAATCTGGATTTACCAATTAACTAAAATAATTTTTAAGGATTAATCGAACCCGATTTCAGTACAATTTTTTTAAAATAAATTATTTCGATTCGGTTATGATTCATAGTTTTAAGCAAAATTGATTATCTCGTATGATAAGTTATATACGATATTTTTAAATTTTATGCATTAAAATATCTTATAGTCTAGTGATTTTGATACCCTTTTACTTTTTAAAAAAAGGGTTTTGACTCTGGATAGGAATGATAGGTGTGAACTCTCAATTTTTGACTTTTTAGTTGTTTTTATACTTTTATAGCAACAGAACAATTATTAAATTCATCATATTATTATATTTGATATTTTAATAAGCAAAGTAAAAAATCATTTTCAGAATCAAATATTTTGGTTAACTGGTTAATCGGTTATCCGATCTAATCGGTATAATATAAGATCGAAAATTGAATAATATGAATTTATTAATTAACCAAAATATTTTTTAAGGATTAATCGAATTTGTATAACAATGTCATTCGTGAGTGGCCAAAATATAAATAATTCGAAAGTTAAATTATTAAATTGAAAATTTTCAAACTCTAGTGACCAAAATATGAGTGAGAAGAATGTTGAGAGATGACTGGTGTAGTTTACCCATTTTTTATTTAGAAAAAATCATCGCCTTCTGACGAAAGGTAACGAGAGGGACCATATTGAAAGCGGGCTAAAAGTTATGTGACTATAATAAAAATTATAAAATTTTGATGACTAAAATAAAAGCGCCTTAAAAATTCGGTGACTATTTATATAGTTTACTCTATTTTTTAAAGAAAAAACTTTCATATACACGTAACTAAAGTTTATTTAAGATTTTTAAATTTAGAGATGTAGTTTAAGATTTAGAGGTAGAGTTTAGAGTATAAAATTTTAGGGCAAGATATTTAGATTTTAAATTGCATAATTTAAATATAAAAATAATGTAAAAAATTAGAAGAAAAAAAATTGATACACAGTCTATGTAAATTTTAGTTTATACTTGTTTATCAAATTTAGGAGTTAAGTGTTTAGATTATAAGATTTTATATTAAAATTTAGAGTTTAGATTTTAGAGTTTAAAACGTTGGGTTAGAATAGTATGTTTTAAATTTTAAAAAAAATGATGGTAAAATATATTTGCAAAATTTATTACAAATTTATCTATCAAAATATAATTTTTAAAGGTTATTTACGAAAAAAATGTTTTAAATAATTCAAATATTAATTAATTAATTAAACTTAGCAGACCTTCTAGAAGCCTCTAAAAAGGGAAAATTCATCTCCCTAAAAGACCCTCTTTTCAACGAATTTCATTCTTTCTCTCCAACTCTTCCGTTCCGTCCAAAAACACATTTCTAACCCTGAAAAAAAATGTCGTCCGACGGTAACGTCACCGTCGGCGCAACCAATAAGCCTTTCTTCTGCTACCAATGCAACCGTACCGTGACGGTAACGATATTCCCTTCCTCTTCCGATCCTTCTTGTCCCATATGCAACGAGGGTTTCCTCGAAGAATACGAAAGCTCAAACCCTAATCAGGTCTCCGGCTTCTCCAATCCGAATCCGAACTCAATGCCGGTCTCTGACCCGTTTTTAGCGTTAGCGGATCCGTTTTCTTCCTTGCTTCCGCTCCTTTTTCCTGCCGTTTCTTCTTCATCGACAACAACTTCAGCGTCCTCTGCTTCTGTTGACCCTAATAACCCTAACTTATCTGGACCGGCCCGGCCAGGTAGAGGCGACCCGTTCGCTTTCGATCCGTTTACCTTCATCCAAAATCATCTAAATGATCTGCGTTCGGGTGGGGCGCGCATAGAGTTCATGATCCAGAACAATCCGTCCGAGGCTGGATTTCGCCTTCCGGCGAACATCAGGGATTATTTTATCGGACCAGGCCTTGAGCAATTGATCCAGCAGCTGGCCGAAAATGATCCAAACCGGTATGGTACCCCACCGGCATCTAAATCAGCTATTGAAGCGCTACCTTCGGTGAATATAACAAAGAATAATTCGAATTCGGAGTTCAACCAGTGTGCGGTTTGTATGGACGAATTCGAGGAAGGGACCGAAGCGAAGCAGATGCCCTGTAAGCATCTTTATCATAAGGATTGCATATTGCCGTGGCTGGAACTGCATAACTCTTGCCCCGTGTGTCGTCACGAGTTGCCTACTGAGGATCCTGATTATGAGAGGAGGGCTCATGGGGTGCAGGGAACCGGTGGAGGTAATGGCGGTGGTGATGGTGAGCAGAGGTCTGATGGGGATAGTCAGCCTGTTGAGAGGAGTTTTAGGATAGCGCTGCCTTGGCCGTATCAAGCTCGGGGACCTGGACCTGGTCCTGGACCAGGTGATAATACGGAGACCAGGCAAGAAGATTTGGATTGAGAATTGTGAGTATCTGTTTGCCTTTTGTAACTGTTGTATGCATTATCATATCCCATTTATGGTGCTGTCTTGATAAACACGGGGTTGCTAAAACTTGGGATTTTTGTTCAATATATTGTGCATCATTGTGTGTTCAATGGCAATGCAATAAGTTCCCCAGCTAATATAGTGAAGCTGGTCATCTTAGTTTTGAGTAATTTTTATTACATGCCTTTTTATCCATTGTTGGGTATTACACAGTCACACGGGGAATGTGGAGAGAAAAAAATGAGAATGCATGCTAGGCATTAGACAATACCGAATTGTCATACATGTTATGAAGCTCTTTAGAGCCTTAGGGCCTCCCAGCATTTGGTCAACAAATGACACTTGTAATTTATGTGAATTTAATAGGAAAGGATTAGCTAAAGCAATAAACTATATGCATTATGTCTTGCAAGTCCTAGACTGTCAAACGTTATGCCTGAAAGGCTGTTTAGATTATTTCCTTGCATTTATTATTGATTTGATTGAAACTATGATGCCTTCAGAACCATCTTTTTCTTTATCAAAATATTTGTAAAATGTCACCAGTTAGAATCACTAAGATAGAGCTACAATTTGAGTTTACTAGCACTTCATTTTTGTAAGGTCACTGCGCATACATCTGGGTCATTATTTGTAAAGAGTGTAGTTAATAAATATCGGGGAAGAGATAAATACTACATTTTTTAGGTTGTTGTACATATTTAATCCCTTTCTTACTATTTTGAGGGAAAGGAGAAGAAGTCTGAACTTTCTTAAGCATCGTTTCCAAAATCCACATTGTTGCTTAGATTTTGATATGAAAATTATATATTACAATGATAGTAGAAGGGAATCCATTGATCATTTTGATTTAACTTTTCACAAAGACATGCCTGCTAACTACATTTGATTTCTAATAGTTTTACTTTTCGATTGGTTTTAATGATTTTGTATGGACAGTTGCCCAATTGATTTTGGAGGGTATTATATGTGGTTAGTTCCTTAACTTAATGCTTCATACCTATATAGTGACCAATATTATGTTTCAGCTAAAATATTAAAAAGTCCCTTCAACTTTTCCACTTTATTATATAAGTTCTTATTCCTTTATAACACCCATATAAGTATGTAATTTGTATCCAAAATCCAAATAAGCCCCTAGGTTTGCCCAAATAAGTCCCTTAACCTTTAATTTATTCCTCAATAAACTCTTAATATAAATCACATTTCATTTGAAATAGGAGCTTATTTAAGTACAAATCAAAGGATCGATTAGGGGCTTATTTGAGTACAATAAAAGTATACCGGCTTATTTAGCAAAGAAAATTGTGAAATAGTTGAAGGGTTTTTTTTAGTACTGAGTAGTTTTGACAAAAAATGGATTCGTTATGTTCTATGTTTATAGTTGGTATATGTTTCGAAGAATCCAACAAATATTAGCTGTGAAAGGCTTGGTGTCTGATCTTGCTGGGTTGCGATGGTAGGAACTAATATCGTAAAAGGTTGAATACCAAAGTGCAGCTTTCACATATATGTATAATGTTTCTCTGAACTTAATAAAGATAAAAAATCAGATATAGAAAGATGGGGTTTAGAAATATTTTTAAGTAGAAACTAGAAAGTTCATAGGACCATGTGATTTTCTTCTATAATTTTGGTATCTGACTGAGGTGTCCCTCCAACATGAGAGTTGAAGTTAGCTTATCTTTTTATTTAGGTCATAAGGTTAAGGAAAACATGTAAATAAGTTGTGAGAGAATAATGGTAGTGATGAGGGCTTCAGGGTGAGAAATAAAATATGAACTTGTGGCAGTAACATCTTACTCTGTGGAAGAAAACTCCTGCCAAGTTCTGAAAGTTGTGTGATGTCTAGGTTGTGTTACATGTTATTCTATTGCTAGTCTTTCTGAAGACACTTTTGGTTTTAGTTAATGGGCCTTCAAACCATCTGTATTTTCTTTGGACTGCTTTTTATTTTCGAGACATCTGGTTGAAATGTTGTGATCTGGATACTGAGAGTGGTTAGTAGCCAATTAGCTTTTGATTGTTCACTTTTAATGCCAATCCCTTTTGGCTTCCAAAACGAGAATTAATTTTTGAGTTAAAATGTTAAGTTGTGGTGGAAGTTCAATTTATACTGACTTGAAAAAGGTGCATATCTTCATATCTTGCCTTCGAAAATTGTTTAAAAGTTTATTTGAAAAGTTTTTCAATCAAGGATGATTGCCTGCTAACATTCATTCCATATACCAATAGAACTGTCTCCAGCTGTTTGGTTTTAGTTTGTATCCGGTCAAGTAAGTCGGGCATTTAGCAGATTCAGTTTGTAAAAAGCGATTATATTCTGCCAAAAAGACATTATACTAATCATCAAGGCCTTTATTCTTGTCCATTGGAGTTTGGATTTTGTAATCCCCTAAATCCAGCTCAGAAAAAATGAGCTGAATCTAGAGAGTTCAAAGTAATCGTTTATGTAAAACTCAATAAATGTTCCGATAGTCAATTAAAATATCTGGAAACAAATTTATAACTCAATTTTTTAAACAATGTTCCGATAGTTAATTAAAATATCTGGAAACAAATTTATCCAATAAATCCCAAATTATAAACAGTCTCGATGTCCGTATTACATAAATATCTCAAAATATTGATATAACAATAATTTGAAATAATCAAAAGAGTACATGTAGTGAATAATAAAATAACTAAAATAAAACGAGATGTACTAAGTATCGACTCGCCTAGGAGTTTGAGTATCTGAAAGAAGAAAACTGTGGGGTGTAAGCTAAAGGGCTTAGTGCGTCTCTAAGTGCAAACAATCATAATGTAAAATATTATTTATATTTTTGAAAACACATTACATTTGAATCATAATAATATGATGTCTGATGCTCATGAAGACTCAATACTTAATCTCTGATTACACTGCTAGAAGAGTAAAGTTCCTCAAAACTTACTCTCTCCATCGTCACCATCTACAGCAAACTAAGCCCGAGGAGTGAAACCACCAAACTTTTTCGAACAATCTAATCCATATATCCACAATGATATGATGCTAATTTTAAAATTTGGATCTCATCTGAAGCTTGAATTGTTAAAATTCAAGTTGCACAATTATGTGAATTCAACGTTTTTACGATTCTGAAAATTTAATATTTCACAATTTAGTAAATTTGATTTTTAGTTAAAAACACTATGCTATGCATGATATCTAAAAATTTTCATAAATCACACAAGATGTAAAAATCTCATTTCACACAAGAATATAACACAGTAAAAATACGCAAGTTTATGGCACTAGAAGAGACACACCTTAAGCAGTCAATAGCTCTATCGCCGAGAACACTTCCCACGTTCTAATCCATCATTTGATCTAACTGAATCAAAACCTACAATGTAAGATCTCTATATCAAAACTAATATTATCACCAAGGTATCAACTATAAACATAATATTAATCCGAAAAAATACCTCCGCTTAAACCTCAAAGAACGTGCACAAACAAACTGAACAGGCGGGGAAGAGAATAAATTGGGTCAATCTAATACTGAATTCATTTGAAATTACTAAGTATAATAAATTGTAAAGTAATGAAACGAAACTTTCAAGTTCGAAATTAACAAATGGGTAGCGGATTCGGATTTAAGACGTCGAAAAAGCTCAAGATAAAAATTGTCAAAAAAGTCAACTCTAATCAAAGTCAACAATCAATTGGTCAAAGGATCAAGTTAGTCAAACAGTCAGTCAACTCTTGGGTCAGTCAAACGTGTCAGATTCAAGGTCAAACGCGGTCAATGGTCTGCTTCAGTTCACTAGTCTAAGGTCAAAACTGGTTCGATTCATGTCAACAAAACGGTTCGCTTCCCTACAATGGTCCGGTTCAAGGCTTAATCCGGTTTAGGGACATGGTTCGGTTTACACATGCTGGTTTTATGGGTCTGATTCAACACTTGCTTGGATTACACTTGGGCTCACGGAAAAAGGCTCTCACATAAAGGGTCACACATAACAGCCAAACAATTTGGGCTCCACCAAAACACACGCATTCAAGCCCAACCATAAACACATTGTTGCAATCCACTCTAGGGTTTGAACACCCCTTGACGGCGGCGGCCAGATCATCAAGGATGGCAATGGCTCGCCGGCGGAGGTCGAAGAATGAACGATGGTGGCAGATGGAACGATAAGGATGCCGACAGTGCGACCAAACTCGACGGCAAAGACCAAACGGCGGTGGCACAAAACAACCAAGCCAACACATAAGGGTTAAAACCACAAACGGCAGATGTAAACTAGATTAAACGAACCAAGTGAAAAGAAAAACATGGCTTACCCACACGATCTGAGCAAGGAACGGACGGCGGCGAAGACAAACGTCGATGGTGCAGGTACGACTGAAATAGAGACGCAAGGGTTTCAAGAGTCACGATCTCAACCGACACAGGGCTTAAACAAAAGGGAGATCGGATGTGGCTTACCAACGACCACAAAAGGCAGAGATGTCGGCGACGCACGGAGAAGATGAAAATCGAAAGGTTTCCGGCGACCTCTCTCACTAACGGCGAGCAGAAGTGAGGGTACAAGGGGAGGGTTTGGTTCGAAATGAGATGGGGAGTCTACTGATGGCCTAACCACGAAGATCGAACGGTGGCTTGGCTTTGGTTAGAGCTCAATCGGAACAAGGGGGTTGAGGGAGGTTTATTTTCAGAGAAATTTCTGAGATATCGAGAGAGAGTAAAGAGTTTGGCGGCTGCAAGTTCAAAGACAAAAGGCAGACCAAAAGTCTCGGTCATGAAAAGGGTAAATAGCAAGCTGCAACCTTGACCTTTCTAGGTTTCACGAAAAGGGCTCAAAACTTTGCCATGAATCCGAAATGGTCACTAAAATTCTGAATTAAGCCCACAATTTTCTGATTTTTCTCAAACTAGACCCTCAATTGAATTAGGTTAATGGGATTGAAAATCCCCAAATTCTAGGGTTTTAGGAATTAAGGATTTCAAAATTAGGGTTTTTTGAATTGGGGAAAAATTGGAGTCTTACAGATTTGAAGTTATATACTTGCAGTTTCTTGAGTTATCAACTGTTTTGCAATACACAAATCGGAGCTAACTTCATTTGGTGGTACTTATGTTGGCATGGTGCAGTGGTACTTAAATTTATTTTTATGATTCATTTTTATTGTTGTGCCTGCATTTACATGGTCGATTTGAATATACCTGAGTCATAAATGCATAATGGCATTCTAACTTGGATTTGATTCTTGGCAGCTTAAAATGCAACAAAATACCAACATTTTGTTTCATGTGACTTGGTGATAAAACATCCACTTTCGGAGTTTGGGTGTGAGAGTTATGTGTAATGGAGAATTGAGATTATATGTACATCTGAAAACTTAACAGCTTTGTTTGTCAATGACAAGCTACATTTAATCTTTCACCCGTTGTATAGATTATTTGATCCCTACTCATTTTCTTCCCCTTTATACTAGCAAACTATTACTGCTTGAAAAATGAAGCTGCTGCTCCGAAGCATCGTTCGCCAGACAATAACGGAACATCCATCAGTCTAGAAAGGTAAATGTTCTAAAGCATGTTTCCATGGTTTCGGACTTTCGGTTACATGACAAATATGAGTTTTACTATCACTTTCTCTTGACCCTGTCTTTTCTCAGTTTCTAGTTAGTTAATTTTTAGTGCTAGGCAAGGGTATGGTTACCTTATCATAGCTTTTGTGGTGTTTGATTTGGTTTCGGTTTCTGTTGAATTCCGAGTAAAAGCCTCAGTTTGAATACAAGAATATTATACGGAATATAGAGAGAGAGATCTAAAGGGCAAAGTAAGCAATTGATGTGTTAATCCTTTCTTTGGTGTTGATTGAGTTTTAATTCAGTTGATATCGTTATTCCTGTAATAATTTGGAAATTGTGGATTCGAACATGTTTAAAAGGGTTATGAGTAGTTTACGTATCAGATTAAAACCTTTCTTTTTGGAATCGTTACTATTACCAGGATAATTGGGGTAGCATCTAATTCCATCTCATTTTCATGGATGATGAAAAGGAAAAGATGGAATTTATTGATGTCCTGCCAATGCCAAATCCCATGGTCTCTTTCAGTAATAGCACCAAAACCGAGGTTTATCTCCCTTGCTGGGAAGGAAATTTTAATCATGGCAGGGGCAAATGCTATTCCCACTGCAATGTTTCTTGCTTCTATCAACTTTCTGTAATGACATTAAGTCGATTTTGGTGGAAAGGACCTAACGATTTTGATAAAGGCATTCATTGGATCAAGTGGTCAGATTTGTACACGGCAAAGAGTAAAGGAGGATTGGGGTTCAAGGATTTTGAGAATTTTCAGTCGTGTTCTTTTAGCTAAACAAGCTTGGAGATTTATCAACAATCCACGATCTCTTGTCTTCTGAATTCTTAAAGGGAAATACTTTCCCAATGCTGATATTTTCTCAGCTCTTCAGTGTAAGAATCCTTTTTGGGCTTAAAACAGTAGTACAAATGGCATTGATACTATTAGAAAGGGTGCTAAATAGAGAGTGGGGAATAGTAAAGATATTCAAATTTAGTTTGATAATTGGATCCCCTCTTCTTCGCCTTTTTTCATTCCCCAACAACCAAATGGATGACTTGATTTCTATATTTCAAAGCTCATCAACATTGATAGTTGAGAATGAGATATGATCAAAATTAGGAGACTCTTCCCTATAGAGGTTGGAGAAAGATTCAATCCATTTCTATTGGAAGATCAACTTCTTGCGACAGAATGATATGGCCCTGTAACACAAATGATGAGTACACGGTTAAATCTGAGTACCACTTCTTTGTTGACCAAAATTTTTTCGCTGATGCTCCTTCTGCTAGCTCGAATGCACAAGATAATACTAGACTTTGGAAATCTATTTGGGAGCTAGAAGTTCCTCTCAAGTTTAAACACTTTCTCCGGAAAGCCTGCCGTTATGTGGTGGCTTCAAAATGCAACATCGAATCACGAATTAAAAAAGGCCTTGATGAATGTTTACAAAGAAAGCTTGGAACATATTTTATTCTTTTGTCCCTTTTGCACAGGTAGTCTGAAAGACATCTAATTTTAGCTATATTCCTGATTGTATTGGTTTTCCTGGCTTTTGCCACTGGTGGGCATAATTGAGCTTTCTTGCCAATAAATGTGACTCTGAAGGACTTAAACTGATAGCTTTCCTTTGCTAGCATCTATGGAAAGCAAGAAATGCTTTTGTTTTTTTAGGTATGACTTTGGATCCCATTTTTGTTTGGCTTAATGCTCGTGCCGCCTTCTCTGAATTCTCAATGACAAACCGAAGAGCTCCGGTCAGCCATCCTCAAGGTCCAGTCTTTTCTTACACAATGAAATCCTCCACCCTCTGGCTCTATCAAAATTAGTTGTGATGTTTCCTTTGATAAGGCCTAAGGTATGGCATCAGTTGCTGCCATTTTTCGAAATAATGAAAGCCTGATTGTTGATGGAGCTTCCAAGTTGTTTCGAGCCTCATCAGCTACCATGGCTGAAGCTATTGCGGTGAGAATGGGCATTTTCTACGCTTACGATAAAGGTCTTTTTCACATCGTTGTTGAATCTGACAATGCTGGTTTGATTAAATTCTCATTTTTTTCTGTTTGGGAATCAGCCCCATAAAATCTGATATTTTAAAGATGTCTGTTATGTTTTTATCTTGTTCTTTTTTCTATACTAGTCGTCTTTGTAACCGCGTTGCGAATTGGGTGGCTAAAACCACTCCTGCATGTTCTTGCCCCAAAAATTGGGTCTCAGTTGTGGTCAGTGAACTTGCTGCCCTTTTATAATTCTGCCTTTTGATTAATATACGGGTAAAACTTTGATACACAGGCTGTGTAAAATTAATTTTACACAAATATGTGTATTTATATTATAAAAACTCAAATTCTAAATTTCTAACCCTAACCCTAAAAAACTAAACCTCGCATTCTAAATCTTAAACCCTAAATTTTAAACACTAACCTTAAATTTTAAACCTTACAACCTAAACTCCTAAACCTTAAACTTTAAACTAAAATTCTAATCCCTAAAACTAAAAAACATGTGTAAACTAAAATTTACACTGCCTTAGCATCAAAAAATTTTCCTTAATATATTTACCTTTATCAGAAAAAATACCCCAAAACCAAGTGGACCCTGCTACACTTGTTCACATGTTAGATACTTTTGTGGCTTCAGTTTTGTTCCCCCATCCCCATCAACTTATATTTACATGCACACACACACACATATATATATATATATAACAAATTAAAAAAATGGAATTGACAATTAGTAAAATATAATTTTCATTTTTTTAAATTTGATGAAAACAACATTTTTCTGTAATAATAAATCTATTTATTTAAAAGCATAAGTTTTTTATACTGTAAAAACAAATTTACATTAAAAACAATTTTTTAGTCGATATATTTATCGTCTTGTCGGTTGTATAGAGTTGTTCTAGCTTAACCAAGATTTTACGCACTGGCGAGCCAGGTGAACAATTGTCCAAAATTTTTTGGAAACAAATTAAAAGAATTGCTAAAGTTTAAATTTTATTTTGTATTAAAAATATTTAAATCGCTTTTAAAATTTTTGACATTTTAATTTAAATTAGACATCTTTTTAATTTTGATATCGTAATTGTTATGAATATCTTTATTTATGGTGGATATCCATATGTTAAATGAGACTTTAATATACTTTATTATTAGAGTTTTTATCTTATGCCTATAAATATAGAGTTTGGAAAGCATTGTACACTACTCTACTTTGAGAATATAATACAAGTCTCTCTTTTTGTCTTTCATCTTGTTCTTGTTCATCTATTTTATTCTTGCTCTTTACTTTATTCACAACACGTTATCAGCACAATCCCGCTCAATTATTGTGAATCTTAAAAAAATAGAATTAATTTGATACAATAATTATAATTTGTGATCCACAACGAAGAAAAGGCGGTGAGAAAGATATGAGATGTTTATACACTTAACACTAATGTTCGACTGCCACAATTTTGGCTAAAAGCTTTCAAGGTAACTTATGAACTTCTATCCATTACTTTAATTGTTTACATCTCACCTAGCTTTCTAGACATGTTCCTAGAGTTCGAGATGTAGCTTTGAGATTGCTAAATTATCTGCGCACCCCTTAAATCTCATTCGCCCTTCAAAGGTCACTGTTTTTTTTTCTTTATTTCTTTAGTTTACATCTAAAGATTGATATTTATTTATGGTTATTCTAATTATAAAAGTTGGTATTTTTAACCATATTTTGAGTTTTACATGATGGCTTGGAAAGAGATATGATATAAAGAGATTATGAGGAGTTATCTTGGTCATTTATATATCTATTGTCCTTGAGAGGAAAATCAATATCGGTAAACTCTATTTTTATTTTTATTCTTTAAATTACGATTTTAAAGTGCAATAAAATATGGTGATTTATGATCTACAAGAAGACTGTTATAAATTATGGTGATTTATGTTCTCTGTTCTGTTGGTTTAATCCAAGTATATTGGTTGAACACCCCGTTCTACGAGGCTATTGGTATCAAAGAAGGTTTCTAAAGGACCTTGTAAACTGGTTTAACAATGCTGCGTACGAGAATTAAATCTTTAGAATAATCTGCTCAAAATAAGGTCAGATCTGTGATACTTCTTCGTTGTCACCTCTATGAGGGGTTGAAGTCTGAATATTTAATGGTGAAAGATCCTCTTATTCCTTGGAATAATCTAAAGGAACGATATGACCATCAAAAAACTGTTATTCTACCTAAAGCTCAATATGGTTGGTTGCATCTGAGATTGCAAGATTTTAAATCAATAAGCGAGTATAACTCTACTATGTTTCGAATTACTTCACAATTGAAGTTATGTGGTCAAAATATTACTGATGCGGATAAGTTAGAAAAAAACATACTCCACTTTTCACGCAAATAATGTTGTCCTCAGACACAATATCGTGAAAAATGTTTTAAAGACCCACTAGCTCCACTCTATTTCATGAAGTGAATGTGAGATTTTATAATAAATGTCACATTAGTAGTTGTGGTCATGGTCAAGACTATGGACATAGACATTATGGTCATTTTAAGAATACTTATACCCACAAGAAGTGGGATTATAAGGATGACAAGAATGATAGAGATCATATTAAATTTTTATGTTATCAATGCGATGGTACAAACCATTGATCTCATACTTGTCAAACGCCGAAGCATTATGGACTTCTATCCACAATCATGTATGATAAAGGAAAGAAAATATAAACAAATTTTGTTTACGAAAATGGTGAAAATAATTATGGCGTTGTTGGTCCAACTCAATTGAATATTTTGATTTCCTCATAACCCTTGAAGGGAATAATTCACCATTTATCTTATTTCCTTATAATCTCTAAAGGAAATTATTGATATTTTAATTTGTTTTGCTTTATGTTAATATGCTTTACATATTATTTATTTATGTTTTATATTATACATATTTAAATATTTTAAATATTTATTTATTATCCTTTGAAGAATATAATTACTTCCGGAATAAAATATGCAATGAATTGTGACGATTTATACTTAGCAGACAGTGCAAGTATTCATACTATACTTAAGCATAAGAACTATTTTCCCATTTAAATGCAAGGGGGAAAATGTGAGTACTATATCTCAAAGTACTAAAATATCAATGCTCCGGAAGAGTAATAAGTTCTTGTGACATTATCTTTGATACATAATTGATTTGATATGTGCTATATTAAATATTTTCATTCCCTGAAGTGAATAGTACAAAGCACATATTTTTTATTCCCCGAAGTGAATGGAACAAAGCACATATTGAAATGTGCATAATTATACATATTTTCTCATTTAACAATGTAAGGGAATAATGCAAGTACTATATCCGGAAGTACTAATATCATAGAAGGCTCCAAGAAGAGCAAATATGTTATTGCCAAATGGAACTTTATTCCATATTCACAATGCACTATACTCACCAAAATCGCAAAAAGACTTGTTGAATTTTAAAGATATTCATAGAAATAAATATAATATTGTGACTATTAGTCAATGGGATGCTAATTATCTCCATATTACGAGTATAAACCAAGGTAATAAGAAAATCTTGACAAATTGCATGCACTATCATCCGGATTGTACTACACAGGAATTAGTACAAATTGAAGCTCATGCTATTGTAAACTAAAAGTTTACTGATAACTTTATTATTTGGCATGACTGGTTAGGCCATCCCGGTTCAATTATGATGCGAAAAGCTATTGATACTTCATGTGGGTATTCATTGAAGAACTGATAGATTCTTCAAAGTAATGTTTTTCATGTGATGCTTGCTCTCAAGGAAAATTGATTGTTCAACCATCACCAGCTAAGATAAATTATGAATTTATTAATTTTATAGAACAGATACAAGGTGATATATGTGGGCCCATACACCATTCTTATAGATTATCTAGATATTTTATGGTTTTAATCTATGCATCGATTAGATGATCATACGTATCCTTGTTATTAACTCGCAACTTGGCATTTGCGAGGTTACTTGCTCAGTTGATAAAATTATGAGCACATTTTCTAGATTACCCTATAAAGACAATTCATCCTGATAATGTTGGTGACATGTCATTTTATATGCAGCATCATGAATTCACATCAAGCCAAAAAATTATCATAAGTTCTCCCCATTACATATGTTTTTTGGTCATGAACCAAATAGTTCTCATCTTAGAATTTTTGGGTGTGCGGTATATGTTCTAATTGCTCCACCACAATGCACAAAGATGGGTCCTCAAAGGAGGTTGAGAATATATTTCAAATTTGAATCCCTTTCGATAATTAAATATTTTAAGCTTTATATGGGGAATTTATTTACAACTCGATTTACTGACTGTCATTTTAATGAGTCAATTTTCCCAATATTAGGGGAGAAAATACACAGTTGGGAAAAGAAATATATTAGAATGAAATATCATTATCTTATTTTGATTCACGTACTCAACAATGCCAATGTGAATTGGAAGTTCAAAGGATAATTCATGTATAAAACTTAGCAAATCAATTGCCAGATGATTTGTTGACCTTAAAAGAGTGACTAAGTCACATATACCATCTATGAATTTTTTGATTAAATTTGATGTCCCAGAAGGACAAACTCTAGTTGCTAATGAGTCTAACTTACGCCTGTAGCGTGGTAGACAAGTAAGTTCCAAAGATAAAAATCCTCGAAAAATAAAAGGAGCTATATTTTATGATGGTCTGATCGAGGAATCAATGTATTATAAAAATCTCTAGAAGAGATTAAATGGTCTCCAACAAAGACATTGACATGACTAAGGTACCTGATAATAAATAAATCTCAATAGATTTTGTCATGTCTGGTAATAAGTGGAACCGAAATCAACTTGACGTCGATAATACATTTTCATGCAATATAGCACTAGAGATTTTGATGCGGATCATGAACTATTGTCAATTGGACAATGTAAACAAAGAAATGATTGGCCAAAATGAAAAGAGACAACTGAGGCGAAACTAAAATCTCTTTCGAAAGGAGAAGTATTCGAGCCTATAGTTCATACACCAGAATGTGTAAAACCCGTGGATATAAATGAGTCTTTGTGAGAAAAAAATGAAAAAGGGGAAATTGTGAGATATAAAACTTGTTTGATTGCACAAGGATTCTCACAAAGACCTAGAATCAATTATGAGGAAACATACTCTTAGGTGGTGGATGCAAAAGATTTTTATTAGTCTGGCAATAAAGACTTAGTTTTCGCCTAATGGATGTCTTTACATCCTATTTGTATGAGCCTCGTGATAATAATATTTACATGAAATTTCTGGAAGGATTTAGACTATAGAAGCAGTTAATTCAAGTTCTCGAGAACACTATTCAATCAAATTGAACATATCTATTTATAGATTAAACAAATTGGGGCGCATATTGTATAATCGCCTCAATGAATACTTATTAGCGGAAGGCTATGAGAATGATTCAATTTCCCCGTGCATTTTTATTAAGAGGTTTAGCTTTGGATCTGTCATTGTTTGTTGTTGTGTATGTTGATGATTTGAATATCGTTGACACTCGTGAAGAGATCTTCTTAACAATGAAATCCTTGTGCATCAATCGACATATACAGAAAAATGTTTAAAGAGACTTTACATGCATAACGCATATTCATTAATCACCCTTATGGTTGCTAGGTCTCTTAATGTAAACAAAGATCTATTCCGCCCTTGATCTTAGTTTGTCCAAAAGCACCATATATATATTAATTGATCTGGAAGAATCTTATCTTAGTTGGTCCAAAAATACTATCTAAGTGCTACGAGACCATTACCTTTAGATCTTTGAAAACTCGATGCCTTTCCAGATCATGTAAACAATTGTTATACATGAGGCAAAGCCAAAATATGTGTTTGGCTAAACATATCCTAAAGATATGTGAATTTCTTTCACAAGATAAGATGCAAGCTATCTTGTGTAGAGATAATGCAAAATTTATATCTTAAGGTGGATACATCAAATGTGATAAAACGAAACATATTTCTTCAAAGTTTCGTCTCTCATGATCTTCTGAAGAATAGTATTCGATGAATCATTTCAAGCAGTTATTTGAAAGATATATTCATCAGTGCATAGTCTACTTCAACATTTGAAGATTATATTCACTATTGAATTATGAAAATTCAAAGATCTTAGGTGATATTTTCATGAGAGGAGTAAATACGCGTTGCACTCTTTTTTCCTTAACCGAGATTTTGTCCTAATGGGTTTTCCTGTAAGGTTTTTAATGAGGCAACATGTTATGTGTATCAAAGATGTGTGTACTCTTTTTCCTTCACTAAGAATTTTTTTCC
This sequence comes from Hibiscus mutabilis, assembly GCA_019671005.1. Lineage (NCBI taxonomy): Eukaryota > Viridiplantae > Streptophyta > Magnoliopsida > Malvales > Malvaceae > Hibiscus > Hibiscus mutabilis. Next base: position 31,605,175 of record CM033711.1, on the reverse strand, counting down.
CACAGGGTTTTTACCTTAAGGTTTTAACGAGATACATTATCTTCATGGATATCTAATGGGGAGTGTTATGAATATCTTTAGGGTAAACTATCCTAGTGACTACCGAACTAATTGGGGATACCTATTTTGACCACTGAACTATTAAAATCGTTAATCAGACCACCAAACTTATTAAATTGACCTATTTTGACCACCGCCGTTAAAAAACTAACGGAGGGGTGATGTGACAGTTAATGGAAATTTGTAAAATTATACATTTAGTCCATGTTATTTACTTATTATATCAATTTGGTCATAATTTTAATTTAATTAAATAAAATAAATCAACCAATCAAATAATGGCATGTGTCATCATCCAATTGGATAAGTTTACTCAAATTTTAATTTATTTTTATTTAATATATTTTCTCCTCCAACCAGATTGTGACACATGTCACCACAAGGAAAATTGAAGATGAAGGATAAGTTTGGCGTGAAATGAACCTACATCCTCCAAGTTAGAAACCCCACGTGTTTGCCACTGCTCCAAACCATCTTTAGTATAATAAACTGCACCATTTAATATATATATATATATATAAGACAGTAAATGCTAGGGAATAAAAAAGTAAAAATGGTTGA